>JAJHZJ010000126.1:12655675-13135675 GCA_023548195.1 Bettongia penicillata ogilbyi
ACTATTTTTTTTAAAACACAACTTTCCAGAGGATCTCTCTTGTCTACATAAGTCTGATTGTTTACACCATTTTTGTATCCATGATATACCTTTATAGTGCGATTCTTTTAGTGATAACTAAAGATTTTGATTTTTATTATTAAAGAATGAGATTTTAAAATTAATTATTAAAGCAGTGTGATATAGTAGGAAAAGTACTGATCTTGGGAGTTAGGGACCTTTATTCTTGTCCCAGTTTTGCCGCTAACTAGCTGTATGAACCTAGGTTAGTCACTTCATTTTCCTTGAATTCTGTTTTATCATGAGTTAAATGAATAAGTTGTACTGGGTCTATACGTAAGTAAGACAGTTTTCTGGAATTAAATTTTATCATTTATTAAAAGAGTGAGTTGGACTAAATTATCCTTAAGGTCCTTTCCTTTTGTTTATTATTATGTGTTTCCTAAGACTAGACTAAATTTCTGAGAAATTTTTGACAAAGCATGGAGAAAATGTATGGTTTTCTGCCCATTGGAAAATGCAGTTAACCAGGCAACCCCATATCCTGAGCGTATTAAAGTCCATCAGATTTTAAAATCATACTCAATTTTTTCATAAACAAGAAGTAATTTCTTTTACATTTTTTCTTGCTAAATTCACTTCCTTTTGTTAATTCTTCTTTTGACTTCTCTCTAAAGTAGAGAAATAGGGAAACTGAGACACAAAGGTTGACTGGATTTGGCTAGGGTTAGAATCCAATTTAAAAGATTTCATTCATTTAATTCCCAAATATGCAAGATAGGGATAGTGCAATGAAGTAATATATTTTATTTTATTTTAAATTCTGTTAAGTTTCTGAGTATAGGTTGAAACTAACATTTTATGAGAATTTTTCATTATCATTGACAAGGGATGAAGACAAGGGTAGGATGGATTTGGTGTTAGAGGAGCTGGCTTCAAATTATAGCTGTATTAATACTAGACTCTAGTAGTGTCTAGAGTGGCCTTCTTTTTAAAAAGAGGGGCTTTGAACTAGACCACCTCTGAAGTACGTTCCAGTTCTAAATCTTCTGTCCTCAGTGTGTGTAGAAAATTTTCAGTTGATCCAGAATTGGAAGAAGTAGCTAACATGATTGGTAACAGATTGGGAATTCAGAAATACTTTCCACTGGATTGAGAGATAGATTGATACTATCTTATGTAATTCTTTAGGGCCAAATGTAAAATTTTGCGTTTAGGTTTAAAAAATCAACTCCACAAATTCTGTGGACTAGTGGAGCTGTCAATGGGAGATGGAGGGGAATCTAATCTAATAGCAATTCACTTTACAAAGATGAAGGGCTTTTTAGTCCAGTACAAGATCAATGTAAGTCATTTGTTGACATGACTACTAGATACTTAGATTATGGGAGGTTGTATTACAATCCACTATTGGAATAATGAATAGAGAATTGGTCTTGGAAGGAGGAAATCATGTTCAAGGCACCCACCAGACTATGTGGCACTATGACTGTGGGCAAGTCAGTTAACCCCTCACTTCATCTAAGTCTATAAATTGCAGAACAGCTAACCACATTAAAAATGAGTTCTATACCAAAAGTTCCCAATATAAATGAAATAACAGATCTGGATTTGGCAATTCATTGGCTTGGAGGAACGGGATGGGAAGGGCCCTTCACATGCTACGTAAGGATCTTACCACTTTGATGCACCTGAGAGATGAAGGAGGATGATGAGGGACAGCTTTGTGAGTTACGAGTATCGTTGTTGGTATGCAGAAAAGTGGAATCATTTGGTTAGGGATTGTTGTAGTGGTCATTGATTGTGTTGGATAGAAGTGGTTGTTGTACGTAATTCTCTTTTTCTATGTGAGAACTCTACACAAACTGACCAAAAGAAATTCCAATTTGAAGAATTTTTTGCATTTTGTAGGAGTTTGTACATGACAAGGGTCACAGTTTTGGAAATAGGCTTGAAAGTTAACACCCTTTAAAAATGGAAGGTTAGAATTTCACACCACTAATGTCAAATTCTGTCTGCAGACCCAAAAACCCAGGTTTACATAGAATGAAAAAAATAGCCTTGATAAAGTATCATTTTAAAAATTTGATCTAGCTAGTAATAGAGTAATCCCTAGAAAGATTGTAATAGCCTAATTTGTGCCTATTAAAGTTAGACAGAATGCTATGTCTTCTTACAACTGTTTGAATTTGAGACATTTAATTTATTTTTTTGTACCAAACTTGATGTCAGGCATGCTTCATTCTTGGAACTACTAACTCAGTTGTTAAAATTGACTATATACCATGAATAGAAGTGACAGTGCATTTTTGGTGAGAAAATGAAAGGGAGCAAGCAAAATTAGGGGGAGGAATATAGATAATAGAATTAGATATTTCTTGATAGATTTTTTCTTCTTTTTAGAACATTTTAAAAATGATGAGTTCCAAATTCTCTCCTTCTCTCCAGCCCCTCCTCCCCGCCATTAGAAAATAAGCAACATGATATCCAATTTACATGTGAAGTAATACAAAACATTTCTGTATCAGCCATGTTGAAAAAAAAGTAGAAAAATGTGCTTCAGTTAGGCCTCACAGTTAATCAGTTCCCTCTCTGGAGATGGAAAACATTTTTCATCATAAGCCCTTTGGAATTGTCCTGGATCGTTGTGTTATCACAGAAGCTAAGTCTTTTACAGTTGTTCCTTGTTACACTGTTGCTGTTAACGTGCAGAGAAGCTGTCTTTTACAGTTGTTCCTTGTTACACTGTTGCTGTTATTGTGCAGCGATGTTCTGACTTTACTCACTTCAATTTTCATCAGTTCATATAAGTCTTTACAGGTGTTTCTGAACCCATTCCCCTTGTCATTTCTTACAACACATTACTATTTCATTACACTCCTATACCACCACTTGTTCAGCCATTCTCCAATTGATGGGCACCCTCTCAGTTTCCAATTCTTTGTTACTACAGAAAGAGCTGCTAATAAACATTTTTGTACATATGAGTCCTTTCCTTTATCTTTCATCTCTTTGGGATACAGAGCTAGTGGTGATGTTGTTGGGTCAAAGGGTATGCACAATTTTATAGCCCTTTGGGCATAGATTTCATAAATATCTACTATTTATAGAGATCTATGGGTGACCCAAAGTTTATTAAAAGAAAACCACTCCCCTTATATTGCTTAGCAAGGAGATTAGATCAAAACACAGAAAACTGTGATAAATCATCTGTGATAAATTACTTGAAAGAGTTACCAAAACAAAGCTATGTTGAGTCTAAGGTTGAATTTTTTTAATGATGAGGTAGGAAGAAGACCAGGGAAGACTTCGAGAAGAGATGGTATTTAAGTTTAATTTTAAAGTGTAGGTAGGAATTAAACAGTTGAGAACAGGAAGGGGTTCCTTTTCAAGGATTCCTATTCAAGGATTGTACTAAGACAGAGAGGTAGAAAAGTGCAGTTTCTATGCAGGAATGGTAGTTTATAGATAGAATGAATGGAGGACAATGAAATAAGATACGTAAATACCTTCTCTGAACAAAACACAGCAAAAGTCTGGTGGAAATTTAGAAGTATAGCAAAACACTGACAAGGGAAGTGATGCCACATTGAATGTAGAGGGCTCTAAAAATCAGGTTAAAGAATTGGAAACTTATTTTGTGGACAGTAGGGAACATTTGAAGATTTTTGAGCTAAGACAATAACACAAATTGGTCTGTGTGTAAGGAATTTTATTCTGGCAGAGTAGGAATAATGGATGAGAATGAGGAAGAAAAAGAGGTGGGAAGGCCTCAGGAAGCTATTACAAGAGCCCACATGAGTATGATGAGATGCAGTTTTACAATATCATGAGTAGTAGAGTGATGGCACAATAGTAGGAATAGTGAGAGGAAACACATATGAGAAATGTTGTAGGAGTGGTGTGGGCAATGCTTACTGGCTATAAAAGTGAGGGAGAAAGGAAGGGTCAGAAAAGCACATAGTTTTAAATATGAGAGAGGATAGTATAGCATTGCCATTGACAAACACAGTGAAGTAGAAAAAGAAAATAGTCTCAGGGAAAATTATTAAGCGTGGTTTTTTTATATCTTGATTTTATATCTTGAGTTTGAGATGCCAGTGGTATCTTTGATAGTTTATGGATCACTGGGTTAGGATTAATTTTGTAAAAACTATACAATGTGCTATTGTTACCAATATTGTTCCTATCATCATGAGACACTAGTTGTGTTGTCATTCTTTTTCATTGGGAAGTATTATTCTCTAAACCCTGGAATCCGGGGAAGGGAAAGTATTGGGAAGTTTGATATTTAAACATTGAACTTCCATATTATATTAAATTTTAATGGGCACATTTGAAATAAAAACTGAGAAATAAAATTAATATTGTTACCTCAGATTTTAGTTGTAATTTAACCTGCATAGATTCAACAGATTCATTTCTAATATATTAAAGTAATTTTTCAGGTATGAATTAACAAGCAAATATTTCATAACAAATTTTAACAATGAAATAAGTTTTAATAGTAAATGAAATTAAAAATAAAACAAATATTAACAATAAAATGTCAACAAATCCAGTTTATATTCTAGGAAAGTTTCTGGCAGATAATTGTACCACAGGACTAATTTATATAATAATTATGCTAAAAATATGGCAGTAGGTTTAACACGTAAATGGATAAAAAAAGTTAAAAAAAGACCTAGAATATTGAAAACATTTCTGGAAACATTTCACTGTGGATAGAGTAGAGTGGAACAGTTATAAGGTATTTCTTTTTAGAGCATCATTTTCTCTCTTACTCTTTATTAATGAAAGAAGGGAAGGCTCCTAAAATGCTGAAATTTTTTATCTTATTCTTTCTTTTTTGTTTCTTACATTACATTTAGTGAGTCTGTGTCATTTGGAATTTTAGTTCATTGGTAACAGGGGAAAAGATCCATTAAAACTTCATTGTATTTTGCCCAGGCAAGTGACATGGATAGTAAATTGATTAAATATATCCATGTTATAGAATGAACATTATTTACTAAGTTAGCAGCAAAATAAGACCAAATGTATGACACCATAAATCTACATTATGCTCAATTAAGACTCTTTAAAATGTTATTTTTTTTCTTAGAAATCTATTTTCTTTGTTTTCCAGTTTTGTCCATTGGTGGTGGTGGGGAAGGAAATAAAGACCCTTGTAACAAATATCCATAGTCATAACAAATTCCTGCACCATTCATGTCCAAAAGAATATATGTGTCAATCTGTAGCATGAATTCATCATCTCTCTGTCAGGAGATAGGAAATATTCTTTGTTATTTGCCCTTTGCAACTGTGGTTGGTCATTGCATTGATCAGAGTCTTAAGTCCTTAAGCCTTTCAGAGTTGCTTGTATTTGCATTATCGTTGCATTATTTCAGAGTTGCTTGTATTTGCATTATACTACACATTTTTTCCCAGTTTTATTTTGTTTTTTTTTTTTCACTCTATCAGTTCATACAAGACTTCTCAGGTTTCTCTGAAATCATTCTTTTCATTATTTCTTACAACACAATAGTTTTCCATTACATTCATATACCATCATTTGTTTAGCCATTCCTCAGTTGAGGGAACCACCTTAGTTTCCATTTCTTTGCCACCACTGAAAGAGCAGCTATAAATATGTATTTTTACATATTGGGCTTTTTCTTCTTTCTTTGAAATCTTTGGAATATAGGTCTAATAGTGATATCTCTGGACCAAATGGTATATATCTCCCTTTGCTGAACTTTGATAGGAAAATATTCCTAGCAAAGGTCAGTGTCAGACCTTGTCATGACTTGTTCTAATGTTCTCCTTAGGTTTTTGTTGGGAAAAGCTGGGCTGCATGGTCTCCTACTCTTATCATCATTGCTATTCTCTCTAAGACCTTTCTTCTCAGAAGCCTACAGTCAAGGAGAATAGTTATCTTATGGGAAAAATAAATTCAGCAGGCAATTCTTTAATACCCACTATGTGCAAAGTACTTAAGCTCTAGGAAATATGACAAAATGAAATAGTCCCTGCCCCCAGGGGGCTTTTTTTTATACTGTAGGGATATAAGATGTGCATAGATCAGTAAATACAAAGTATTTATTTTGAGGGAGAGAGCACTGGCAATTTGAAGGGTCGGAAAGGATACTGATGTAGAAAGTGGTATTTAAACTGAACCTTCCAGGAAAATAAGAGCTTGTCTGAGGGAGATAGAGAAGTAAGGAGGGATAAGTGCTTCAAGCAAGGAGAGCAGCAGAAGCACACAGATGAGATGGAATACCAGGTTTGGATTATAACAAATAGACTTATTTGGCTGAAACATATTTTGTGAGAAGAAATATGGATCAATGTAGAAAGAGCCAAATTGTGAAAGACTTTAAATGGCAAATGGAGAACTTTGTGTTTTATCCTGGAGCAGGAATTCTTGAACCTTAAATTTTTGCCATGAATTCCTTTTACTGTCTGGTGAGTCCTCATCTTAGAGCTTTTAAATACACAACATAAAACCATAGGATTACAGACCAAAACTAATTATATAGAAATGCAGTTATCAAAATATCTTAAAAACACATTTACCATCAGCAGCTTAAGAACTCGTGACCCAGAGGTAAGAAGTCAGTGAAATTTCCTCAGCAGTTGAATAATATGGTAGTTTAGGAATCGTAATTGGGCAGCAGTATCTAGGATGGATTAGAGAAGTGAAAGACTGGATTCAGGAAGAATGGTAAGGGAGTGGTTGCAGTAGTTTAAAAACTAAGAGATGATTAGGAATTGATAGAAGAGAATAGATGTGAATGATGTTGTGAAGGTATAATTAATTGTTAAGATTTGGTGACTGATATATGGAAGCCTGAAGAGGTGAGGATTACTCTGAAGTTGTGAACCTGGGTATCTGGAAGGATAACAATATCCTCAGTAGAACAGAGATATTAGAAAGAAGATAAATGAGCCCTGTTTAAGATATGGTGAGTTTGAGATTTCTCTGGCATTGCCAAGCAGAGAGGTCCATTAGGTAGTTGGTGACTGGAGCTCAGGCTAGAGATGAGGTCTGGATATGTAGATTTGAGAATCACCTGAAAGTGATGATATTTTAGCCATGAAAAGGAAGTTCTAGGAACATAGGCCAGTATCCGAGTGTTGGGTACAAGACATGGATGATGATTCAGTGAAGTAAATGGAAAGTATGGAATTCTAGATTGGATGGGACTTAGATAATTTTTTTATTTATATATTTTATATTTATATGTTTATATATATATAAATATATAAAGAAATATATTTAAATATATAAATAAATATATAAATAAAAATATATAAATATTTTATTTATTTGAATACTTTATATTAGACATGAGTCATTTTACCTCTCTGATCCTCATTTTCTCCATCTGTAAAGTAGGCACAATAATACTTGCGCTTATACCTACCTCATTGGGTTGTTAAGAGCAAAGACCTTTGTTTACTTCAAAGCTACATAAAAATGTGAATAGTTATTGTTTAGTCCAGAAGTTCTCAAACATTTTGGTCACATTTGGACACACAAGATCTTTTGTGTATGTGGGTTATATCTATATATAATATTAGAAATGAAAATTTATACATTTTAAAAATATTCATTTAAATAAGCACAGTAACATTAATATTATTTATTATTTAAACATATTATTTAAATAAGCCCAGTTTATTTAAGCACATTATTTAAATAAGCCCATTAACATATTAATATAGCATACTTTATGAAAAATTATTTTTCCAAAACACAAGAAGTGAGAAGAGTTGGCATTGTTTTACATATTTTTGCATCTCTCCTTAATGTCTAGCTTAAAAGAAGACAACTGGATTCCCATATCTGCTTTTGCATTCAGTCTGTTGCAATATGTTGTTTTGGATGAAATATGAAGAAAATCTGGCATTACATAGATATGTATTTGGAAGAAGGATGAATATTTTAATAACCTTAGTATTATGTCTTGAGCAGCTAAGTGATGCAATGGACAGAGAACCAGGGTTGGAATCAGGAAGATCTGAGTTCACATCCAGTTGCAGATGCTTACTAGTTATATGACCCTGGGCAAGTCACTTAACCCTGTTTGTGCCTCAGTTTCCTTATTTGTAAAATGAGCTGGAGGAGAAAAAGGCAACCCCCCAGTATCTTTGCCAAGAAAACCTCAAATGGGGTCACAAAGAGTCAGACACAACTGAAAAAATCACTGAACAATAACAAGTTATTTCTTAGTATTATTATGAAAATAGTTTTGACCTTGACCTTGTGGACCCAAAGGTTTGGTGAATTTACCCGTTGAGAACTGTTCGCCCCATCTATTCTTATTCAGAACAGGAGTCTTGTTTAGCACATCTCAAAGAGGAGGTCATCTGGCCTCTACTTTGAATTCTGTACTTGAACAGAGAGCATTCACACTTTTGAGAGATTCTGCTTTCATTGTTGAAATGATTTAATTGTTAAGAAGGGCTTCCTTCCAGAAAGCCAGAATAGGCTTCTCTGTCACTTGGAGTTCTGAAGCAACTCAAAATAAATTTCCCACTTCTGTGAGATGTCTCCAAATCTTTCAAGAGCTACTCTTTAAAATTTAACTTTGAATGTGTAGCTTAGTGTGATTTTAAAAACAAATTCAAGTCTTCCCTTTTCATTACTCATGTAAGATGTTTTTTTTTTCCAGTTTTTGTTCTTTGTAATTTTCTTTAAGCTTTTATTGCAAAAAACGTTGAAGTTGTTTATACAAAGCCTACCTTGTTGATTGTTTTGTACTTGAAGATTGCAACTGATGGCTAATTCTTTAAGTGCCTTGGTTATCTACCCTGAGAATATGTATCAGCTGGTGTCTCTGTATGATCTGCTGAAGAGATTGGTTTATTTTTTTATTGACAAAGTACATGAAAGAAACTCAAGTTGATACAAAATTAGGCAGGGTGCTCTGGAACGTAAAATTCAAAAGACTGGTTACAAAAATAGGTTGAAATTCAGTAAGGCTAGGTAGGAAGAGCTTGGGAAATACAGAGGTGACTGCGAATGTTGGGGGCGAAATTAGTAGTGGATTATATTAATCTGGTTATTGTATGCTTTAGACACTTTCTTTTGATACAGATCTGTAATTGTATTGGTGTTGGAAGCTTTCTCTGCCAATGCAATTTATAGATTTAGAGTTGCTTGGTACCCTGAGACATTAAGTGACTGACCTCCATCACAAAGGGCTTTCTCTTAGGCCTACTCTATTCATGCCACATTGTCTCTTAAACTTTAGCTGTCGTGACATCACATAAGCAAGCATGGGGGAGCAGTGCCATACAGTAGTACTATTTCTTAACTGATTATCTCAGTTAGTGGATAGGCATATATTTTCAGACCAATCTGTATATTTTCAGACCAATCTGTGAGTTATGACACAGGAGAACAAAAAGGTAGGGCAAAGGCAGGGTTAGTTGGAAGAGTCATAGGAAGAACTTGAGCTAGGAAAAGAAGTTCTATGTGCCAGGTGAGGCTCCTCTATTGAAAATGAGAGACCCTGGAAGAGCACTGAGGCATACTAAATCGGGCTGTATTTCTAATATTTGAGAACCACCTCATTTGCACTGAGAAGATATTTTTTCTAATTGTCTAATCCTTATACCCCTAAGCACAATTTGTGAAACTTTCAAAACCTGTGAATAAATGTCTTTGCTTAAGAATTAGAATGACACAGGACATATAGAGGGAAAGAAGGTTATAGAGAGCCACTAGAGTTTATTGAAATAGTGACATGATCAGACTGTGCTGTAGGAAAATTAGTTTTGACAGCTGTGCAGAAAAGTTAACCCCCTCCCTGCCATACTTTCTCCCTTTCTTTCCCTTTCTACTGGCTCCCTGTCACTTCCAGGATCAATAATAGAATCCTCTTTCAAAACCTTTCATAATCTTAACACCCTCCCCCTTTTCCAGTCTTATACCTTATTCCCTCATGTGTATTCCTCAGTCCAGTGACACTGGACTCTGCTCTCTCTGGAACAAGATACTCCATATTTTGGCTGGGCATTTTCTCATGTCTGGAATGCTCTCCGTCTTCCTCTCTGCCCCCTGATTTCCCTGACCTCTTTCAAGATCTAGCTCAAATATCATATTCTTTTTTTTTAAATAAAAATTTATTTATTTAACTTTTTACATTCATTTTCACAAAATTTTGGGTTCCAAATTTTCTCCTCTTTTATCCCCTCCCCCCACCCCAATACACCTAGCAATCTAATTTTCCCTATCACCAATCTGCCCTCTCTTCTGTCATCCCTCCCTTCTCTTGTCCCCATCTTCTCTTTTGTCCTGTAGGGCCAGATGACTTTCTATTCCCCATTAACTGTATTTCTTTTTTCCTAGTAGCAACAACAATACTAAACAGTTGTTCCTAAAACTTTGAGTTCCAAATTCTCCCCATCCCTCCCTCCCCACCCATTCCCTTTGGGAAGGCAGGCAATTCAATATAGGCCCTATCTGTGTAGTTTTGCAAATTACTTCCATAATAGTCGTGTTGTGTAAGACTAACTGTATTTCCCTCCATCCTATCCTGCCCCACATTGTTTCTATTCTCTCTTTTGATCCTGTCCCTCCCCAAGAGTGTTGACTTCAAATTGCTCCCTCCTCCCATTGCCCTCCCTTCCATCATTCCCCCCCCTTGCTTATCTCCTTCTCCCCCACTTTCCTGTATTGTAAGATAGGTTTCCATACCAAAATGAGTGTGCATTTTATTCCTTCCTTTAGTCGAATGTGATGAGGGTAAACTTCTTGTTTTTTTTCTCTCAGCTCTCCTCTTTTTCCCTCCACTAAAAAGTCTCCTGCTTGCCTCTTGAATGAGATATAATTTACCCCATTCCATTTCACCCTCTTTCCTCCCCATTTCCTCCCACCCTCTTTCTCTCTCACCATTTACCTTAATTTCTTTTAAGATATGGTCCCATCCTATTCAATTCACTCTGTGCTCTCTGTCTCTGTATGTATGTGCATGTGTGTATGTGTGTGTGCGTGCACATGTATACATGTGTGTGTATGTGTGTGTGTGATCCCACCAACTACCCAGATACTGAAAAGTTTTATGAGTTACAAATATTATCTTTCCACGTAAGAATGTAAACAGTTCACTTTTGGTAAGTCCCTTATGACTTCTCTTTGCTGTTTACTTTTTCATGCTTCTTCTCATTCTTGTGTTTGAAAGTCAGATTTTCTTTTCAGCTCTGGTCTTTTCATCAAGAATGCTTGAAAGTCCTCTATTTCATTGAAAGACCATATTTTCCCCTGAAGTATTATACTCAGTTTAGCTGGGTAGGTGATTCTTGGTTTGAGTCCTAGTTCCTTTGACTTCTGGAATATCCTATTGCACGCCCTTCGATCCCTTAATGTAGAAGCTGCTAGATCTTGAGTTATCCTGATTGTATTTCCACAATACTGGAATTGTTTCTTTCTAGCTGCTTGTAAGATTTTCTCCTTGAGCTGGGAGTTCTGGAATTTGGCCACAATGTTCCTAGGAGTTTCTCTTTTTGGATCTCTTTCAGGCGGTGATCAACGGCTTCTTTCAATACTTATTTTGCCCTCTGGTTGTAGAATGTCAGGGCAGTTTTCCTTGATAATTTCATGGAAGATGATGTCTAGGCTCTTTTTTTGATCATTACTTTCAGGTAGTCCCATAATTTTTAAATTGTCTCTGCTGGATCTATTTTCCAGGTCAGTTGTTTTTCCCATGAGATATTTCACATTCTCTTCCATTTTTTCATTCTTTTGGTTTTGTTTGGTGATTTCTTGGTTTCTCAGAAAGTCATTAGACTCCATCTGTTCCATTCTAATTTTGAGAGGACTATTATCTTCAGTGAGCTTTTGAACCTCTTTTTCCATTTGGCTAATTCTGCTTTTGAAAGCATTCTTCTCCTCATTGGCTTTGTGAACCTCTTTTGCCAATTGAGTGAGCCTATTTTTCAAGGTGTTATTTTCTTCAGCATTTTTTTGGGTCTCCTTTAGCAAGGTATTGACCCGTTTTTCATATTTTTCTTGCATCTCTCTCATTTCTCTTCCCAGTTTTTCCTCCACCTGTCTAACTTGCTTTTCAAAATCCTTTTTGAGCTCTTCCATGGCCTGAGCCCACCGGACATCCCCCTGGGATGTCTGGGATACAGAGGCCCCGCCCTCCACATCTTTCCCTGAAGGTAAGAATATTTCCTCATCATCAGAATTGAAAGGCGAGAACATTTGCACCTGCTCAAAGGAGCTCTCTATAGTCTTATTTTTCTTCCTTTTTCTGGGCATTTTCCTAGCCAGTTACCTTACTTCTGAGATTCCTCTGCGCCCCCGCTTAGATTCGCCCAGCTAGTGCTTGGGCTCTGAGATTCAAATGGGCTTTCCCAGGCGGCTGTGCCTGCTATTCAATGTGAGCTTAAGTTCTGGTGCTGGAGTGGGGTCAGGGCCGCCTCCCCGGCTCAGCTCCCTCAGGTGGTTTATGCAGAGACCTTCAGTAATGAAGATCCTGCCTGCTGCTCAGGGAGTCCTGGGCCCCCGCCGCTGCCTCCACAGCTTCCTGCCCCTGCCGCTCCCTCCGCCACTTCCTCCCAAGGAGACACGGAGACACCTCGCTCCTGCCTCGGCCAGCCCAGACATCTCTCTCACTGACCTGTAGCGTCTGTGGGCGGAGGGACCTTCTCAGCTGCTGGAGGTTCTGTCCCTGAAGCCTGCTCGGATCTGCTCCTCTGGGGCAGCCTGGCCAGGGCAGGGCAGGGGTGGGCTCCGCTTTCTGGGGCACGACGGACCCTGGGGATGGCTCTCCAGGGCTCTCTGGAACGGAAATCTCTTTCACTGTGTTTCTGTGCCCCTTGCAGTGATCCAGAATTTGTGGGGAGTTCTTCTTGTAGGAAATAATATGGGCTGTGGGTTCAGAGCTAGCATATGTGAGTCTTTCTACTCTGCCATCTTGACTCCACCCTCAAATATCATATTCTGCAGGAAACTTTGCCCAGTCCGTTTTAATGCTAGTGTCTTCCCTCTGTTGATTATTCCTATTTATCCTACGTATACCTTGTTTGTACTTACTGGTTTCTGTGTTGTCTCCCCCACTAGGTTGTGAACTTCTTGAGAGCCTGGGACTCTCTTTTGTGATTCTTTGTGCTTACACAGTGCCAGGCACGTAGTTGGTACTTAATAATTGCTTTGACCGACTTCACACTGATACTTGGATTTTGTTATTTGTGTGTATATTAAGCAGGTGAACAGGTTGTGTTGGAGAAGTTTGTAAACTTTGTGTGAAACTCATAAGTGTATTTTTCTAGAGAAATCATGTTGCAAAATATAGATTAGATTCTCAAGCCAGCCCATGAAAGCCCAATATGCCATATACCTAAAGTGAAAAAAAAAACCAAAGCAGACTGGAAGAGGAAAGTTTTGTTTTTGGGGTTTTTTGTTTTTGGTCTGGGCCTGTTTCATTGTCATAGGAAAATGGTCCCCTAAGGGTAGACTGTGGTGTGATACCAAGGGATATGTTATGAATCAGAGGTGGCAAGATGGGTCACATCTCCTCTTTCCCTTGATAGTTGTGAGGCCGGTCATTGAAAACCATGGTCAACCTTATGCCTCAATACTATACTACCAAACTACCCCCTCCCTCTGCTTTTCCAGCTCCTGTCTTCCTCTTTCCAGAACCTTCATTGGCCCTTCAAGTCTTTTTGCTGCCACAGCTTCACAGGTGCAGTTCTGATATATCTTCCCTTTCCCTCAAATCACTTTAAAACTTTGATAGATTTCCTTTCAAGGAAATGAGGTGGTCAGCATTAGCAGGCAGGGTGAATTGCAGTCTGCTTCACAGACTTTCTATATTCCCTTCTCTAAAATTTAATTCCTTTCTTAATTTCCTTCCATCTCTCTTTCTCTGATCTAAGTTTCACAATCTCCCTCCATCCAGACAGCTGCCAAATCATCTTGATTATATATCTCTATATTCTCTTACGTCTGTCCAGTTCTTGCCCCTCATATGGTCACATCCCTGATTCAGGTCTTGGTGCATCTTGTTGTATTATTGTAATAATCCCATAATTTGGTCTCTTTTCCTCAAGTCTCTCCCTTTCCAATTCATCCTCCATGCAGTGATTTTCCTTAAGTATAAATATAACCATTTCACTCTATTTAATAAACTCCACTGGTTCCTTATTGATTCAGATCAAATATTATTTCCTCTTTATCTCATCCTTTTTCATTTCTATTTTTTGTGTAAATTTTATAATGTACATAATTATTAGCATGATAGTATGTGTCTATAATTTATAAAAGTAAGTAAATACACACATTGAGGGTTCACACTCAGAAATATTTTGCTGAACTCTTGGAGAGTTCCTTGGGAGCATTGAGAAGTTAAGTGACTTGCCTAGTGTCACAGTCAATGTATGGCAGAAACTGGAGTTGAACCCAAGTCTTTCTGACTCTGAGGCTGGCTCTTGACTACAGTTCCTTTTCAGTTCCTCTTATTGTAGTTGCTCTGGAACCTTAATTAATATGATCTCATCAAGTCATCACAATTTATCCATGAAAAGTGGATGAATATATCTGCTCTCCCTGTCTGACATTACTATAAGGATAAAATGATATATGTCTGACATATACTGTCTGACATTACTACAAGGATAAAATGATATATGTTGTGAAAATTGTACAGTCCAGGGTAGACCATTCCAGAGCATAGACTGCAGATATTTAAAAGGCTTCTTCCTGCTGCCACCTGGGGAACCACTGTAAGGCAAGCAAACAAACAAAAACACCTGAACAAACAAAAGATAAACTTGGGAACTTTAAAAGAACCTGTAGGTGTAGAGAAGCAGCTATAAAAAGAAGAAACAGAAAAAAGTTAAACTTAAGGGGAGTCTCCTGAATTGATGTAGATTTCTGCTCTAATCATTCAGTTAAGAAGTATTACATATAGTCTGTAAGTATTTACATATACTCTCTAAGTCCTATATTTACTCTGTATAGGTTCTGAGAATATAAAAAACAAAAGTGAAACTTTGAAAGTTGACAGCATATTTAGGTAGATTCAAAATATAAAATAGATAAGGATTAGTTTGAAGGTGAAGGTGAAGTTTTAGGAGGTGGGACTGGAGACAGAGAAAATCAGGAAAGGCTTCATGTAAAAGGTGTGGGGAAGGAAGGGGGACGATGGGGGAGAGAGGAGAAAAAAAATCTAAGATATATGGAAATGGTTGTAGAAAACTGAAAACAAATAGAATAATTAAAAAAAAGAATACTGAAAAAAAAAGGTGTTGCTAAGCCTTGAAAGAAGCTAGGGATTCCAAGAGATAGAGGTGAAGAGAAGCATTCCAGACCATAGTGTGAATGAAGGGGAATAATGCTCGATAAGTCTGGAAAGGAGGAATAGATCAGGTTATGATGGACTTTAAATGTCAGAGGCATTTTTTTGATTTTACAAGTATTTTTTATCACCGTAATTTTTCCTAGAAACCCTCCCCACTTCCTAGAAAGCTGTACTCTAACATAATATTTTTAAAGATAAAAAACAGGGGAAAAGCATCAAAAAAAGTATGAAAATATGTACAATGTACTACATTCATGACCTCCCACCTCTGCAAACATTTGAGGTAGCGATGTCTTCTTATAGCTTTCCTTTCTAGCTGTGTTAGTTCTTTGTAATTTTGCAATAGTCATTTTTGGGGCATTCTTTCCATTTACGTGTTGGAATCAATATATATGTTGGTTTTTGACTCTACTTCACTCTTCATCAGTTCATATAGATCTTTCCATACTTCTCTATTATCATATTCATTATTTCTTATAGCATGGTATTGTATCGTACCACAATATTCCATTAATATTCCATATATCACAGTTTGTTTATTCTTCTATTGGTTATTTCCAATTCTTTGCTTTCACAAACAGTGGTGCTATAAATATTGGGTGTATATGGGGACTTTTCTTGTCATTGCTTCCTTGGACTATAAGTGGAATATACAATGGAATCTCTGGGCTATGGATATGAACATTTTAGTATTTTATTTGTATAATTCCAAATTACTTTCCAAAATGGTTGTACTGTTCATAGCTCCACCAGTAATGCACTAATATGAAGTCATTGAGATTTACCGAGTATGGAAGTAGCATAGTCAAATGTATACCTTAGGAAAATCACTTTTTAGAACAAAAGACTTGTCCTGGATCACGTAACCTGTATCTGTCAGAGATACCACTTGAATTCAGGTATACTTGACTCCAAGGCAGGCTCTACCATTACAGGGTGCCGCCTCTCTTTGTTAGCTACCCCAAATCCTACCAGACTGAGATTCATTTAGATTAATTAATGTTAAGCCTTTAAAAAACACAAATGCCTCTTAGAGGTTAAAGGGCCTTAGTGTGAATTAATCCGACTTGTTTTCCTTAGACTTCTGAACTGAGACTGTTAACTGTAATGAGAGTATTAATTTGTTATTAAATTTTAAAAATTCTGGACTCAAATAGCAGATAAAATGAGCAATTCCCATGTAAAAAGTAGGACAGAAAAAGGATTGTACATGAAACTGAATTTCTGTTACATAGAACTTTAACTTTTAAATATGTAATATAGTGAATTTGTAATTTTCAAAGCCATCCTGCTTCTTATCTGTTTTCTTCTGTCATTCCTTCTGTGAAATTAAAAAAATATATATTTCAGTGACCCTCTTTTCTTTTTGCAACCTTATCATTACTCCCACTCCCTCCCACTTCTGCCTCCCCCCTTCAAAAACAAAACAAAATCCTTGAACATATATGTCTTGTAAGGCAAAACAAATTCTTCCAATGGCAATGTCCAAAATATATGCCACATTCCACACCTTGATTCCATTTATGATACTTCTGTCAGGAAGTGGTTAGCATTCTTCTTCATTGGTTCTTTGGAACTTAGATTGGTCATTGCATTGATCTAAATTCTTTCTAAGTTGTTTTTCTTTGTAATTTGTTTTATAAATTGCTTTCAGCTTACTCTGTATCAGTCCATAAGGTCTTCCTTAGGTTTCTCTGAAGCAAAACATTTTTTATGGCATGGTTGGTTGGCTGTTGTCCTTCATTCTTGAAGAGGACCAAAATGACATGACTGTGCTAGAGTCAAGTTTCAGTGTGTCACTTTACCACAGGTCAAGCACAAATAGTCTGTGTGAACATTTGCGGTGGATTCTCTAAATCTGTGCATTTTGCATTTCTGTTGAGCTTCAATTCTGTTTTGCTCATAGAGCATAGCACTACTCTGATGTGGGTATGCCATGCTGAGTGGTCCTGTGCCAGCGTCTGCCATGTTACACAATCAATTCCAAAGTTTTTGAGACCTTGAGAGTGTCCTTATATTCCTTCTTCTGAATGCTTGCCCTATGTGAGTTCTCCATAAAATAGTCTTTTTGGCAAGTGTATGTTTTGTGTTTGAACCATGTGAACCAGCCCATCAGCGTTGCTCTCTCTGAAGCAGAGTTTGAATGCTTGGCAGTTTAGTTTCAATAAGGACCTCAATGTCTGTAATATTCCATTATATTCATATACCATTCTCCAGTTATTCCCTCTTTGATGAGTTTCCCCTTAGATTCCAGCACTTTGCACTAATAAGAGAAGCTGTTATAAACATTTTTGTATATATAAATCCTTTCCCTTTTTATTTGGAGATAGTCAATTTTGTACCTTGGGACACTTTGTGAAAGTAGAGTCGTTTTGAACATGGTGCAACCCTGGGTATACGATAATGAAAACATGGGGGAGATGGTACAGAAAGGTAAGGGAGAGAGCGAGCCAAAGAAAAGTATTCTTTTAGAAGGTTGCCAATATATACATTGGCCCTGTGCCCAATAATGGAGGAGAAAACTGGTCTCTTTCCCCCGTTTCTTTTACATTTTGTCCCTCCTCAAGAATATAAGCCATGGCAATTCAGCAGCTTAATGTATTAAATTTTTGTTCCTGATCATATAAAAGTTTCTGTGGGAAAAAAATCCAAACAGTGTATTTGTATATGAACTTTGAGAATACAACCACTTTATAAAATTTGAGTTTGCATATTTTTGAGAAATAAAAGGCAGCCTTTATCAACAAAATTGTTGGATAGGTGGTATTTCTTTCAGAAAATGTGTTCATGATTACAGCTTGGAATACCAGAAGCACATTTTCCCTTGCTGGAGCCCTAGCAATGAAATCTTCTCTAGGTTCAAGATACTTAAAATGGTTTCGTGGGTTTTAAGGTATAGAGAAGGGGATGAGCCTGGGAATGGTAGAGAATGACTCTGGAGGTTGAGTATTGGTGAGTCGGGAATTTAATTCAGCAAATTTTTCCTATTATGTTCTGGGCAAAAGATAGGATAATTTGACATTGTGTATAGGAAACCAGGCTTCTACTGATTCAAGTCACATGTCTGATGTATTCTAATTCTATGAAGGTTGTTCTAGGTAATTTTCATGAGACTGAAGTTACAAATGAACCACTGATCTGCATTGGTGGAGGACGCTTCTGTGCTGGGAGTTTACCGTGCCACTGAAATTATAGGTCTGTGTCTCTTTCCTTGGCCTTCTCCACCCCCCACCCAAAAAAAAAGAAAAAAAAAACAGAAGTACCAAACACAAGCATTTGAGGGTAAAGGTGAACTGGGCGGAGTGAGGGACAAAGGCTGGTATTACTTCAAGACCCTTTCACTTCATAATGATATTTTCCTTGAAAGACTGCAGCTCCTTTAAGATTTTGGAGATTAGGTTTAATAACTTTTTTATCTGATTATGAGCCCTCTCTAAGCTTACTAGCCTCATCCTCTGAGGGCATAGATAATATGCAACATTAGACCTGTATTCAAAGCCTCTTCCCACTTAGTTATGATCTGCCAGAGATTGTACTCTCCTAGTATAATGCGCCTTTGAGAACCCAGGGTCACCACTGTGCCAAAATGAGGTATTAGAGTAGGACAGTAGTGAAAAGGATAGAATTAATAATAATTTAAAACACTTTCACATACATTTTAAAAATGAAAGCACATTTGTTCGCATGACCTCATTGATGTGATGCTTTGTGCCACTTAGCACAGAATTTCAATTTTCTAGGTGCTTTAGTGTCTAACCCACTCCATACCCTAAGAAGAATCCCCAGTACAATTAACATGACAGGCAGTTATCCAAACTGCTTGAATTTTTCCTATGAGATGGAACTTTACTGGAGGCACTCATTAGACAACTCTCACTTTCAGTAAGTTTTTTCTGACATCAAACCTAAATTTGCCTCTTTGTAACTTGTACCCATTATTCCTAAGTTTTCCTGTAGGGCTAAATAGAGTAATTCTTATCTATTTTCCACATGGCAGACCTTCATATCATTGAAGATAGCTAATTTTTTTCTTTTCCAGAGTAAACATTCCTATTTTCTTCAACCATTCTTTCTCAGGGCCCTTTACCATTCTAGCGCAATCAACAAGCCTAGTCTTTTAAGTGCTTACCATGTGTCAGACACTATATTATAAACTCTAGGGATAGGAATGGGAACTGAACCTACTATTTCATTGGCATAAAGAACTCCCAGGCATGTAAATTTCCTCTACAAATGTAGGCAGGCACCACTGTTACAGTTATCTCTCTAGAGAGTTGCTTAGAGTAGTTGCATCAGACTATGTGGTCCTAGAAAACCACAAATTAACATTATCTGTGTTTTATTCTATTTTTACTTATTTTGTCAAACATCTCCCAATTACATTTTTAAGCTGATTGGACAGCACTCCAGTTTTCTTGAATTCCTGGAATTCGATGGCTCTGGTTTAGAGCACTGAGGAGCTGTGACTTGCCCAGGATCCTATAGCCAGTATTTGTCAGAGACTAGACTTGAACCCAGCTCTTCTTGGCTTTGAGATCAGCTCTATCCACTATTCCATGTTTGGCTCTAAGCTCGGAGTATACAAAATGAAAAAGTCTCTTTCCTTATGGGGCTTACTTCCCAATGAAAGAGACAACATGAACAGCAAGTGTATTATAGAGGTAGGGACCAGACTTGTGATTTCACTGGTATATGGAACTAAATTAGAACTTCTCTGCAACTTGCATGGAGAGTTTTCCAGAGTAATGAGAAGTTAGCTGACTTTCCCAGGGTTACACAGCCAGTATATGTCACAGGCAAGTCTTGAACCGAGGCCTTCCTAGTGCTAAGCACAGCTTGCTCTCACTATACCATGATACTAGGCTTAAGAAATACAGAATTAATATAGGATAATTTTGGGAGGGAGTACACTGGCATGGAGCAGGGCTAGGGGGAGAGATGGACAGGAAAGGCTTTTAATATTTAGTGTTAGGGCTTCTTAATTTTTTTGTGTTGTGGTCTGCTTTGGCAATCTGTAGAAGCTTATCAACTTTTCAGAATAAAGTTTTTAAATTCATAAAATACAGTACTAAAAAAGAAATCAGTTATATTAAAAGTACAAATTTTTTTCTCAATCAAAGTTCATGAGCCCTCTGAATTTTTATAGTTCCTGATAGAGAAAGTGATGCTTGAAGTGAGTCTGGAAGGAAACCTGTTATTTTAAATGGCAGAGAGTTTTAAAGAGGAAGAGCATTCCATGTACATATAGTATAAATGCATGGAGATAGGAGGTAGTGCCATGACTAGAGTGTGGAGCAATAGACCAGTGTGGCTGGATTGAAAAGTTTGAGAAGGGGATTGAAGTATAAGAAGACTGGAATGGTAGGAAGGGTCCACTTATAGAGATTTAATGTCTAACAGAGGAGTTTGTATTTGATCGTAGAGGCAATATGGAGCCCTTGGAGTTTTTTGAACTGAGACCTGCATTTGAGGAAAAAACCCTTGGGCAGCTTGTGTGGAGAATGGATTGGGGCTGGGTGGGGAGGAGCAAGCTTGAGGCAGGGAGGCCAGATAGGCTAATTGTAACTCCTCTCCAGTTGATCAGTGTTTTCTTAAATTGTTGGATGCAGAATGGAACACAATATTCTAGATATTTGAGAAGGACAGAGAACAGAGGGATTATTACTTCTCTATTCCTGGAAACCCTAAATCTGCCATCTGTTTTATTTTTTTAACGTCATTGATTGATAAAAATGTTAAACAGCCTTAGGGGGTATTCCACTTGATACTTTCAGCCATAATCATGCTGAACCATTAGCAACTACTCTTTGAATCCAACTAGTCAACCAGTTCCATATTTAACTGTATTATTGTCTAATCCATATCTCTTCATCTTTTTCTACATGGATAGTATAAAATACTTTATCAACAGCTTTGCAGAAATCTAGGGGAGCTATATATCAGAGCATTTTCCTCTTTCAGTTTAGTAATCCTGTCGAAAAAAAAAGGAAATGTAGTTTATCTGGCATGACCTATTCTTGATAAAGCCATGTTAACTTTGTCATCACTTTTTATAGATGTTCAGAAACAATTTCTTCAATGATTCATTACGGCATTTTCCCAATAGAGGCCACTGGCCTGTAGTTTGCATTCTCTATCGTTGTCTCTTTTGAAAGTTAGAATAACATTTGCCTTTTTTCCATTTTTATGCCTGTCCTGTTCTGGATAGTATTTAGGATATGACCGGCTGTGATTCTGATGTCACCTTCACCCATCTGCTGGTCCTTTGGGTATGACTTGAATTTTTCAGGAGCAGCCTTGTGCTCTCTCTCTCTCTCTCTCTCTCTCTCTCTCTCTCTCTCTCTCTCTCTCTCTCTCTCTCTCTCTCTCTCTCTCTCTCTCTCCCCGGGTGTCAACTCCCAGGTTTTCATCTAAAAGTCATTCTCTTGGGGAGAGAAAATGGAAGCAAAATACTAACTGAGCAGGGTTGCCTTCCCTCTGTTGTCAGTGATCATCATCCTGTCCTTCCCAGGAGTAATTCCTTTTCTTGGATCCTCCTGTTTCCCCCAGGATTGTTTTAAAGAAACCATTTTTTTCTGTGACTCCTTCACAGCTCAAGACACTGTAATCCAGTACTTCTGACCCTGTTTTTACAGGACTGCCACAGTGCTCTTCGTTACCTACCTTTGCTTCTCTTGTCACTTACCTTGATGAAATTTTTAGCTATAACTGTGACCACATTATCTGATAAATTCTGTTGACTGGTTTGCTTCATGTACATTTTCAAAAGTTGATTTTAGAACCAGTGGTAACCGGGAAAGAGACATTACTTGGATAACTAGACTGTGACTGTCAGATTGTCAAACTTATTAAAAGCTAATTTACAAGACAAAAAGGGACTCTCTTGCTTGATTGTTTCAACGTTAAATGGTGAATTTCATATTAAACAGTAAAATTTTTCTCACATCCACCCATAATAACAATAAGATTGGAATGTACAAGAAAGGTACAACTTAATGAATTGGTGTTAATAGTAAATGTGGGGTTTTTGATAAGTTTATTTAGCTTAACCTGAATTTTGAATATTGAAAAGATAAAACAGAAACATATTATATAAAATGTTTATGTTAAATGAATACTTAGTCTTTCCTGCTTGGAATGTGAAGCCTTTCTCTCTCAACCCAGTAAATTGTGTGTTTGGCAGAACACAGTGATATTTTCCTGAAGATAATAATGTGATCTTGTATTTGTGTTGTTTGCAGTTTATAAGGTGCTTTTACTTCTGTTGTCTCATTTGTCCATCACAGCTTACCTGTTTGAGGTAAGCAGAACTTATTTTACCTATAAAGACACTGAGATTCAAGGTTGTATGGGTTAATGGTGGAGCCAGGACCATTATCTAGTTCTTCACAATGTTGGCTCTATTTTGTTCAGTGATTGTGGCATACTGCCTCCCAACACAAGACTAGAATAACTTGGAAATGTTATTATGATTGAGACAGACTTTCTCAGTGACTAATCTACTTCTGAAGATCGTTAGATAACTTCAGGTAAAGAAATAATTATTAAGCTCACTATGTGCCTAATGCTGTGATATGTACTGGAGATATAAGGAAAGGCAAAAAAAGAACTCCTAATTTAATTGGGGAGACAGCATGCAGACAAGTCCTGTAGAATTCTGTTTATTTTACTGACATGAAAATCGCTGTATAACTTGTCTAGCCTATATACTTTATCTTTATTTCCATTGAACTGATAGTTTTATAGACAACTCGAGGTTTGGTTAGAGCGATAAAGGGAGAAAAAATGGCTTTGGTCCAAGAATGTTGATTGTATACGAACAATACAAGTTTGTTTTCTGGACAGTGACAGTGGTCTATGTATGTTTGAGTCTTTATCAAAGATAATTGTAGCCAAGTGAGAGCAATGAAGTTTTTGGAATTTGTATGAAGCTGCTAAGGAAACTGGTAGGACTTTTTCCTGAATTTTTTTTCTTAAAATTCTTTTTTTCAGATGTTTTTGTTTTAACCATCAAACGCTAATGTCAGTTTTCATTTTTGGGGTAGAGGGAAGGCAGGGTGAGATAAATATTGAGGAAGGGAAGCCCAAAAATATTACCCTAAATCCTAAACTGATTACATTTTAATGTGGATGCAAGCTTTCATCTGCTTCCAAGTAGAATGTCTAAGATTCCTTGCTACCTCCTGCATATGCTCCACCTTTCCCTTTCCTCAGACTAATATGGGTGGTCTTGATTTCTTTCCATGTAATGATGTAGATAGGGAAGCAAAACAGATTCATATCATTTTCGCAATTGTTATTCATTATTGTAGAAATTCTAAACATACTCAGGATACTTCTTTGAATTCCAGTTATAAAATGTTAGCTCTAGAAAGGATCATGATTGAAGCTAGCAATTTAATTTTATATAATGGTTGGCAAATACTATAGACAACTCATACTTAAAATACTTAGAATTTGGTCCAAAACATTATTAAAAATGTTAATTTAAATTAATTTAAATTAAATTTAAATTAAAAATTAAATTAAATTAAAATTATTAAAAAAAATAAAAGAGTGACTTTATAAATGAGCACTTGATAGCAGAAAAATTTCCATTGATATTCCATATAAGCTCCAGTAAAGTCTCACTTGAATGTCTCAGGTTGTATGCAAGCCCTGGCAGATCCTGTCAGACTAGAAAGGATTTTAGTTGACTTTTAGCCTGTCCATCAGGAAGGACTGTGTAGCTTTTAGCTGAAGAAAGAACAACCTAGCTCAGCTCAGAAAGTGAACTTAAGGGCATTTTCTTTTCTGGTATCATAATCATCCTAATTATAACAGTAACTTACTGGTACTATATTACCTGACCGTTTACACTGTGTTTCTATGCCTGTTTTCTTATTAGACATTCACTGTAACCCTGTGAAGTAGGTAATAGTACAAGTAACAGTATGGGAAATCTGAGCCTAGATTAAATGTCACCAATCTGGTAAGTAATGTTAGACCTTGAATTCAAAAGAATATCATCATTCTTTCTGATTTCTTCTGTTTATACAAATGTACAACCATATGCTTTTACATCATTATTCTCTTGTCAAATGGGTTCTGTTTCTCTAGATTCAGATTATTTCTATTAAAATGTAAATAATTATTTAAATTCTCTTACCCATTTTAATTTCTCTATTTAGTAACAAGTGCCTTTCCAGAAGGGTGATTTTTGTAGTACACCAGCATTCATGTGATGGAAAGAAAAGGAGGGAGAGTCAGCCTATGCACAAAACTTAATTACCCAAATTGAATTTATTGAAGGATATTCTTTACAGCTGTCTGAGGCCTCAGAAGTACTGAAGAATAGTTAGGGTGCAGAAGAATACATCTAGCATAATTCATGGGAGGAGGGTTCGAAAAACGACTTCTTAGCTTTCCTACATTTTTATAGGAAAGGTCCTATCTCTAACATGTTAAGAATACTTACTCCCTCAAGTTCTCTAGTCTAGGGTGTGATTCTTGGTGGAGAAGCAGAAGTGTTCGTCTGTTGCTTCTGCTCCCAGATCTGTTCATTGGGACCTTTGCATAATTAAATGTAAATGGTTGAGGAGGCGAAGGAAAAGGAGAAAAGGAAAGGAAAAGAGAGTCTGACTCATCTGCTGGCTGACTTTAGGCCTGTTTTCTTAGTGAAAGAAGCCTGTGCTCTATCAGTCAACAAAGTGTTATTAAGCACCTGCTTTCAGCCAGCTGCTTGGGATATAAAGAAAAATTTCAAAAGGCTCTTTTCTCAAGGAACTTATGTTTTATCAGGAGAGGCAACTTATACAAAAATATGTATGTACAGAATTTACACACAATAAATTTGAGGTGATTTTTGGGTCTGACAGCATTGGGAATTAAGGAAAGAGGCCAGGAAAAGTTTCATGTAAAAGATTATGTTTGTGGAGAATCCTAAAGGAAATAAGGGAGTTTAAGAATCAGAGATGAAGAGGAAATGCATTCCAGTCAGTTAATTATGAGCATTTATTATGACCCTGATCTATGGCAGCTGACAAGGGTACACATTTGAAGAAAGAAACAATCCAATATAGGGGACAGTCAGTGCAAAAACAGGAGGAAAGAGATGTAATTAATGTCTTTTATATATGAGGAGCTGCAACATAACCAGTGTGACTGGATTGTAGGGTGCAGAGTAATCAATAATAAAGTTGGTTAGGTATGTTTGGGTCGCGTTGTAAAAGACTTGAATCTAGAGCCCATAGAGAAGACACTGAAGTTTATTGGCTAGGGTATATATGACACGGTCAGACCTTTGGTTTGGAAAAATCTCTTTGGCAGCTTGGTGGAGTATGAATTGGAGAGGAGGAAGACAAGAGGCAGGGAAGTCAATTAGGTGGTGGCAGTAGCCCAGAGGAGGGGTGATAATGGTTGCATTGGATGATGGCTGTGTAAGTGGAGAGGATGGATTGAATGCTAGAGATGTTTTGGAGATAGAAAGGAGGAGATTTGGCAACTGAATGAACATGAGTTGAGTAAGAGTGAAAAGTGGAAGATGGCATAGAAATTGTAAGCCTGGGTGCCTAAAAGGATGATGGTACCCATAACAGAAATAGGAAGTTCAATAGAAGGGTAGAATTGTAGTTATGGTTTTTGTTTTGTTTTGTATTTTGGTTGGGAAGGAAGAATAAATTCCATTTTAGACATGTTGATCTTCAGACATGGAATACCTAGCTAAAAATGTCCAAAAGGAAGTTGAAAATTCTAGCATACAGGGAAGAGACTTGGCTGGATATATAAACCTAGCAGTTTATTTGTACAGAGATTATAATTAAAATCATTGAAGCTGATGAGTTAGTCAAGAGTGAGAGCCTTGGAGTGCATTCACAATTAGAGGGTATGATAAATATGATGAACAAGGAAAGAACATAGAGAATCACCAGTCAGGCAGGTAGTAGGACAACCAAGAAATAACAGTGTCACAGAAATTCAAAGAAGTGATGAGAATTTGTTTGGTTAGCAGTATGAAATACTAGAGAAGTGAAAAAGAATAAAGAGATTGAAATGAAGATCGTATTTGAACCCAGATTAAGGAGAATGAGAAAAGACTGTAAGATTAAGAGAGAATAATTTCAATCAAGTGAGAAGGGCAGAAGCAGAGTTATGAAGGCATGCTTATGGCTGGGCTCCTACAGACTTTCCTAGAACTCAGCAGCCCATCCTCTGGAACAGGTGGCCCGTAGCTTCTAACAGACCTCATGGTAGAGTAAAGATGCCAAAGTATGTTCATGATTTGAATTTCTGATTTAACTGAATTCTCTTGAACCATTCTTTGTATTTCAAAACATGTTAATATTTGTCCAGGACTTTTTGTTAAGAATTTCATATGCATATTATGTATGAATTGGGCCAGTAGGTAATTAACAGAATTCTGGAGAAAACCTTAATACACTTGTATATACTACTAAAGAAATGTTTTGATTATGTACATTTTGTCTCTCTTTGTCCACATGGGTCTTACTTACACTAACCTCAGGGGATTGTGTCTTAATCTTTATATCCTTACAGAATTGTACATGGTACTTTGCTTTTAGTATTTCTTTGCTGATTATAACATATAAATAAATATATATTAAATTTTTTTGTGTAGACCATACTGAAGTGTTGGGCAAGTTCATCATCACATATATCTTATGTGTCTATACATCTATGTAGTTTGTTCATGTTACTAATTATTTTTCCCATGTTAGGATTCTGTTCATGTCATATAGATGTGCCATATATAAAGAACATTGATTTTGTTAAAATATTTTATCACTTTGGGAATTTAAATAAAGCTTGATGTGCTGCTGTACTTCATGGTCCTATTGTTAGCAATGAGTTGAACACTAGCTGAAGGGCACTGATAAACTGAAAGATGACCAGGATAGAAAGGAGTCATGAGATGATGCCGTATGAGGATTCAGAACTGAGGTTGTTCAGCTGGGAGAAAATGTGGAGAATCATTATATCTGTTTTAAAGTATTTGAAGAATTATCATGTAAAATAGGATACATTTTTTTTCTGACCCCAGAGGGCAGAGCTTGGAAGTCTCAAAAAAGCAGATTTAGCTTGATATTAGGACGGACTTTCTAATGATTACAACTACTGCATCCCCAAGTAGAATAGCTATTCTGGGAGGTAGTGTGTTCCCTCTCACTTGGAACTCTTCAAACAAAGGCTTGTCTGACATATTATAGAGCTAATTTTTAATGAGATATGGACTGGACTAGATGGCCTCTGAGAATTGATAATCCAGATTTTCCGACCTACTAGTTTTAATTTTAGTTTCCAACAGTGTATAGAGAAATTACGTCAGTTATGTTGACATGAACACTATAAATGTTGTGTAGTACTATTGTAATGTTTAGTAATGGTACATTTCCTTTATTAAAGAAGGGACTAAATCATAAGATTTTAGAGATAGAAAGAGATCTTAGATTCCAGTCTGCTCATTTCAAAAGTGAATATTTGAATATATCTTTTAAATTGTCCTTTAAATTTATCATCAATGGTACGTATTTCCCTCTTCACTTATGCTTTAGAGAATCTCTTCCTCCTTTAAATTCCATCTCCTACATAAGACTTGTCCTGTTCTTCCATTTGTGAGTCCTTCCATGCAGAAATTAAATTTATTTCACATATGTTTTATATTTACTTCCCTATATTTATGTTGTTTTCCCCCTCACTAGGATGGAGGCTGGCTCCTATATGACAGGGATTATTATTATTTTTTCTTCATATCCCCAGTACCAAACTCAGTGTGCTGGTACATAGTAGGCATTTAATAAATGATTGTTAAATGAATGAATGAATATTTAATGAAAGTTTTATTTTACTGTGGACCATGAAAGACATTTTGATTGTGTTCTCCTAATTTTTTTTACAGTTGCTATGGCTTTTCTTCCATGTATAAGGTTCAGCATATTTTTCCACAATTTTTTTTGATCCAGACCTATGATTTTTGTTACTTTGGAAAATCCACAAATTTGGGTGTGTAGCTCATTAGCATATTTTTGTTTTAGAGGGTTTCTGGAAAGTATTAAGCTCTTAAGTAACTGCCCAAGATCTTAGAGCCAGTGTGTGCCAGTAGCTGAATTTGTACCTACATAATTATTAAATGAATAAAAAGTATCAGTAGAACTTATTCTGTGCCAGCTGGGGCTACAGTGACAAGAGTGAGGAAGCTTACAGTCCAGTAGGGAAAAAACAGGTGTAGAGGACTGATAGAGAAGGAAACTTTGGTATAGTCAATCTCAGGAATTGTGACTGGAGGCTTAGAACAGTAGATTGCTCCACCTTTCCCCTAACAATAGTAGTTTTGATTCAAGTATTCTTTATAGAGCAGGAGCAAAGAAGAAGAGAGGCGCCTTGATTGTAGAGTAGATGACAAGATGCCCATGTTGAGAATGTTCTGGTGGATGGGACATCAAGCATGGTTCAGTGTTAACTAGATATAATAGTGGATCAGGTGAGTTTTAACTTAATCATGAGATAGTACAATGCAGCTCTGTAGGAGAATGCCAAAGCTGCAGGAGTAAGCTCTGATGGGGTTAGTGGAGGGGTCAAGTGGGTCATTGCCCTCAGTGAGAGGAGAAGGGGAACATTAGCCAGACAGATGGCAAGATCCTGTCCTGGATTGGCCCTTTGTGTCATGGTGGGTGGTTGATTCTATCCACTCTGTCTTTCTGCACAGATCATTGGATAGTCCTTTATTTTGTCACTTAACTAATATCTCATAGCATTTGTTAGATTCCTATGTCTTGGAAAAGTTATATTTCATTAAAAAGTACACCTTTTATTAAGGTTTATTAACCTTATTAACATTTCCTAAGAAAGTTTTAGCAATATAAACCATCTACCCAATAAAGAGCCCAAATGAATTGTAACCAGCAAACATTGATCTTTCTGCCAGTTGGAGAGAGAGAGATGGAAGATAGGCATAACTAGTTTAGAATATAAATTCATTTGCTAGGCTTTAAAAAGAGGTTGGTGAACATAATGAGCAGTGTTATTTCATCATTAAGTCAGCATGTGTGTGCGTGTGTGTGTTCATCCTTTGTTGCCAAAGAAGACCATACCATCAGAGAAATAATGACATGACTTGCACTTGACTTTGTTTTTGAGTGAGGGAGGGCTGTGCAGGTCACCAGCCTCACTTCTCCTCCAGAGCCATCTGAATCCAGTGACCAGATATTCGTCAGGATGACTGGAGATGACCCAGGATGAGGCAATTGGGGTTAAGTGACTTGCCCAAGGTCACACAGCTAGTGAATGTCAGGTATCTTAGGTGAGATTTGAACTCAGGTCCTCCTGACTCCTGCACTAGTGCTCTATCCAGTGCACCACCTATCTGCCCGATCAGTAAGTCAGTAAGCATTTATTAAGTGCTTTCTGTTTTTCAGGCTCTGTCTTATGCTTTGGGGGTTCAAAGGAAGTCAAAAGACAGTCCCTAGTCTCGAAGTAACTCTCACAGTCGAATGGGGGGGTGCGCAACATGCAAACAACTCTGTGTAGAAAAGACACAAAATAAATTGGAAGTAATCAGCAGAGGAAAGGCACTGGCATTAAGGGATATCAGAAAAGCTTAATACAAAAGGTAGGATTTGGGCTGAGACTTCAAGGAAGCCAGGGGGCAGAAATGAGGTGATGGTGAATTCCAGGCATGGAAGAGAGTCAGTGAAAATGTCCGGAGTTGGGAGAGGGAGCACCCTGTTTGTGGGACAGCAAGAAGGTCATTGTTACTAGGCCACAAAATAAAGTAGTAAGAAGACTGAAAGGTTATGAAGATCTTTGAAAGCCAAACAGGAACTTATGCTTGATTTGGGGAGGTGAAATCAGTGGAATTGATTGGATGGAGGGGAGTGATGTGGTCAAGACCTACATTTTGGAAAAATCATGTTGAAGGCTGAGTAGGAGACAGACTGGAGTGGGGAGAGACTTGAGATAGGAAGATAAGCTGATGGGCTCTTGCAATAATCTATATATAAGATGATAAGGACTTGTACTAGAGTGATGGCAGTATCAGAGGAGAGAAAGGGGCATAGCCTAGAGATGTTGCAAAGGTAGAGTTGATAGGACATGGCAGCTGACTGGATATGGAGGGAGAGTAGGAAGTAAAGGACAACAAGGATAACATGTAGGTTGTAATCCTGGGGGACTAGTAGGATGAGGGTTTTTTGGGGGGAAAGAATGAGTTCAATTTTGGCCATGTAGGGTCCAAGATATCTTTGCAACACCTAGTTTGAGATGTCTAATAGGCAGTTGAAAATGCAGGGTTGGAGGACACTGCAGAGAGATTTGGAGTGGACAAGTAGCTTTGAGAATTATTTTTTTTTAATATAAATTTATTTATTTAACTTTTTACATTCATTTCCACAAAATTTTGGGTTCCAAATTTTCTCCCCATTTATCCCCTCCCCCCTCCCCAATACACTGAGCATTCTAATTTTCCCTATCACCAATCTGCCCTATCATCCCTCCCTTCTCTTGTCCCCATCTTCTCTTTTGTCCTGTAGGGCCAGATGACTTTCTATTCCCCATTAACTGTATTTCTTATTTTCTAGTATCAAGAACAATACTCAACAGTTGTTTCTAAAACTTTGAGTTCCAACTTCTCCCCATCTCTCCCTCCCCACCCGTTCCCTTTGGGAAGGCAGGCAATTCAATATGGGCCATATCTGTGTAGTTTTGCAAATGACTTCAATAACAGTTGTGTTGTGTAAGACTAATGGTATTTCCCTCCATACTATTCTGCCTCCCATTGTTTCTGTTCTGTCTTTTGATCCTGTCCCTCCCCAAGTGTTGACTTCAAATTGCTCCCTTCTCCCATTGCCCTCCCTTCCATCATCCCTCCCTCCCTGCTTACCTCCTTCTCCCCCACTATCCTGTACTGTATGATAGGTTTTAATACCAAAATGAGTGTGCATTTTACTCCTTCCTTTAGTTGAATGTGATGAGGGTAAACTTCATGTTTTTTTTTCTCAGCTCTCCTCTTTTTCCCTCCACTAAAAAGTCTCCTGCTTGCCTCTTGAATGAGATATAATTTACCCCATTCCATTTCACCCTCTCTCCTCCCACTACATTTCTCTCTCACCATTTACCTTAATTTCTTTTACGATATGGTCCCATCCTATTCAATTCACTCTGTGCTATCTCTGTATGTGCGTGCGTGTGTGTGGGGGTGTGTGGGTGTGTATGTGTGTGCGTGGTCCCACCAACCACCCAGATACTGAAAAGTTTTAAGAGTTACAAATATTGTCTTTCCATGTAGGAATGTAAACAGTTTACCTTTGCTAAGTCCCTTATGACTTCTCTTTGCTGTTTACTTTTTCATGCTTCTTCTCATTCTTGTGTTTGAAAGTCAAATTTTCTTTTCAGCTCTGGTCTTTTCATCAAGAATGCTTGAAAGTTCTCTGTTTCATTGAAAGACCATTTTTTCCCCCTGAAATATTGTACTCAGTTTTGCTGGGTAGGTGATTCTTGGTTTTAGTCCTAGTTCCTTTGACTTCTGGAATATTCCATGCCTTTCGGTCCCTTAATGTAGAAGCTGCTAGATCTTGTGTTATCCTGATTGTATTTCCACAATACTGGAATTGTTTCTTTCTAGCTGCTTGCAATATTTTCCCCTTGACCTGGGAGTTCTGGAATTTGGCCACAATGTTCCTAGGAGTTTCTCTTTTTGGATCTCTTTCAGGTGGTGATCGATGGATTCCTTCAATACTTATTTTGCCCTCTGGTTCTAGAATCTCAGGGCAGTTTTCCTTGATAATTTCATGAAAGATGATGTCTAGCCCCTTTTTTTGATCATGGCTTTCAGGTAGTCCCATAATTTTTAAATTGTCTCTGCTGGATCTATTTTCCAGGGCAGTTGTTTTTCCCATGAGATATTTCACATTCTCTTCCATTTTTTCATTCTTTTGGTTTTGTTTTATGATTTCTTGGTTTCTCGTAAAGTCATTAGCCTCCATCTGTTCCATTCTAATTTTGAGAGAACTATTATCTTCAGTGAGCTTTTGAAAGCATTCTTCTCCTCCTTGGCTTTTTGAACCTCTTTTGCCAATTGAGTGAGCCTATTTTTCAAAATGTTATTTTCTTCAGCATTTTTTTGGGTCTCCTTTAGCAAGGTATTGACCCATTTTTCATGCTTTTCTTGCATCTCTCTCATTTCTCTTCCCAGTTTTTCCTCCACCTGTCTAACTTGCTTTTCAAAATCCTTTTTGAGCTCTTGCAAGGCCTGAGCCCACTGGACATCCACCTGGGATGTCTGGGATACAGAGGCCCCGACCTCCACGTCTTTCCCTGATAGCAAGCATTGTACTTCCTCATCAGAAATGAAAGGAGGAAGGAACATCTCTTCCCCAAGAAAGTAGCTTTCTATGGTCTTATTTTTCTTCCCTTTTCTGGGCATTTTCCCAGCCAGTTACTTGACTTCTGAGATTCCTCTGCACCCCTGCCTAGATCCGCCCAGCTAGTGCTTGGGGTCTGAGATTCAAATGCTGCTCCCCAGCCTCAGGGCTTTCCATGGTGGGTGTGGCTGTTATTCAATGTGAGCTTAAGTTCTGGTGCTGGGGTGGGGGCAGGGCCGCCTCCCAGGCTGAGTTCCCTCAGGGCGTTTATGCAGAGACTTTCAGTAATGGTCCTGAGCTCCTGTCTGCTCCGGGAGTCTTGGGCCACTGCTGCTGCCTCTGCCACTCCCTCTGCCACTGCCTCCCGAGGGGGCCCGAGTCACGGAGACACCCCGCTCCCCTCTTGGCCAGCCCAGAAGTCTCTCTCACTGACCTGTAGCACCTGTAGGTGGAGGGACCTTCGCAGCCACCAGAGGTTCCGTCCCTGAAGCCTGCTCGGGTCTGCTTCTCTGGGGCCATGCAGCCAGGGCAGCGCAGGGGTGGGTTCCACTGTCCAGGGTGCGACGGACCCCTGGGGACAGCTTTCCAGGGCTCTCTGGAACGGAAATCTCTTCCACTGTGTTTCTGTGTGGCTTGCTCTGCTCCAGAATTTGTGGGGAGTTCTTTCTACAGGAAATTTATGGGCTGTGGGTTTGGAGCTAGCATATGTGAGTCTTTCTACTCCGCCATCTTGGCTCCTCCCCCCCGAGAATTATTTGAATATAAATTATTCAGTTATTGATAACTGAATTGATGGGAACTGGTGAGATTATCAAGGGAAATATGGTATATAGAGGGAAATTAGAAGATGGCTTAGGATGAAGCCCTGTAGACATGCTGTGGGAGTGATGTGGATTAAGGAGACAAGGAAAAGGAGGAGAACCAGGAGAGAGTAGTAGCATAAAAACCTGGAAAGAATACCAAGGAGAAGAGGTGACTGACAGTATCAGAGGCTGCAGAGAGGTCAAAAAAGATTGGGATTGAGAAAGACTGTGTTAAACTTGGCAATTAAGAGATTACTGGTAACTTTGAAGAGAGTGATTTCACTTTAATGATAGTAGAAGCCAGATGCGAACAAGCCAAAAAGAGCATCAGGAAAGGAAGTGGAGGTGTTGAGTGTAGACAGCCTTCAGTGCTTTAGTCACAGAAGGGAGGAGAAATGGGATATGAGAGTGAGGATGGATGGATGAAGTGAGGACACATGGGCATATTTGTAGATACTAGGGAAGTAACCAGTAGACAGAGAGCCACTGAAGAGTGGAGATAATAGAGGGGGCACTCTGGAGAAGAATTTGAATTGGGTGGTACATGTGGATTGAGAGAGCCTTAGGGAAGAGGTTTCTGAGTTTCTAGAAGGTGAGCTTGGAAGTGGTACTGGATAGCAAGTTGTATTCCAAATCCTCCAACCCCAATCCCAATCAGTAAATGGTGAGGAGTGAGTGAAAGTGCAACTATTTCTATAAAGGGTAACCAGAGAGTGTGTGTCATCAGGTTGGAGCCAGGTCTCAGTGAGAGCCAGAAGGCAGAAGGATAATGTAAGTGAAAGATTTAAGATGACAGCAGATGTGTTTCTTATGGAGCAAACTTACCTGAGGGCATGTCCAAAGGGGTGGGTAGCTTTATAGTGGGACAAAGTGGGAGGGGTGTGTGGAGAGGATTGGACTTGGAGAGATCTAGATGCCAAATCGACTTTATGCACTTACCAGCTGTGTAAGTTTTTTGAGGCCAAGGAATGTTTCATATTTGTCTTTATGTCCTGAAAGCATGTTACCTGTTTTAAAAATGCTGTTTTTAGCAGTCTGTTACCTGCTTTAAAAATGCTTTTTGATTAATTATGTGACACTGGGCAAGAAAATGAACTTCTCTAGGTGATTGTTGGTGTCAAGATTATATTTGCAAAATTTTTGAAACCATAAAGCCCTGTATAAATATGAACTCTTACTGCCCCTAGATAGTAGTTGCTGCCTGTTTTACTTTTGTGGATCTTGGTTCTCTGGCTTTTAGAAATTCCTGTGCCTTTGACGCTCTTTCACCCTTCCCTGCCATTGTCAGATCTGAGATAGCAACCACACCTGTGGGTCAGTGAACTCTACGCATATGTTGGGTCTTGAAAACAAAACCTTTAGACTAGTGATTCTAAATGTGTGGGGACAGGGAGTGAGAAGAGGCTGTACACTTATTTCAGGGGGTGCTGGAGATCCATATGTAATAATCAGGTTGCTCTGGCCAACAAAGATTGCTGAGTTGGACCCTGAATTTACATGCTTGAGGAATTTACTCCCCCTCCCTTTGTGGAGGTGGAACTTCCTCAACATCTCACTTTCCTTTGGAAGCTACTGACCTTTAAAACCCAGAAAAAGAATAAATGGCTACCATCTCAGCTCACACACCTGCCTCTGACACAGTATCTGCCATTATCTCTCTCTAGGCAATCTTAAAAATGAGTTAATAAACTCTCCTCTGTTAAATGTATGATAGTTAACACCAGAAGAATCCAATTTGAGTTCACAAAACCTCAATGATTTAGGACTCTCTTCCTTTGAGGTCTAGTTCGCCCCTCCTTTTCAGCTTCCCTTCTTGCATTCAAATAAGTAGAATTGGGGCTAGTTAACCTCTCTAGTGTTAATAGGATGTCTAATGCATAGTTTAAAAAAATGCTGCTTGAAGAGATAATGGTTCTGAATGCCAACAAGTGCCAACTGTTGACAACTGGGTTGTCCCTTCTGCATTGTGTGTCTGTAGTCTAGTTTATAGGGCTCCATTCTGTTCCCACTCGGGGTGTAGCATGTGTTCTACTCTATATCTGGACAATTCAACATAAAAACATGGATTCAGTCTTGGGCTCCAGCTAGTCTTGTACTACACTGTTGTTTGCTCATTTTTAAGGTCAATGGCCCTTCCCCATCCCATTCCTACCCCATCCCCAATTCTTCTACTCTCCAAAAAACCAGTTTGAAGCAGATGTTTTAGACTAAAGTACTTGACTCTAGCTTTCGCTTATCCTTCTTAGGTTATAAGAGGGCTACTTGTGTGGCAGAGAACTTTCACTCTCAGAATGCTGCAGAATCAGACTTGCCCACCTCATCCTATGATTGAATATGATAAATAATCAAACATACCTTTTGTGAACCAAATGTGATGTAATTAGCATTTTTTTAAAGTTATAGATGATGTTTTAAAATAAAATATTCATTTATAAGTGTGATTGAACTCCAAGTAACTTTTTGTTATTTTGTGTTTTCATTAAAAATTTATTGACATATTTTGTTTTACAAATCATCTTTCTTTACAGATGTTTTTCCCATTTTCCTCTGCAGAGAACCATACTTAGTAACAAAGAATAAAAAAGAAAAGGGGGAGAAGTAGTTGAGTAAAGCTAATCAATACTGTGCATTGTTCTACTGCCATTTCTATACTTATTAACAAGCTGGAATGGTTGCCAGTATGGGCCTATCAGTTATGGAGTGACTATACCTCTTCTGCCCAAGAGCCATCCCAGCTCAAATCACAGGCTTATCAACAGGACATCTATAGAGTGATGAATATTTGTCTATAGTAACTGTAGATCCAGGGGTTTGAGTTTATGGATTCATAAACTGGAGTTTATGAATACTCTCTCCCTCCCCTCCTTCTCTCTGTCTGTATATGTATACATGCATGTATATGTGTACAGGTATTATATGTGTATATATACATATATATACACATACACATTTAAAACTGTGTCTTGATATAATTGGTTTGCTTTCTATTCTTTTGTATTTTGTTTTTGCATTTAAAAACATTATTCTGAGGAGTCCATAGGATTCAACAAATTGCCAGAAAAGTTCTTGATATACAAAAGAGTTAAGAGCCCTTGCTTTATGGCCAACTCTCCTCTTATAAAAGAGTTATTCATTACAGTGGAGGGAGAACCCAAGCTAACCAAATTGTGGAACCTTTAAACACTGAAGATTTGGCCCAGTGTTCTGCTTTAACTAGATCTTTTTGTCATTCATTGTGTTAAATGTCCCTCCCAGCTGTGTGCCGTATGCATATTCAATAAACATACTATCTCTACTTTGTGCCAATAATAGACAAAATTAATATAAGTATAGATTTATAACTGGAAGGAACTCTTAGAAGCTATCAAGTTTAGCCCTTTAATTTTACAAATGAGGAAACTTTTTGATAAAGGATCAATAGGCCCTCCAAACACATCTTGCTGTGATGGTAGTGGGTTTACTACAAACCTTTCTTCCTGTTAACATCCTGTACCAATAATATACTTTTAAAATTTAAAAAATCATATGCAGTATTTAAATATATTTAGACATTTTATAATATGTAAATTATATAACAACATTTGCATAGTACTTTTTGGTTTCACAAAATGCTTTATATATATATGTTAACTCATTTTAGTTTCATCACAACCCTGCGAGAAAGTGTTGAAAATATTGTCTAGATTTTATGCTTAATGAAAATTGTGATACATATAGGTAAAGTGACTTGCCCAGGTCATACTAGCTGTTCAGTGACAGAGCCAAGATACGAATATAGGTTTTCTGATACTAACTTCTTCTCCGTTATACCAGAGCAGTCCTGACCACATGATCTCAAATATTTAAATGGTTCTAAGATCTCATTTATGTGTATATTTCTTCCAAGGACACATATTACAATCCATCCTTGCTGGCTTATCCTGGTCCACTTTGTTCTATGTTCCCCATGAATTCTATCGGTATAATATAATTACAGACTGTTGATAAATATTAGCTTTTCTGCTAGTGAAAATATGAAGTATCATACAATGGTTGAAGCTTTGTGTAAGTTAAGCTATGCATACCTTCCTTACTAGGAACTAAATAATAATAATAATTAGAGTTTACTATATAATATTGTAGATCATTAGTTGAATGTAAAATTGTACATATAACTTCCCAGTTTCTAGATTCTTTAGACTATAACTCAATTGTTTATATTTTCTTGGAGTGGGTAAAGGTGGGGAGATAGTAAAATGTGAGTGGAGAAATCAATCCTTAAGAACAGTATTGTCTCTACCATTCCTGACTTCCATCTTTTATCACTTTTGGATCCCTTTTATTTATACATTCAAATACATGTACTTACACAAAATACGCCTATATGTGCATATGTCTATGTACACCCATATTTATATATGTATATGTGTATGCACACACTCATATGCACTCATATATATTGAATCATAATTGTAGACCTCAAGGAGACCTTAGAGAAGCCATCTAAACCAACCCCTTCGTTTTATAAATGAGGAAATTATGAGTCATTGTCTTGCCTAAGGTCATACAAATAGTAAGCAGTTTAGGTGGGATTTAATCCTAGTTCTTTTGATTTCAGAGTCTGTGCTTTTTACCTTTAAATGTTCCAGCTGTCAGTATCACTCTTCTTCAGTTTTATTAATTTTTCTAAGTAGTAATAATAGTTAGCATATCACATTATATAGGATAACTGTGTCAGTTTCCTCCCCTTTTTTGTTTTAGTTTGTTTTTGTTTTGATTTAATTTTATGTACAAGTAACATCACTATAGAGAGATATAAGTTGGGAGTCTCAGTTCCAAACTCACGTCTCCAACTGTCTTTTGGACATCTTGAACTGTTTGTGCCATAGGAATCTTCTGTATGAGATGTTATGAGGTAGAAACACGATTTAGCAATAGATTGGATATATGAGTAAGAATGGAGAAGTAGAAACTGATGCTGAAGTTACAAACCTGGGGGACCAGGAGGCTTTTGGTTCAATGTATGAAATGCTCCCTTTCCTCACTTCTGCTTCTGTAATATGGCTGGCTTTTTTTAAGATTCAACTTCAATGCCAGTCTTCCCAGCCCCTGGCCACTTTGTTATTAGCCTAGCCTTCGCCTCTGAGGTTATTTTCCTTCTACTCTGAGTAGATCTTGTAAGTATTTATTTATATGTTTTCCCCTTTCACATGCAAGGTTCTTGTAGACAGGAAATATTTTTGTGGGTTTTTTTGCCTTAACAAAGTTCCTGACACATAATTGGCACCTAATAAATGCTTTCTAGTTGATAAAAAAGTTCTGTTGTGTGTTTGGCTTTGTCTTTTAAACCAAATTGGTTTCCTATAGCTGTTCTAGTGCTATGTATGCAGTGGTAGTTATTAGAAGTTACAAAATAAAAGTTGGAAGTTATTTGTCTTTAAACAAACAATACAAGTGTGTATTCAGAGCGGGATTAAGGCCTCAAAGCTGCTTAATAGTGAATTTTGTCACTTTATTTCCCCTACTCAATTCAGTATTTAGTTCCATTTATTTTAAGTTGATGAATATCTTGGTGACTTTGTTCACAAATATCCCTTCATTTATAAGTTTTTAAAATTTCAATTTGGGGAGTTTTCAGTGAAAATATTTTTTGAATCTCCCATATTTCAGATGAGATCTGAAAAGGGCAGAATATAATCTGAATTCAAGCTGCATAAGGGTCAGCAATGTGATGTGCCAGCCAGAATAGCTAATTTCGTTTTGGGCTGAATTTGGATGTAGTTTCCAATGATAGTGCCACTGTATTACGTTTTCTTGAGACCTTATCAAGCAGATTGGGTTCAGTTTTGGGCACCACAGTTAAGAAGAATAAACTGAGAATACCCGCAGGAAACCAACCAGAACGGTGGAGGGTCTTGAGCCCATGTCATTTGTTTATTGGTTAAAAGAACTGGGCATATTTATCCTGTAGAAGACTGGAGGGAACCACTAGCTGTCTTCAAGGATTTAAAGGAAGTACTGGATTTAATCCCTTTGGCCCTAGGGGCCAGAACCAGGAGCAGTGTGTGGAAGTTGCAAACTTAAAACATTTAGGCTTGATGTCAGGAAAAAACTTCCTAACAATTAGATTTGTCCAGAAATAGAATAGCCTGTCTCAACGGATGGTAGGTTGTCCTTCTTTGGAGGTCTTCAAGCACACATCAGATGACCTCATGCCAGGGCCAGTTATAGTAGGAATGTCTGTCATTTACCGGTTGGACTACAGGGCTGCTGAGGTCCCTTATACCTGTCAAACTCTGTGGATCTATAATTTTAAAAACATATGGTGTACCAGGCTCTGAGTTAGACCTCAGGAATAAAGAGACAAAAATAAAATAGTTCTTGTTCTCTACGGACTTTAAGTCTCCCGGAATGGTCCATTTTCTTAGGGGCCATTTTAAATTGGCTTGAGGATAAACTTTTCAGTAACATAGTCCAGGTGTCTGATGAGTGAGAAGAATAGTGGTAACCATTTTTGTGGTTGTTGTGGAAGGTTGGCTTTTATTCATGGAGCCTAAGACCTGCCTAACACTCTAAAACTCCTAATTCTCTTTCACATGAGCTTTTGTTTAGTCATGTCATCTTAAATTTAATTCTGTATTTGCACCCTGCTTTTGTTAGCCAGGCAGCATGGACTTAGAGTCAGGAAGACCTGGGCTCAAATCCCTATTTCTTAGAGTTACTAGCTGTGTTATTATTTAGCAAGGACAAGTCATTTAACTTCTATGAACCTCAGTTTCCTTTTCTGTAAAATGGGGTACTAAATACAGGGTCAATATGAAGGTAGATTGAGATGTCTAAAGTGTTTTGCACACATTAAAAGCACTATATAAATGTTTTGTATTTTTGTTTTAATTTTTATCTAGTATGCTAGATACCTCTTCCAGCTTTCTACATTTTACAAATTTTCTCAGTATTTCTTTGGTATTTTACCAAAGTCATTGTTAATGTTGAAGAGGACAGAAACCTATGGTATAATATCATAAGAGACCTTCTTCCAAGATGATGTTAAAGAGGCTGTGCGGTGCAGGAGAGAGCATGTTGGCACCTGCGTTAGGTTTGAATCCTGGTCCCTCCCCTTCTTACAGTTTCACTTTGGATAAACCATCTTCTGTGTTTCAGTTTTCTCAGCTGTAAAATGAGGGTTCTGACCTTGATGACCTTTAGTCAGTCAATCGCCAAACATTTATTAAGAGCCCACTCTGTGTCACTGAGTGCAAAGTAGTGACAGAGAATGAAAATCAAGAGTTGAAATCTCTGATCCCATGTGTCTAATGTTCTTTGGCAGTGGTGATTCATCAAGTATCTTTTCTTGCTTGCAATAAGAGGCTTTGTCAAATGCCTTTTTAGAACCCTAGATGTTTTCTATCTTTGTACTCTATTCTAGTACCTTAAGCAATGATTCAGAAAATATTCAACTTTTTGAAGTCTATGGAACCTCATTTCCCATATCTTCTTTTCTTGTCCATAATCACAACCTTTAACTAGAATAAATAAAGAATAACATTTCTGCTTCCAAATTCTTTTGTTTTTTTTCCTAAAACTTCAGTCATCAGGGATATATTTTAGATTTTTTTTCTCAAAGTATCTTTAATTCACACATCAGTCAACAGAAATGGTAGGTGCTTTTAATGAGTGTTGGAGGTCTCTAATCTCAGTACATATTCTAAGAACATAGCACCCCTCTAAACTAGCCATTTCAGATTTTTATGGTACTATTTCTGTATTTTTACCAGCAACTACTACAGCTATTTTTTTCTTGGATTGGATAATGGGATTCTTTACCCTAAAAGCATCTGTGAGCTATTTCTATTCATGGAACAGGAAATGTTGCTGCGTTAGATCCATATTAGTTATAATGATTCTGAGGGTTTTTTAATCCTTCCCTTCTTCCTTTGTGTCACATTGTTCATGATTTCCATTTGATATCTTCTCAACACTGATTTAGAGTCTTTTTACTCAAAATATTTTTTTAAGCTTTCTTCTTTGTCTATGTCTAACATCCTCCTTACATCCAAAATCTTATATTTTCTAGTATATGGAGAGATATTTATCACAATTTCCCCCTTTTCCCAAGAAAGTAATTTTGCATTTCTAATATATAACTGATGAATACTTCAGGGAGTAAGAAATCAGGTTGCTGGACCATTTTCTTCTATTTACATACCTTCTCAAGCAAATGTAGACGTTTATAACACCTTAAGTGACTTAACTGTTTGTAACTGTTGGATTCCTATTCATTTAGTCATCAACCAACAGATTTTTTAATCTCCCACTCTTGGCCAGGCACTGAGTGTAGGTAGTAGGGATACAAACACAAGAATGAAAAAATCTCTCAGGATTTGAAATCTCTGATCATAGTGTCTAGTGTTCCTTGGCTCTGGTTATTCACCAAGAATATTCTTTGGTTTGCAAGAATATTGCAAGAGACTTTCAGATGCCTTTCAGAAACCTAGATGTTTTCTAAATCTGTAATTAATTCTGGTACCTTAAGATCAAGGGTAGCTCAAGGGCAGAAATTCTTAATATTTTTGTGTCCTGGATCCCTTTGACAGTGTGGTGAAACCTATCAACTCCTCAGAATAACACTTTAAAATGAATAAAATAAAATACACTGAATTATGAAAGAAAACAGTTACACTGAAATACAGTTATCAAACTGTTTTTGAGAGTTTATAGACCCATAGGTTAAGAACTCTTGTTTTTGAGAATGCTGTTTTTAAATTGGCTTACCTTGTCTTCTCCCTTACCTTGTTGCTTCTTCCTAGCCTCAGTGGTTATTGGTGGCAAATTTAAAATGTGCCTTTGGTTGACACAGAAAAGAATAAGTAATATTTTTCCTGCTAAAAAGCTTTATTATTCATCTGTTTATGAGAAATTTGTGATACCTATATTTTAAAATTGTTTTTTTTAAAAGGAAAATTAGTTTGTGTCATTTTAAATTTATTCCATTTAGAAAAGGCTTTGCTACATGTGTAGCCCAAAGGGATAAAGTAAAATTATGTATTAGTCTTGTGATCAAGATGTCTTACCACCCAGAGCACTACTCTGTTTTTCCCTCTCTTGTTATGATATAGTCTAGTAGAGGCCCTTTAGACAAGAAAAATTGAGGGGCTCATCACCATGAGGTTGGCTGCAAAGTGATGAATTTTTTAATCACTTTCCACAGCTCTCAAATCATCTAAAATTGTAGAGTGGTTGGGAATAAAATCAATGGTGGGAGGTCCTTTATATTGATGACTTCAATACTTTAGGAATTTATGCTATTAACATACATCCATATTTCTTTCTGAAGATCAAAAAGTCTCATTAGTAATATGCATTGAAGAAACTAATGATCTTGGTTTATTATAATGATTTAAAAAATAAATGTATACTTCTGTCTCACAAAAAAGTCCATGGGAATACTACAGAGCCTAGTTTTGCGTGTTGTATATTATCTGAGGACATGTGGTTTCTGCTGCCTCAGAACTAATAACTATTACCTTCTTGGTTAACCCAGCTTTCTGTTTGTATCATGAAGTTTTAAAATATATTATGAAGTTAACACAGATTTATGTTGCTAATATTAGTATCATATATATTCTTTTCTACAGGTCAACTTTGTAGTGTGCCAACTCTTTGCCTTGCTAGCAGCTGTTTGGTTTCGAACTTATCTGCATTCAAGCAAAACTAGCTCTTTTATGAGACATGTTGTTGCCACCCTTTTGGGCCTTTATCTTTCACTTTTTTGCTTTGGATGGTAAGTAGTTATTTTGATCATTTTAAATGGAAATGCATGTTTTTGAGCATTCTAATAAACGCTGACAGTATGTAGTTGTAATAATTAATGTACTTTAAATGACAAAAGTGATAGTTTGTTGGAGTGTTAATTCCTCTCATATACTTGTTTTATTTACTCAACATATATTTTGTTATAAAATTTTATTTAAAGTGAGAAAAAATATAGTAATACTACATGGATATATGATCTTAGTGTTGTGAGTATTTTTTCTACAGCATATATCACAAGTACCCCATTTTTGCCTATCCTGTATGACTTATCTGTGTCCTTCCATATGGGATTCAACTTTCATGCCATTCTCCTGTTCTTTTCACATTGCATATGTGCCAGTGAAGTCAGTCAGCTAGTACTTAAGAGCTCACTCTATGCCAGGCATTGTGTTTTAAGCTTTGAGGACACAAACAAAGGGTTGAAAAAGTCACTGCTCTTAAAGATCTTACAATCTAACGGGGGAGACAATATCTAAGCAACAAATAAGATATGTGCAGGATAAGGAAGTAAAATGGTTAAGGCCGCATCTGAAGATCAGTTCGACAGCTGAGTAGAGGCTAGATTGTGAGGCCAGCCATCAGGCTGCAACAATAGACCAGGCGAGGGTTGATGAAGCCCTAAAAAGGGTGGTGGCAGTGTCAGAGAAGAAAAGGGAATATATATGAGAAATGTTACAGTGGTAGAACTGAAACAGGACTTGACAACTGATTGGACTTGAGAGGTGAGCAAAAGTGAGGAGTTGGGAATGGCACCTAGGCTGTGACTGGGTGATAGGGAGGATGAGATATCCTTTATAGTAAAAAGAGTTACAAAGAGGGTTTTGGGGGGGTAGGTGGAGGAGAAAGTAATGAGTTCAGTTTTGGGCATGTTGAATTTAAAATGTCTGTGACATCTTTGAGATGTCTAAAAGGCAGTTGGAGATATGAGATCATTTTCATAGAGATAATTGTGAAACTATGGTAACTGATGAGATTACCATATGAAAAAGTATAGAGGGAGAAGAGAAGAGGGCCCAGGGCAGCGCCCTCGAGGACCCCCGCTCTTAGTAGTTGTGATGTGGATAAAGATCCAGAGAAGTAGTCAGATAGGTAGGAGAAGTAGGAGGAACAGTGCCACAAAAACTTGGAGAGGAAAGAACATAAAGGAAAAGAGGGTGATCAACAGTTTCAAGAGCGGTAGAGAGTTCGGAGAGTTCAGTAAGATGAGGATTAATAAAAGGCCATTAGATCTGGCAATTAAGAGATCATTAATAACTATTTTTTAAAATTATTTTATTTGTTTTCAATTTTCTACAATCACTTTCATATATTTTAGATTCTTCCCCCTCCTTTCCTCCCTTCCCCCTTCATCCCCCTCTCTCCCTGACACGGCATGCAGTCTTATATAGGTTCTATACATAAATTCTTATTAAATCCATTTTCACTTTATTTATGTTGCATAGCAGAATTAAAATAAATGGGAGAAACCATAAAACAAAACATAATTCAAGAGAAAATGCTCTGCTTCATTCTGCAATGCAATTCTATAGTTCTTTCTCTGGATGTGGAAGGCATTTTGCCTCGAGTCCATTGGGAATTTTTTAGGTCCTTGCGTTGCTGTGAAGGAAAAAGTCTACCAGAAAAATTCTTAACACACTGTGGTTGTTGCTGTGTACAAAGACCATAAAGAGAGTCACTATAAATATTTTTGTACATGTGGGACCCTTTCCCATTTTTATGATCTCTTTGGGATACAGTCCTAGAAACTATATTACTGGGTCAAAAGGTATGCACATTTTTATAGCCCTTTGGGTATAGTTCCAAATTGCTTTCCAGAATGCTTGGATCAGCTCACAGCTCCACCAATAATGAAGTGGTGTTCCAACTCTCCCACATCTTCAACATTTATCATCTCCCTGTTTTGTCATGTTAGTCAATCTGGTAGGTATGATATGTTCCTCAGAGTTGTTTTGATTTGCATCTCTCTAATCAATAGTGATTTAGAGCATTTTTTCATATGACTATAGATTGCTTTAATTTCTTCCTCTGAAAACTGCCTGTTCATATCCTTTGACAATTTATCAGTTGTGGAATAACTTGCATTCTTGTACATTTGACTCTGTATATTTTAGAAATGAGACCTTTATCACAGACACTAGTTACAAAAATTCTTTCCCAGTTTTCTGCTTCCCTCCTAATCTTGGCTGCTTTGGGTTTGTTTGTGCAAAAACTTTTCAATTGAATGTAGTCAAAATTATCCATTTTGTGCTTCATAATGTTCTCTGTCTCTTGTTTGGTCAAAAATTTCTCCATTCTCCTTAAATCTGACAAATACACTATTCCTTGCTCCCCTAAATTGTTTATGGTATCAATCTTTATACCTCGATCGTGTATATATTTATGTTTTATTCTTGTGTTTGGTGTCAGACATTGATCTATGCCCAGTTTCTGCCGCATTGTTATCCAGTTTTCCCAGCAGTTTTTGTCAGTGAGTTCTTATCCCAGAATGGGGTCCTTGGGTTTATCAAACAGTACATTGCTATGTTCATTGACTACTATGTCTTGAGTACCTAGCCTATTCCACTGATCTACCTCTCTGTTTCTTAGCGAGTACCAAGTGGTTTTAATGATTGTTGCTTTATAATACAATTTGAGATCTGGTATGGCTAGACCACTTTCCTAGCATTTATTTTCATTAGTTTCCTTGATATTCTAGACCTTTTATTCTTCCATATGAATTTTGATGTTATTTTTTCTAGCTCTAGAAAATAATTATCTGGTAGTTTGATTGGTATGACACTGAATAAGCAAACTAATTTAGGTAGAATTGTCATTTTTATTATATTAGCTTAGCCTACTCATGAGCAACTGATGTTTTTTTTTTATTTAACTTTTTACATTCATTTTCACAAAATTTTGGGTTACAAATTTTCTCCCCTTTTATCCCCCCCCACCCCAATACCCCAAGCAATCTAATTTTCCCTATCTCCAATCTGCCCTCTCTTCTGTCATCCCTCCCTTCTCTTGTCTCCATCTTCTCTTTTCTCCTGTAGAGCCAGATGACTTTCTATTCCTCATTAACTGTATGTCTTCTTTCCTAGTAGCAACAGCAATACTAAACAGTTCTTCCTAAAACTATGAGTTCCAAATTCTCCCCATCCCTCCCTCCCCACCCATTCCCTTTGGGAAGGCAGGCAACTCAATATAGGCCATATCTGTGTAATTTTGCAAATGTCTTCCCTGATAGTTGTGTTGTGTAAGACTAACTGAATTACCCTCCATCCTACCCTGCCCCTCATTGTTTCTATTCTGTCTTTTGATCCTGTCCCTCCCCAAGTGTGGACTTCAAATTGCTCCCTCCTCCCTTTGCCCTCCCTTCCATCATCCCCCCCTTGCTTATCTCCTTCTCCCCCACTTTCCTATACTGTAAGATAGGTTTTCATACCAAAATGAGTGTGCATTTTATTCCTTCCTTTAGTCAAATGTGATGAGGGTAAACTAATTTTTTTTTTCTCAGCTCTCCTTTTTCCCCTCCACTAAGAAGTCTCCTACTTGCCTCTTAAATGACATATAATTACCCCATTCCATTTCACCCTCTTTCCTCCCAGTACATTTCTCTCTCACCATTTACCTTAATTTCTTTTAAGATATGGTCCCATCCTATTCAATTCACTCTGTGCTCTCTATCTCTGTATGTGTGTGCATGTGTGTATGTGTGTGCATGCATGTACATGTGTGTGTGTGGTCCCACCAACTACCCAGATACTGAAAAGTTTTAAGAGTTACAAATATTGTCTTTCCATGTAGGAATGTAAACAGTTCACTTCTGGTAAGTCCCTTAAGACTTCTCTTTGCTGTTTACTTTTTCATGCTTCTTCTTATTCTTGTGTTTGAAAGTCAAATTTTCTTTTCAGCTCTGGTCTTTTCATCAAGAATGCTTGAAAGTCCTCTGTTTCATTGAAAGACCATATTTTCCCTTGAAGTATTATACTCAGTTTAGCTGGGTAGGTGATTCTTGGTTTGAGTCCTAGTTCCTTTGACTTCTGGAATATCCTATTGCACGCCCTTCGATCCCTTAATGTAGAAGCTGCTAGATCTTGAGTTATCCTGATTGTATTTCCACAGTACTGGAATTGTTTCTTTCTAGCTGCTTGTAAGATTTTCTCCTTGAGCTGGGAGTTCTGGAATTTGGCCACAATGTTCCTAGGAGTTTCTCTTTTTGGATCTCTTTCGGGTGGTGATCGATGGATTCTTTCAATACTTATTTTGCCCTCTGGTTGTAGAATGTCAGGGCAGTTTTCCTTGATAATTTCATGGAAGATGATAGCTAGGCTCTTTTTTTGATCATGACTTTCAGGTAGTCCCATAATTTTAAAATTGTCTCTCCTGGATCTATTTTCCAGGTCAGTTGTTTTTCCAAGGAGATATTTCACATTCTCTTCCATTTTTTCATTCTTTTGGTTTTGTTTGGTGATTTCTTGGTTTCTCGTAAAGTCATTAGACTCCATCTGTTCCATTCTAATTTTGAGAGAACTATTATCTTCAGTGAGCTTTTGAACCTCTTTTTCCATTTGGCTAATTCTGCTTTTGAAAGCATTCTTCTCCTCATTGGCTTTTTGAACCTCTTTTGCCAATTGAGTGAGCCTATTCTTAAAGGTGTTATTTTCTTCAGCGTTTTTTTGGGTCTCCTTAACCAAGGTATTGACCCATTTTTCATACTTTTTTGCATCTCTCTCATTTCTCTTCCCAGTTTTTCCTCCACCTGTCTAACTTGCTTTTTAAAATCCTTTTTGAGCTCTTGCAAGGCCTGAGCCCACCTGACATCCCCCTGGGGTGTCTGGGGTGCTGAGGCCCCGCCCTCCACATCTTTCCCTGATGGCAAGAATATTTCCTCGTTGTTGTCGTGAGATCCGAAAGTCAGGATTATTTGCATTTGTTGGAAAAAACTCTCTATAGTCTTATTTTTCTTCCCTTTTCTAGGCATTTTCCCAGCTAGTTACTTGACTTCTGAGATTCCTGTCCATCCCCGCCTAGATCTGCCCAACTAGTGCTTGGGCTCTGAGATTCAAATGGGCTTTCTGCGCCGCTAATCAATGTGAGCTTAAGTTCTGGTGCTGGGGTGGGGGCAGGACCTCCTCCCAGGCTCAACTCCCTCAGGGGCTTTATGCAGAGGCCTTTGGTAGTGGAGCAGGTTGGGGCAGGGCCGTCTCCCAGGCTCAGCTCCCTCAGGTTGTTTATACAGAGACTTTCAGTAATGAAGATCCTGCCTGCTGCTGGGGAAGTCCTGGGCCGCTGCTGCCTCCGCTGCTGCCCACGCCTCTGCCTCCGCCGCTTCCTGCCCCTGTCTCTGCTGCCGCCGTTTCCTCCCGAGGGGCCCCGAGTCACGGAGACACCCCACTCCCCTCAGCCAGCCAGCCATCTCTCTCACTGACCTGTAGCTTCTGTGGGCGGAGGGACTTTCCCGGCTGCCGGAGCTTCCGTCCCTGAAGCCTACTCGGGTCAGCTTCTCTGCGGCCGCAGCCAGGGCAGCGCTGGGGTGGGGTCCGCTTTCCGGGGCGCGACGGACCCTGGGGACGGGTCTCCAGGGCTCTCTGGCACGGAAATCTCTTCCACTCCGTTTCTGTACCCCTTTCAGTGGTCCAGAAGTTATGGGGGTCTCTTTTTACATTAATTCTATGGGCTGTGGGTTGGAGCTCGTAAACGTGCATCCTTCTACTCCGCCATCTTGCAACTGATGTTTTTCCACTTACTTAAATCTGACTTTATTTGTGCAAAAAGTATTTTATAATTGTGTTCATATAGTCCCTGGGTTTGTTTTGGCAGGTAGACTCCCAAATATTTTATAGTGTCTCCCGTATATTTAAATGGGATTTCTCTTTCTGTCTCTTGATGTTGGGCTTTGTTAGTTTATCATTAGTAACTTTAGAGAGAACAGTTTCAGTGGAATAAAACTCCTTCTCAAGGAGTTTGGCCACAAAAGGGAGGGGAAACATATAAAACAGTAGTTAGTGGGGAGCGATGAAGTGAGAAATTTTTGCAGTTGGGGGAAACATGTGCATATTTATAGATAGTAGGGAAACAGCCAGTAAACAGGAAGAGATTAAATATTAACGAGAGAGCTGGGGACAAAAGAAGGGTCAACCTACTGAAGAAGACAGAATGGAACGGTACCACTTAATGAATGTAGAGGAATTTGCCTTAATGAGGAGAAAGGCTTTGTCTAAAATAGAATTGAAGTAAGAAATAGTGGCAGAAGGCATCATAGTGATGTGAGATGAGCCAAAAGGAAGAAGAGAGGATTCAACAGCAAATGGCCACAAATTTTTCAGTTAATATGAGCCAAAGTTCTCAGCTGAGGGCATGGGGAAGAAGGAGCTATGGGAATGTTGAAGAGGGATAAACAGATTAGAAAAAACCATTGAGCTGAGTGGGATAGTGAAGTGATTAAGGTGTAAGAGGATTGCCTTGCCACAGAGACTCAGTTGAGTTTATGTTGCATGAATTTGCCATGTAACCAGGAGCGGAATTTAGTGATTTTCTCCAGCTTTGTTCACCTGCTTGTGAGTAGGTGCAATGGCAGTGGATGGACTTGAAAGAAGGGGATATTGTGGAGTTGAACTGATTCCCAGGGGTGGGGGAGTGGTGGGTGATTCAAGATGGGGAAGAGAAAAAAATGTAGATATTGCAAGATTGATGACCTTGGAAAGAATAGAGGGATGGATGGATTGGAGGCCATGGTAAGGATGCAGAACAGGATTCAGAAGCAGAAGGAGAGGTGGAATAACATCCATAGAATTCCATAGAATCCTATTAGGGTGATAAATGTTTACGGAATGAATTTCAAAGGGGAAGAGATGACTGAGTGATAGTGGTAGAAGGGAGAGCCTGGAAGGGGCAGTGGGAAGCAAGGAGTAGTCTAACCTCTCTTAACACAGTGAGTCTGGGTGAATTACTGAAGGTATAACTAGAACATGCTAGAAAGGGGAGCCATGAAAGCTAGGTCATCAGAGAGAAGCAACATCTTAGTTCAAGAAGATGGAGGGAGTGGAAAAAAAGAAAAAGTTTAAGGTAAAATAAAAGATTGTATCCTGTGGAGCAGGCATTCCAGATTATGTAGGCTACATGTCAACCTCACTAAATAATTGACCCATCTTTTTTTCCAGTTATTTATTGTCAGATAACATCCTTCCTACTACTTCTTTTATTTAATTATTTGTTTATAGTATTTTGCAGCTCTGATCATGCCCACTATGTACTTATCCATTGATTTTTAAGTGATCTTCAACTTAAATTTTTCAGTGATTGCAGTCAACAGTATTCAGCTATATAAAACATCACCAGAATAATATTGGTATTAAAAAGATGGACTTCCATTTTAGAGAGATACTTGAAATCATACAATTTTCAAATAGTATTCCAACCCAGTCTTATTCCTCTTCTTGTTCAATTCTGGGTCTAGCAAATTTTCTCTTTAAAGTAATAATTAAAGTGTTAATGAGTATCTTCTGTCCTTCTGTATATCATAGTCTAAACATAGGCATTCTTCGTTAACTTAGTTTTCTTTGTGTAGCTAGTTAGGTAACATCTATGAAAATGATTATAGAGTTCCACTTAGAAGTTTCTGAAATAGTCTGGATTTTAATGTAATCATCATAATGCCATCCGTAAACAAAAGCATTTGGAGTCCCTCACAATTTATAGATTAGCATTCTTAACAGTCTTTGTGTCATGGGCCCCTTTGGCAGTCAGTCTAATGAAGCCTATGAACCCCTTCTCAGAATAAGGTATTTAAGATAAAATACATAGAATTACAAAGGAAGTTTTATATTGAAATAACAGTAGTCACAATGTATGGTTAAAAAACGCAAATTAATAGGTTAAAAATCCCTTTTTGATTTGGACACCATACTATACATTCTTTATAATGACAGTGAATCCTGTTGACAAGCATATATCTCCTTCCGTACTGTTACTTGATGTTAACAGATAAATAAATGGAAAAAGTACAACATGTGGTATTTGTCAAGTTTGTTGCAGCAGGTTTAAGAGTTGGAAAGGTTTCTTTTCACTATATAATCTCAAAACTCAGCCTTAGGGGTTTTTAAATTCTGAAAAGTTCTGAGAAAGGATAGAAAAAATATAGGTTATAAAAGATATAAATTTTCTTTTATAATTGGGCTTTTCTCTAACATTTGCATCAAATCAAGTTTCTGCTGAATACATTTTTGGTATAGTTGGTGATCAAAAAGATTTTAAAATGGTATTATTAAGTCTTTTTGATTGAGCTCTGTAGCTTTTTCTGAGAGTCTTAGCTTCTAAAGAAAGTATTTTGAAAAAATAAATAAAAAGATATTTCTGCTCCCTCTAGGGTTTTTTTTCTCTATTCTCCCACTACTTATAGCTTTTGTTGTAAAGGTTGCTTTATCATAGGAAGTCATTGAAATGATCATTAATATGATACTTCTGCCACTGACTAGAGAACACCGTCAAATTCAGAAAGGGAATTATTAGCAGAGTAGCAATGCACATAATCTCTCTTTATATGGAGAATATTGAGTAAGAAATATTGCCACGTGAACAGGATTATGATTAAAATTAGAAAATACTTTGGTGGAGTAATTCATCTTTGGCAGTATCCATAAAGTCTTAAAATTTGATGCAGTGTAATGTAGTGAATTTACTAAGAACTTCAGGCTGATTTGATGTTTCATTATTTTGTTAATTATAATAGACATGGAATTCTACATTCGCTATTACATGAGGTGTTTGACATGAGGATTCTCTGAGATGAAAAACATCCTCAACCTGATCTGTATCTTGATAGCCCAGTTTCTACTGTATCATTTTCAGGTACAGTTAAAGCCCAATATCTACAGAACAGTGATAACACATGCTTTTTTTTTTTTACAGCCTGTTTTAGTATTTGTCTGTGGTCACTCCAAATATTTTGTTGAAAATCCGCAGTGTGCTAATCAGTGTGGAGACTGAATAGCTGTTATTCTTTGAGAGTGATTGTGTTTTGAGCCACTTACATATTTAAATTTTGTTAGTTGTGCTTTGACTTTCCTCAGATTATTTCAGTTTAACTTCTGATAAACTGTCTTGGACTTATATATTCTTAGGGTTGTCATGTTTCTGTCAGTCATATTCTTCTATGGTTATTTTGTTTTGTTTAGTGATATTTAAAATTTAGATAACTTTTTTTTCTTCTGAATAGTGTCATCACCAGAGGATTAGCTACCAGGCAGGTAATGATTCTATTTTATTTTTTGCAACAGCGTCTAAAGAGTCTGCTAAATCCTTGCATTTAAGGCCCACCGTGTTTTGGCTGCAATCTAATTTTGTTACACCTATACCACATTGCTCTCCCTCTGCTCCTTTGGACATTGTTTCTTCCAGCCAAACTAGATTAATAGCTGTTACCTAAATTTAACATTCCATTTTTCAACTTTCAGGATTCACCTATTGCCTAGAATTCATTCCCTCCCCCTATGCCTAGAGTGCATTCCCTCCTTATCTCTACCTTTCAGAATCCTTTTTGGCAAAGCTCAGGTGCTGTCTTCCTCCTTGTAGCCTGCTTTCAAGTCCCACTGTCTCCAGGGTTACATATTTATTTCTTTTTTAAATTTACCTAGAGACAACATAAATTTCTCCTTTTTCTCTATCACTTTCTACCTTGTCTTATACTTAGCAGTTCTTCCCTTTGCATCTAGAATCAGGCTGTATGAAGCCACAGACTATAATTTTTATTTTTGTATTCCCAGAACCTTACCCTGTGTCTTGAATCTAATTCAATATTTTGATAAGATCACAGTTCTATTAATGTGGATATTCCCTCCAGTGGCACATACCCAATTCTTGAGTTTTATTATAAGTTTGTCTTTAGTAGCACCTTTGCATCTTGGAACCTTTTAGCTTGTTTTTGTTTTCTAGCACTTTGGGCTTTTCTTATCATCATCACCATCATCATCATCATCATCATCATCATCATCACCATCATCATCACCACCATTCCCGTCACCATCCCCATCATCATCATCACCACCACCACCACCACCACCATCATCATCATCCTCCTCCTCATCATCATGATTCATTTAGTAAATTCTAGACCAAATGCTAGGGACACAAAGAAAGGCAATCTTTTTTTTCGATTTATTGCTTCCTTCAAATTTTTTTGAATATTTTTGTGCTTTTTGTGCAATTTTGGAGCCATGTGCAGTAATTGGCATAGTAAAAATAATGTTTTTAAGACATGAATATTATTTTATAGTAACCATTTCAGTACCATAACTATCCAAACAATTTTTACAAAGTCTAGTTTTAGAGTATAGATTTGAGTAAAGTGCTTGGCATTTCTTTCTCTTCCTTTCTGAATTCTTACTTTGTTGTTTCATTATGGTATGGACGTGACCTTGGGTTCTTGAAAACAATACTGATAGAGTAAGTTCTTCCAGGCTCTAAAGGATTGGAGTAAGAACCCATGGATAGAGTATATCTTCATTATCTGAGAACTACCTAAGGTAAATTCATTGAGCATCATCACAGTATTGGTTGCAGGGTAATGGTTTTTTGTAGGTTTTTTTTTTTTTTTGCAGTGAGGGTAAGTTGTGAACACAGTTTACTAAATTGTAGAATGATCTGAATCAACAGAGGGAAGGACCCACACTAGTGAAATAAGATATTGAAGAAAAATCAGCAAATTTTAGTGTTAAGATGTTCTAGGAAATCACCCTAATCATGGCTAATAAAAGTAGCCCCGGGCACCAAGGCCAAAGATTATACATTGCATTACTTTTGGCATTTGGATTTTTGGATCCACACTACACCTCATACGGTGAGAATTATTATCAAAATAAAATTTGGTTAAAAGGTTAAAAAGCATATAAAGAGCAACTCTTAAGGGGAAATATCATAGAAAACAAACTGAATTGTCTTTATAGAAGTGGAGAGGAATGGCAATGGTTTGCCTTTGTGTAGTAGTGACAATGTTCATGGATGGTTCATATGTGTATTAATATCAGGTCTTTTTTAGCCCATCTGTTGCCACAGACTCATTGCCCAAAAGGACAAAGTCATTTTTCTAGATTGATTCACTGTGCTTTTTAAGTGTCCCTCCTAGTTATACACTTTTATTTAGGAAATGGAAACAGAAAAGCTTGAAATACAGTTAAGTATAATAGAGTACTAAGGAAGAGGAGAAAAGCTATCAGTAACTGGTACATATATAGCTTGAGTGGTTTATGATTGTGGCAATTATAAAAGAAAAAGTTCACTTTCATGTAAATGGTATTTTATTTTTTCTAATTACATGTAAAGATAGTTTTCAACATTCACTTTTTATGATTTTGAGTTCCAATTTTTTCTCCTTCTTTCCCTTTTATCCTTCCTCTCCAAGATGGCAAGCAGTCTGATATAGGTTATGCATGTGCAATCATGGTAAACATATTTTTACATTAGTCATGTTGTGAAAGAAGAAACAGAATCGAAGGAAAAAAACATTAAAAAAAGAAAGTGAAAATAGTACGCTTTGATTGTATTCAGACTTCATCAGCTCTCTCTCTGGATATGGATAGCATTTTCCATGATGAGTCTTTTGGAATTAAGATAAACTTCTAAACTTAGAATTTCTGAAGTTATCTGTAATATACATCAGCTATAATAAAAATGTGAAGTGATAATTCTTATATGAAAATACTTGGTTTTTTTGATGTTTAATGATGATGTACCGTTGTAAGAGTTATCTTCATTCATCGATTGAGAAGAATGCGTTTAGTATTTATAGAGACTTAAGAAATCAATTGAAAGTACAAGTGATGATCCAGTTGGATGATGAGTTATGAATGATTTAACATGCTTAAAGCTATGACATATGTATTAAAGTGAAAGGTGGAAGACTGACAGAAAAATAGTCATTAACTGTTTGAGTAGTCCTAAGAAAATATTTAGAATCGAAGAAACTGTTCTAAGTTGGAAAAAATAGTCTAGAGAGATTCTTCAGAGAAAACTATTATCTTCAGAACTAATAAAGATACCTTGACTCTTTCCCTTGTAAGTAACGCTGCTCAGGACTTGGTTAAAATTCTAACAATATTAAAATCTTGGTTTTGAAAAGAGACTTCAAAGTCTATTTAATCTAAGGTATGCAAATCTCTTCTTATAACATCTGTAACAAGTGGTGTGGTGTAGCCCCTACTCCCTAGTTGAAGACCTCTTTCTAGTAAAAGGGAACTCAAAACTTCCTGAAGTAATCAGACCACTTTTGAAGAACCCTTCTTGTTAGCAGTTTTTCCCCCTTAATTCAAACCATAGAGTGCTGAAGGGTCTAATGAACTTTATTCTTCTCACTGTGTAAAAGCTCCTGAAACTTTAGTGATTGACAAGCTTTGGAGAGTTTTCCTTTCATAGTTTTATTCCTGAAATTAAGCTATATATTAATGCAGACATATTTTTTGCACAATATATACTTCCCAACAAAACCCCAATTTCTCTCCAAAATAACATTCTTCTCCCTTCCTCCCCAGACAAAAAATTAGCTTATCATTTATTAATAGTAGAGGGATGTGCCCTTTAACTTCGATAGTATTGTACTAACATTGAGAGAGTTCAACTGTATAATGTAAAAGAAATTCCCTTCAAAATTGTTCTATGTTAGACAAAATACAAGGGATTCTACTCTATCTAGATGAGTTTCATTTTAATATTTAGGGTATATTTCTGCTTCTTTTTAAAGTCAGCAAATTGTTTAGAGACAGTTAAAGGTTTAGCTACATTCATAGGCTCTTTACCCAAGCAATTCGAGTTTTGAAGGGAGGAAATCTTTACCCTAAATGATCCCTGTACTGCAGTGTGCTCCATTGGCTGTAGTTTTCCTGTGTATACTAATTCTGAAGCCTATGATTTAGGGAACATATTAGGGAATCGATATAAATCAAGTGGTACTTTATGAATAGTGTTTGGAAAAAAATTGGCCTTCAGTTTAACAACTGAGCCAAGGCCTCTTTTTTGCCTTCCTTTGTATCCCTAGTGCTTAGCACACACAGTGCCTGGCAGATAGTAGGCATTGAATAAATGCTTCTTGGCCTCTTGACTAGGAAGAATGTTTTTGAAAATATAGCTGATATGAGAAGTGTGGTTTAGTGCAAAGATTGCTGACTCTGGAGTCAGAGAACTGGATTCAAATGCTGCCTCTGATACTTAGAGTAAGGGAAGGGGATATATAATTATTAAGCACTTGCTATGTTTTAGGCATTGTTCCAAGTGCTTTATGGCTGTTATTTCAGTTGTTCCACACAGGTGGAAGGTAAGTGCTCGTATGATCCCCATTTTACAGTTGTGGACATTAAAACAGATGGAGGTTATAAAACATCACTTGTTCGCTTCTCCTTTCTTCCAGTCTCTGAGGAGGTAGTCTTTTCCTTCCCAAGGCCAAGCTCTTTAATCCCACCCACCCGCCCACTTCCTGTGATACTGCAGAGGACACAAGAGGGGAAAGCACGTATCTACATCTCATGGTTTTCTATGGAAACTTTTGATATTCTGTCACTCTTCAAATGCAGCCACCATCTGTTGGGATAGGAAACTACATTTATTTCTTCAGTTGTGGTTGGAAAGACTCATAGGAACTTGAAGCTTACTATGGCCTCCTTATGAAAGGCAACCATTCTGGTGGGGAGAGGCAGAAATCTCCCTTGCTCTTTCCTCTCTCTCCACCCTCCTCACCGGCTTTCCTCTGCCTTCACTTTCTCAGCCTCTTCTCATCCTCTCTCCTTTTCCTTCTCTTCATCTCCCTCCTCCCTTACCCTTTTTTCTTCCTCTTCTGCCCCTTTCTCCTTCTTTTCCTTTCCCCTTTTCCCTTCATTTCCCTTTCTCCTTATCCCTTTTTCTGCCCCCATCATCTCATCCTATCCCACCCCCTTCCTCTTCTTATTAAACTCATAGGGGAAACTTTTCATTATCCCTTCCTCACATACATTTAGAGTAGAAGAACAGTCTTTAAGCAGAAGGATTCATAATTACTTTTCTATATGGTACTTATGAAATGAATTCAGTCTCAATTGTTATCCTGTTTAATACTAGATGCCTACTTCAGAAATTACCATGCCATCTTATTTAAAATGTTTGTTGGAACCTTTGTTGATAGAAGGCAGTGAATTTTTTAAGAATTGAATAGACCAGAAATTTAGGGAAGTTTAACTTGGCTTTAGCTTTTAGTCTAAGAATAAGAAGAGGGCTTGAATTCTCCTAATGCTTTACTCATTTCTGATATTGATCACTTTTTTGTCATTTTATGAGTACTACTTTCCAAAGATAAGTCTCAAACATTATTGTTCTTAAAATCTTAATTAGATAAGTGTTTTTCATGTGATTGAAGCATTACTTTATTTGCTATCAGTAAAAATAGGACTAGCAAAATTAATTTGAGTAGAATTATCAGTGATCTATGTTATAAGAAAATGCCATGTATACATATATTTTATTAACATTTATTTTCTGCCATGTATTGGTAATTCCTGGATAAGTGATTGACCCTATTATTTTTATTTGCAGGATAGATGGTTGATGTTTTTGAATTTGCTCTTTTAACAGTTATTTTGTTTTTTTACAGGTATGCCTTACATTTTCTTATACAAAGTGGAATTTCATACTATATCATGATAATAATAGGAGTTGAAAATATGCACAAGTGAGTATTATTAATTTTTACATTTACTTAAAATAGACCAACTAAAATATTTGTTAATACATAATACTTGAGATAATTTTCTATTACTATTATTTTTTTCCTTGTTAACTTCTTTGATATAATCATAGTCCTCCCTGCCTTTTTTTAATGTAAGTTTCTTTGAAGAGAATAGTTTTTCAGAGGCTGCTTGTTCTTGTTCCAGTTTGAAATTCCAAAGCAAGTCATACCTGCTGCCTTTTAGAAAGATACCCTAAAAAGTTGAGGTACTGTAATTCTTGCTGCATAGGTTGTGAATGTTGTCTTATTCATTCCTACTAACACTTTACATTACTGTGACTCTAATGTTTCTATTTCAAAGTACTCTCAGATTTTCCTTTGGAGACCCTGGTTACGTGTAGGAATGAATATAGTTATATATAACATAGCTATCTGTACATATACATAGACACATATGTCAAGGGCAGAACTAGGATTTGAATTCAGGGTTCTTGCCCTTCCAACCAGGAAAGTAGGTGGGCTGGGCTTCTTTCTTGTAGCATTGAGAATATCCCTTTATGGACTTCTCATGATTTTGACCTCTTTGGAGAATAGTTATGAGGGAATGAGTGCACAATGTGATATATCATAAAATTCTGAAAATACATTTTTCTTTGTATGTTTGGTATTTGTCCAGTAAAACTTAGTATCCTTTGCTGCAATATCCATATCAGGACTGATTTTATATTCACTCAGTTGTGTGAGTGTGTGTGTGTGTGTGTGTGTATGTGTGTATGTATGTATGTATATGTATGTATTTATCCTGCTCTTCTCTCCCACACAATAAGCATTTTATCCATAAGAACAGATATATAGAATGTATTTTAGTTGTCTTATTCCTATCAGTTAGCCTACTAGAGAAAACAGAAATATGCAGGCCTCAAGGAAATTTTCTGGGGAACCTTGACAATGTAGCAAAACCCTTCTCTGGTGGGTAGATATTCAAGCTCAAAGGAAATAACATTGTAGTCAGCTTGCATATCTAGTAGTCTTTCTCCTTAAATATACCACCTACTACTATCTCTTTCCACCACACAAAATGACTTTCAGTGTATGTTGACAGCTCCTCATTTCTAAAGGGAATCCTTTAACTGTGCTGCTGATACACATTTCCATTACCCATATTCCCTTTTTCTACCATTCAGGGTAGACATGTTGTTCATAGTTAAGATCACCACCTTGTCAAGAAATCTAGTAAAAAATATTTGAGTTCCATTTTGTTTAACCTAGTGAACACAAGATATCCTTCCCTCCCCCTATAGTTTAATAGTGTGGTGGTAAGAATGCCTAACTTGAGTTTAGGATGGTTTGCAAATGGATTTGTTTCCAGTTTTGAGAGAAGCATGGTTTAGAGGAAGACTCAGGTTCAAGTCAGACATCTGAGTCACAGTAGTCATTTAACTTTTCAGTGTTCTAAGTTTTTCCCCTGGGAGCCTCAACATCAGTGAATCAGAACTCCAGTCCCTTACCCTGTCCCTGTTTCAAGTTTTATCACAGAATTACTTTACTTTTGGACAGAACACTCAAAGTCAGATTTCATTGTTCATATTAAAAAGGAAACTTTAAACATGAAATCTATCACACAAAGTGAAGTACATTTTTTATGGCTTATTAGTCTTAGAAGTTGATAGTGTATATTGTGTTTTAAAAGTAGAATACTATATTGTCTTAAGAAGTTTTCCATATAATTTGTGTAATTTGATATTACTACTGAGATCTTCAGCTTTAAGAATGGCAGGTAAGGTGACACAGTGTTTAGAGTAGGAAGACCTGAGTTCAAATCCTGTTGACTGGTTATGTGACTCTCAGTTCTCACTGGTAAAATGAGGATAACAACAGCGCCTACCTCCCAGGGTTTCTGTGAGGATCAAACGAGATATGTAAAAATCCTTTTCAAATCTTAAGGTGCTAGCAATTATTTTTAGTAGCATTTTATTATCATGAAGGTTTTATGTTATGACATAAATGTTGTCTTTGTTTTTTAAAATATTAAAATTAAAAATTTCAAGGTAGTCTTTTTGACTATTAGCATTTTAAACATATAATGCAATGAAATACTGTTATTTTGCTGAAGAGAGGCAAAGAAGCATAATGGATAGAATTGACTGTGGCACCTGGGGCAAATCACTTGTGGTGGGAATAATATCTGCCATATAAAACTAAGCTAATTTTTCCTTAAAAGGTAATGTAACTGCTGTCACTTGGCTTAGGAGACTGATGTGGCCATTAATGTGTGTAGTTGCCTGGTGGCTTAAGTACAAAAGTGAGCCCATGAAGTGTCATGGATGACTTTGCTTTGGGCTTGAAGGTTGTGCCTGCATGTCTAACACAGAAGCAGAGAAAACACTCAGCTGAATCAATGCTGTATCCTTGCTGAAAATCCTTTCCAGGCTATGGATAAGTAAACCTCCTGATCTTGACTTTAGAAGGCCTATTAATGTCTTATTTTATTCTAATTCTGAAACTAAAGCACCAGATCATCCTTAATCAGTTCTGCCCTGCAATATCCCTTAACTTCTCTGTTTCCCAGACAACACTCTAAGACTGCAAGTCACAAAACTTGGAAGAAGTTTTGTTTTGTTTTTTTCCTCACTGGGGAGCTCCCAAGTCCTGATTAAAAAAAAACCAAACAATCAAACAGAAAAACACCTTGTCTGGAGCTATTTTATCTCAGTTTTGGCACTGATTCTCTGATATTTGCCAAGCAAATGCTACCTTCAAGAGATTTGGAGATATTTTACCTTCCTTTTTTTCTATTGCCTTTTTTAAAATTTCTTTTTCTTGTTTTATTACTGTTACCAAAATTTTTAGTTCTATGTCAAATAGTGGGAAGAAGGCACATCTGAAAATTTCCCAACTGGTGAGTTCTTATGGTGATTCTGGTAACTCATAAATGGGGAACTCAAATAAACTATTCTAGGGAATAATTTTCAAGCTTATGGTAGACCTAATAGCTTATGTGGGTTGATAACTTGGTTTGAAGACCACTAATATGGCCTTTGGTTTTTTAATTTGTACTGCAGTACATCTTAAATTTACTAGGAGGCCTTGTAGCCTACTGTGCTATCTAGGTTGTATATTTACCCTCAATTTCTTTAGATAAATAAGAATTACACAGACAGAAAATGATTTTTGGGGGAGTAATTTCTTTGTGCTTATTAGTTTTCTTTGTAATGGCAATTGTTTTTTGATGAAGATTTTAATATATTAATGAAAAATAAAACATACTATTACATTAAAACATTTATATCAGTCTTTAAGTTAATTACGAATATTTTTTCAATCTCTGTTTTTGTGTTGTTTATTTTTTAGTCAACTATTACCCTGGCTTTAACATTACTTGCTATGTAACAATGAACATGTCATTTAATCTTGATGAATCTGTCAGCCCATCTATGAAATGAAGATAATAGTATTTCTATTACTTAAGAGGGTAGAGGGGGAGAGAGAGAGAGAGAGAAAGAGAGAGAGAGAGAGAGAGAGAGAGAGAGAGAGAGAGAGAGAGAGAGAGAGAGAGAGAGACTGTGAACTAGGTTCTAAATTCCTGAGAAAGAGAGGGCTGATAGATAATTGCTGCTGCAGGTTGGTAGATAACTATCATAAAGATGTCAGTAGGGTATTGTATCTACATAGAGGAAATCTGAAAAGAGAAGAGGTTGCTCTATTGACAGAGAGAGAGAGTTCTGGAAGCTCAGTGGGGAGCATGGAGTATGGACACACCTTCCTTGAACCATATATCAGAGCCAAGGGAAGTGGTCCACCCAGACTTCTACAGGATGGCCAGGTGTGGTTATTTTATTTCATTTTTGCTGGGGAATTGAAGACTCATGGAGTGTCAGAACAGTAACCACAAGAACAAAAAACATGAGAGGAATAAGTCTGAGATGAAGAGAACATAGTTGAAAGATAGAATATGGATTCCAGAGGACACAGTGGAAGGAAAGGACGGGACTGAATCAGGACTTGAAGAGGATAAAGCTAAGGTGAGTGGGACTCTAGAGGTAGAGGTTGGTCATAGATCGTGAGCTAGAGAGAACCTCAGAGGCAGTCTAGTTTGTCCATCTCACAGCCAACAGAGTTTAACTGACTTACCTAAAGTCTCACAGGTAGTAAGCCTCAGAAGTGAGATTGGAACTTAGGGCCTACCCTGCCTCCCTGAGGGAACCAGAAGTGATGATGCCAAGCAACTAGGGATTCAGCATCCCCGTGTTATGGGGAGATTTTGCTAGCCATAGTATGGGAGTATGGTCTTTTTGACTGGGATTTCCACCCTTAAGAGTGGAGGGCATAAGGTAAAAAGAGAAATTTGGCCTGGTATTAATGGACTTTCCTTTTTTTATATTAATTTTATTTATTTTTAGTGTTCTACAATCACTACCATAAAAAACTTAGATTTTTTTCCCTCTATCTACCCCCCACCTCTCCTCCCCCGAGATGGCATACAGTTCTATATAGGATCTACATATACATTACTATTGAATACATTTTCACTATAGTCATGCTGTATAGAAGAACTAAAATGAATGGGAGAAATCATATAACAAACCAAAACATAATACACACACAAAAAAATGATCTGCTACATTCTACAGTTGAATTCCATAGTTCTTTCTCTGGATGTGGAAGGCATATTGCCTTAAAAGACCATTGGGGATTTTTTTTAAGTCATTGCATTGCTATGAAGTTCCAAATCTACCAGAAAACATTCTCACACTGTTGTCATCGCTGTGCATAAAGTTATCTTGGTTCTGCTCCTTTCACTCAGCATCAGATCATATAAGTCTTTCCAGGCCTTTCTGAAGTCTTCTTGTTCATCATTTCTTATAGTGCAATAGTATTCCGTTACATTCATATACCATAATTTATTCAGCCATTCCCCAATTGATGGGCATCCCTTTGATTTCCAGTTTTTGACCGCTACAAAGAGCGCTGCTGTAAATATTTTTGTACATATGGGACTCTTTTCCATTTTTATGATCTCTTGGGGGTATAATCCTAGAAGCAATATTGCTGGGTCAAAAGGTATGCACATTTTTGTAACGCTTTGGGCATAGATCCAAATTGCTCTCCAGAATGGTTGAATCAGCTCACAGCTCCACCAACAATGAATTAGTGTTCCAACTCTCCCACAACCTCTCCAACATTTATCATCTTCCTGCTCTGTCATGTTTGCCAATATGATAGATGTGATGTGGTACCTTAGAGTTGTTTTGATTTGCATCTCTCTAATCAGAAGTGATTTAGAGCATTTTTTCATGTGATTATAGATATCTTTAATTTCTTCCTCTGAAAATTTCGTGTTCATATCCTTTGACCCTTTTTCAATTGGAGAATGGCTTGTATTGTTGTACATTTGACTCAGTTCTCTATATATTCTAGAAATGAGGCCTTTATCCTCGAGATTAGCTGTAAAAATTCTTTCCCAGTATACTACCTCCCTCTGAATTTTGGTTGCATTGGGTTTGGTTGTGCAAAAACTTTTCAGTTTAATGTAATCAAAATTGTCCATCTTGCATTTCATAATGCTTTCTATCTCTTCTTTAGTCGAAAATTCTTCTTCTTCATAAACCTTATAAATACACTATTCCTTGCTTCTCCAATTTGTCCATGGTATCAATCTTTATACCTAGATCGTGTACCTGTTTGGACTTTATTCTTGTGTATGGTGTCATGCATTGGTCTATGCCTAGTTTCTGCCACACTGTCTTCCAGTTTTCCCAGCAATTTTTGTTGAACAGTGAGTTCTTATACCAGAAGCTGGGGTCCTTGGGTTTATCAAACGGGAGATTGCTATATTTATTACCTACTGTGTCTTGAGTACCTAGCATTTTCCACTTGTCTACCCTTCTGTTTTTCAGCCAGTACCAAGTGGTTTTGATAATTGCTGCTTTATAATACAATTTGAGATCTGCTAGCACTAGGCCACCTTCCCTAACATTTCTTTTCATTATTCCTTTTGATATTCTGGACCTTTTGTTCTTCCAGATGAATTTTGATATTATTTTATCCAGCTCTAGAAAATAATTTTCTGATAGTTTAATTGGTATGGCACTAAATAAGTAAATTAATTTAGGTAGAATTGTCATTTTTATTACATTGGCTTGGCCTATGCATGAGCAACTGATGTTTTTCCACTTACTTAGATCTGACTTTATTTGTGCAAAAAGTGTCTTGTAATTTTGTTCACGTAGTCCTTGGGTTTGTTTTGGCAGGTAAACTCTCAAATTTTATAGTGTCTACCCTAGTTTTAAATGGGATTTCTCTTTCTTTCTCTTGCTGTTGAACTTTGTTACTAATATATAGGAATGCAGAAGATTTGTGAGGGTTTATTTTGTAACCTACAACTTTGCCAAAGTTGTTTATTATTTCAAGTAGTTTTTTACTTGAATCTCTGGGATTCTCTAAGTATGTCATCATATCATCTGCAAGGAGTGATAATTTAGTTTATTCTTTGCCTTATTCTTTCAATTTCTTTATCTTGTCTAATTGCTACAGCTGACATGTGTAGTAACATATTGAATAATAGTGGTGATAATGGACATCCTTGTTTCATCCCTGATCTTACTGGAAATGCATCTAGCTTATCTCCATTGCATATAATGATTGTTGAAGGTTTTAGGTAGATACTGCTTATTATTTTATGGAAAGTTACCTTTATTCCTATGTTCTCTAGCATTTTTAATAGGAATGGGTGTTGTATTTTATCAAAAGTTTTTTCTTCATCTATTGAGATTATCATGTGGTTTCTGTTAGTTTTGTAGCTGATATGCTCGATGATGCTAATAGTTTTCCTAATATTGAACCAGCCCTGTATTCCTGGTATGAATCCTACCTGATCATAATGTATTATTCTTGTGATAAGATGCTGCATTTGTATGCTAAAATCTTATTTAAAATTTTTGCATCTATATTCATTAGAGAAATTGGTCCGTAATTTTCTTTCTCTGTTTTGTTTCTTCCTTGTTTAGGTATCAAAACCATATTTGTATCATAAAAAGAATTTGGGAGGACGACTTCTTCCCCAATTTTCAAAAATAGCCTATATAGTATTGGAACTAATTGTTCTTTAAATGTTTGGTAGAATTCACTTGTAAATCCATCCGGCCCTGGAGATTTTTTCCTAGGGAGTTCACTGATGGCTTGTTCAATTTCTTTTTCTGAGATGGGGTTGTTTTAAGTATTCAACTTCCTCTTCTGTTAATCTGGGCAATTTGTATTTTTTAAAACACTCATCCACCTCATTTAGATTGTTGAATTTTATGCGCATAAAGTTGGACAAATTAATTTCTAATTATTATTTTAATTTCCTCCTCATTGGGGGTGAGTTCTCCCCTTTCATTTTTGATATTAGTAATTTGCTTTTGTTCTCTTTTTTTAAATCAAATTGACCAAAGGTTTATCAATTTTATTAGTTTTTTCATAAAACCAACTATTGGTTTTATTTATTAATTCAATAGTTTTCTTAATTACAGTTTTATTAATCTCTCCTTTGGTTTTCAGTATTTCTAATTTGGTATTTACTTGGGGATTTTCTAGTTCTTTTTCTAGCTTTTTCAGATGCATGCCCAAGTCATTGATCTCCTCTTTCTCTATTTTATTTATATAAGCATTCAAAGATATAAAACTTCCCCTAAGAATTGCATTTGCAGTATCCCATAAGATTTGGTAGGTTGTCTCATTATTGTCATTCTCTTGAATGAAGTTGTTGATTGTTTCTATGATTTGTTGTTTAACCCATTCCTTCTTTAGGATTAGATTATTTAGTTTCCAGTTGATTTTTGGTTTATCTTTCCATGACCTTTTATTACATATAATTTTTACTGCATTATGATCTGAGAAGAATGCATTGACTAACTCTTCCTTTCTGCACTGGATTGTGAGGTTTTTATGTCCTAGTACAATGTCAGTTTTTGTATATGTGCCATGTACTGCTGAGAAAAAGGTATATTCTCTTCTATTGCTATTCAGTTTTCTCCAGAGATCTATCATATCTACGTTATCTAGAGTTTTATTTACCTCCTTCACCTCTTTCATGTTTATTTTGAGGTTAGATTTACCAAGTTCAGAGAGGGGGAGGTTGAGGTCCCTCACTAGTATAGTTTTGCTGTCTATTTCTTTCTTCAACTCCCCCAACCTCTCTTCTAAGAATGTGGATGCTATACCACTTGGAGCATACATGTTTAGTAATGATATTGCTTCATTGTCTGTGGTGCCTTTTAGCAGGATATAGTTTCCTTCCTTATCTCTTTTGATTAGATCTATTTCTCCTTTTGTTTTGTATGAGATTAGGATTGCTACCCATGCTACTCTTACATCAGCTGAAACACAATATATTCTGCCCCAACCTTTTACCTTTACCTTGTGTGTATCCCCCCATTTCAAATGTGTCTCTTGTAAACAACATATTGTTGGATTATGGCTTTTAATCCATTCTGCTATCCATCTCCCTTTTATGGGAGAGTTCATTCTGTTCACATTCACAGTTATGATTACACTGTGTATTTCCCTCCATCCTCCTTCCCACAATTTGTGCTTTTAGTTCTCCCATCTCTGTTCCCCTCCTCAATAGTTTTCACTACCACCTCCTGCAGCCTTCCCTTTCTTCTACTCCCCTTTAACCCTTACTGCTTCTTTCCTCCCTTTTAGCTTCCCTTCCCCTTTCTTCCCCTTCCCCTCCTACTGCCTATAGAGATAGTTAGAATTATATACTTATTTAAGTTTATCGTTCCCTCCTTGAACCAAATTAGATGAGAGTACCTCTCAAACAATGCTTATCTCCCTCCCCTCTTTCCCTGTACTATAATTTTGTATTTCTTTCTGTGATGTAATTTACCATTTCCTGCTTCCTCCTTTTCACACCTCCTGTTACAATCTCTTTGCATGCATAAATCATATTTTTATCATCACAGCATTTACTTTGTACCGATTCCCTCTATGTATATCCCTTTTATATTTCATAATAGACATACAATTCTCAAGATTAACAGATATCATCTTCCCTTATGGGGAGGTAAACAGTTTGCCCAAATTGAGTAACTAGTTTTTTTCCCCTCTTTTTACCTTTTTATGCCTCTCTTGAGACCTGCATTTGAAGATCGAATTTTCTATTAAGTTCTAGTGTTTTTTTCAGGAAGGTCTGGAAATCCCTTACTTCGCTGAATGACCATCTCCTTGCCTGAAGTATTACTCTGAAATTTGCTGGGTAATTGATCCTTGGTTGTAGTCCCAGCTCCTTTGCCTTACAGAATATCGGATTCTAATTCCTTTGATCTTTTAATGTAGAAGCTGCAAGGTTCTGTGTGATCTTGACTGTAGCTCCTTGATATTTGAATGGTTTCTTTCTGGATGCCTGTAGTAGTTTCTCCTTCACTTGATAGTATTTCTTGGGGTTTTGAGTTTGGGATCCCTTTTGGGAGGTGAATGGTGGATTCTTTCAATGACTATTTTGCTCTCTGTATCTAGCACTTCTGGGCAGTTTTCTTTGATGATTTCCTGGAAGTTATTGTCCAGATTCTTTCTTTGGTTGTAGCTTTCTGCCAGGCCAGTAATTTTTAAATTTTCCCTCCTGGACCTACTTTCCTGGTCAGTTGTTTTTCCAATTAGATATTTTACATTTCCTTCTATCTTTTCATTCTTTAGATTTTGTTTGATTGATTCTTGCTATCTCATAGAGTCATTAGTTTCTACTTACCCAATTCTAATTTTTATGAAATTGTTTTCTTCAGTAAACTTTTGCATCTTTTTTTCCATCTGTCCAAGTATTCCTTTTAATGAATTATTTTCTCCAGTTAGTTTTTGAACTTCCTTTTCCATTTGCTCAGTTTTCCTTCTTAAAAAGGTGTTCTCTTCATGGAATTCTTTTTTCATGCTTTTAAAATCATTGGCAAGTTTCTCTTCTATTTCCTCCTTCAGCTGTTCCAGGAGAGCTTTTTGTTGATGGGAGCAGTTCATAGACCCTTCTGAAGTTTCAGATGGAAGTACAGTCTCACTACTGACCTCTTTGGTATTTGTCCCCATAGAAAGATTCTTCACCTTTGTTTTGCTTTTTCTTGCTCATAATAGTGATTGTGTATTGTGACTTATGGTTTTTTCAGTTAGACACTGCAGAACTTGGTGTTGAGCTGACTGGTGTGAAAAAACTAAGGGCAAGTGTCTTTTTATCTTTTGGTTTTGTATTTCCCTGATCAGCCTTGAGGTTAGCTTATTAAGTATGGGGAGGAGTGGTCTAGTCAAGGGAGATCTCCTCAGCTGAGCTGAGGCAAAGGCAAGCTCAGGAGTTGGTGATCCCAGCTGCCCTATTGTCTTCCCGTTTCCTTTGGAATGCTGAGACACACCTGGATCCTAGTGTGAGTTTCCACCCTTCCTAGGGCTCCTTTCCTAGCATTAAGGCTTGCCTGGGTCTTAGTGCCAGTGTGTAATGCCCTGGGGCCCCTCTCCTTCCAGGTCACCTCTGCCACAGTAGGAGGAATCCCCCTTAGCTATTTTCTGAGCCTCAGGTGTTATGAGACTGTTTGCCCCCTTGATTGTTTCTACTGACGCAGGACTTTTCTGGGGAAATATTTTATGGTTCTTTCAAGGTCATGAAGGGGGGAAGAGAGAGCATTTACTGATCGCTCTGCCATCCTGGCTCCCAGAAGTTCAAGTAGGTGACAGACATTTAATCTGCAGGCTGAAAGTCTCAGGAGCTGCTGCAGCTGATATCTGGGGCTCAGTGGCTATCACTCTATCGGCTCTGCTGGTCTCTCACCCTGGGCTGCTGCTCCAGACATTCAACCTGCTGCTGCCTCTCAGGCCTCCCCGAGGCCCTGTCACTCTGCTGTGCTGGAAGCACTGTGCTGTGGGCTCACCCCTGCAGAACAGATCCTTCCCATGGACCTTCCAGTCCGTCCTGGGCTGTGAATCTGCCACAGTCTGTCTCCTATTGGATTCTGCACCTCCAGAGTTTGGTCAGATTTTCTCCTTAGAGGTATCTGAAGGTGTTTGTTTAAGAGCTTAGGTGAGTCTTTGCTCTTACTCTGACATCTTCATGGTCTTTCCTTTAGATGAGATTATCAGATGACAGATTTGGAACCAGAAGGGACCTCGGAGTTCATCTAATCTAACTCTCATTTTACAGATATGGAAACTGAGGCCCAGAGAGATTAAATGATTTCCCCAAAGTTAGATAATGAGTCAGTAAGCATTTAACATCACCATGAGCCAGGCTTCATTCTGTTCAGTGGGGATGTAAAGACAAAAGTAAAACAGTTCCTGACTTCAGGGCATTTTCATTCAATCAGGAAAAATAGCATATTTGCATAAAAGTATATAAAAACATATTTCAAGTAATTGGAGGGGAAGGCATCAGCAGATAAAAAAATCAAAGTCTCATTGTGGTGGTCATGGTGGCACTTGAACTAAGGTTTGATATAGAGGTGTGTTTGGGAGGAAAAGATAATGAGTTCTGCTTTTGACATGTGGAATGTGAGGTGTCTCTGAGGCATCCAGCTCAGCTTATCAAGAAGTCAGTTGGAGATGTGGGGCTTGAGCCCAGGAACATGACTAAGGCTGTCTATGTAGATCTGAAAGTCATCTATGTACAGATGATTAGTAAAACCATGGGAACTAATTATGTCACCAAAAGAGGAGAGAGTAGAGAGAAAGGGGATAGGAACTCAGGGCAGATCTTAGGGTGAACCTAACTGTAGTTAGATACAACAAAGGAGGCTGAAGAGGCTTTCAGACTAGAAGATAACCAAGGGAGAAAGCAATGCCAGGAAAACAAAGAGAGGAGAGAATAACCAGGAGGGAGTTAGTCCTCAGTGAGGCATTTAAACAAGAAAAAGATGGAGAAAAGGCAGTAAATGGCAGAAATGGGACTCCAGCCCTTATCTTCTGACTCCCAGTGTGGCATCTTTTCCATTGCACCGTTCTGCTTCATTGGACTGGCGGCAAAAGATCTTGTGTTTGAGTTTTTCTTTGGGGATTGAGATCTTGGGAAGATTGCCTATGGTGAGGCCCCTGACACATACTTCTGATCTTAGAAGTGAGTTGTGAGGGTGAAGTCATAAATTCAGTCATGGTAGTAATAGATGAGTTATGTTAGGATTCCCTACAAAGTATCCAATACTCAAATTTATGGAATAATAAATGTCTTAAATAGTCCAGCCTCAGAAAAGGTGCAAGGTGGGAGAGGAAATACCTGGTCCCAATGGATTTGCAGAAGAAGAAACTTTTAAATAACAATGCCCATACTGCACAAATTATTCTTAAATGCTTTTTATGGGAACTATATGGTTCATATACCTATACCAGGGAAGAATAAGGCAAAGAAATAATACTACAGATTGATATCATTAATGAATATCAGTTAAAAATTTTTAATATAATAAAATTCTGACAAAACAACCATAGTGGTTTATCATGAAAAATTTATTCATTATGATCAAGTTGAACTTATACCCAGGATACAAGTATGATGCAGCATGGGACTACAGTTAACATAAGCCTATTAAAAATAGAAACTTTCAAAGCTACATGGTTATAATACCAGAAAAATCCTTTGACAAAAGTACAACACTTAATTTTGCAAAAGACTTTACAAAATAGGCCTAGAGGGAAATAGGATTAAAATGCATGACTGAAATTGGCAGAGAACCTATTTCATTTATTACAGTAATAGAAAAAACAGTATGCTTTTTGGAATCCTTACAAATAATTTTGGCCATGGCCTTTTCACTATACAGACTTAATATCATGATCAACATTAGTACACTTTCTTTTCGCATTGTATATTTCAATTGTTAGGTCTGCATGATAGACAACAATTATTATAAGCTTTTGTGAGAAGTGAATTCCTAGCTAGAATCTCCTTAAATAATTTTAGAATTTTTTACTTGAAAAGTTTTTTCCCTTTATATTGTCACCTAAGCATTACCTATTTTATAATAGTTCTAAAAGCAATATATGTAATATATTATTAATTACATTTGAGGAAGAGATGGCATGTAAATGAAAGAGCACTGGATTTGGAGTCAGAAGACCTGGTTTCAAATACTGATTTATTCCCTTACTTGCTGAATGACTTCAGACAGTCCCATTACCTCAGTAGGACTGGATTTTCTTAGCTATATAAGAAGGAATTGGACTAGATCTCTATGATCCCTTCTGAATCCTCTAAACTTTTATTGTCAATATGATCATGGGTCAGTATGATCATAACTAAAAAGATGGATGGCTAGCAGCCATTAACTTGAAGTTTTGCTTCAGTGTGACTTTCTAGTATTACATCTTTCCTCCTCTCCCCTCCCATCTCTTCCTTTCCCTTCCCTTCATTTACCTTTACCTTTCCATATGACAACTGAAATAATTAATCAAAATGTTGTTTGAAGGTTTTCAGTTGAATGTTCTACCACAGTCATTTGTATCTTATCTTGATACGGAGGTTACCACTGGGTTCTTTTAAGCCTGTGTCAGAGGAGCAAAAACTTTTACAGTTTTTTTCAGGCATTGGGGATTTTCAATATGGGCTTAGTAATTTGTTATACATTTGTTTCTCATCAAAGGGTGAACCTCATTAAATCTGGAGAGGCTCACTACCAAGTTTGCCACAGGACAATCATGTTCTTGGCTATAGCATCTCTTTTAACTCTCTACAGTTTTGTAGAGGTTGTGGACTGAAATCTGGTTAGTAGATAGAAGTAGTGTCCACACCAATAAAATCATTAATTTTTAGAGTATCAAGATAGGAAGTTTGTGTTTATTTCTACTCTAACATTGTCATTAAAAATTGCAGGTTTGTTGTCTTCTGTTTTTCTCTATTATAAGCCACCAAAGCACCTATAATTTGAAAGCATAAATAAAAACATTTCCTCTTTCTAATTTCTACTAGGGATAGATGCCTGCCTTGTAAATGCTGCCTGAAATACAGTAGGTTAAAGCCTACTTAAGTCAGTTTTCAGATAGTTAATTAGCAAGGGTGAGTGGCCCAGTTGGATCTCCATGGGGGAAATGTTAACAGCCTCTGTTGAGGACAATTCCATGTTCCCCAAGAGTGTTAACAAAATAATGCAAGAAGTAAACTGGACCCTTAAGGGCAATGGTTTTTCTCTTTTGTTCTCTCTGTGGACCATACTTAAGACTAGCCTTTTAGTAGTTTGGACCAAAGGGACAAAGTATTTGTGGCTATAATATGTTACAGTATCTCAGTGATTGTGCTATACATTAGAATTATTCCTTATATCCTAAATAGGGAACTATTAATTATGTCTATTCAAGAAGATATATTATACCAAAAACAGAGGGAAGAAAATTGTTATCACTTGACCTTTTTTTTAAAATTTATTTACATCAGAAAATGTGTCAATTGTTTCATCTCCCTCATCACCTCTGCTTCTTAGACTCCCTAACTTCATTGTAGGTACAGTTCGCATGCTATCTCCTACAGGAAAAATTTCCTGATTCCCTTACAGCTTAGTAAATACCTCTTGAATTGGTTGAAACTTTACTATGATTCCACCAAGAGGTAGATGATAAAACGATTTGATGGTGCTACTTTAAATTCTTTAAACCCTTCAAATCCCTTTTATTTTGTCATCAAAAGTTAAAATTTTACTACAAAGTCATATAAAATTTAGAAGTCAGCACTAGGCAAATTATGAAGTAATTTAAATTTATGAAGTAATTCCAGTCTCAATCTTTTTTTGTTTTTTTCTTTCTTATTTTTTGGAGGTCTCTTCCATCAGAAGTTGCTTTCATTCAAGCCTGTGGTATTAGTTATAGGATTTTAAAATCAGATTAAAGCTTTTCTTTGCTGTGAAGGAAAATTATTAAGCAAACATATCTCACAGAATTACTACTTTGTCATATATACCATGTTCTACCCAAATAGCCCTCCACCTCTCTACGATGAAGGGAGGACATATATTTTCATTCACTTTTTTTTCAAAAGCTTTATTGGCTTTTCTGATGCTTAGAGTTCAACTTCCTTTTAATAATTTCTTCACTTACTTTGCTGTAGTCATTATGTATATTTTCCCCTTAGATCTGTTTGCTTCACTTTGCATCAGTTCATACAAATCTCCACATACTTCTTTGAATTCTTCTTGTTTGTTGTCCCTTAATTTACAATAATCCATTACATTAAATTCACATACCATCATTTTTTTAGCCATTTCCCAAATTATGGTACTTTTGTTTTTAGTTCTTTAATACCACAAAGAGTGGAAATATGAATATTTTGTCTCAGCAAAAGCTAGAAGATGGAAGGAGTGAGAAAAATTTAAAATGAAGTTTGTTAATTATGAATCAGGCATTCCATTGAGTGCAATGAAAAGAACAGGCAAATCTGCAGTAGAACATAAGGATGATAAGGTTGAAGTGGGAGGCCTAAAGGAGTAGCCACATGAGAATGGAGAATAGGGTTAGTATATCATTTGATAAGGATTGGGGAATCACTGGAATGGCAAGAGTATAAAAGGGCTGACAGTAATCTAACCATCAAGCTGTGAGTTTATGCAGTTATCGGTGGCTAGATAGAAGTTGATTGAAAGAGGAAGAAGATTCATGTTCCAGGGCTTCCCTTGAGGTTCTGCCTCTTGGTAAATGGAGATGTTATGTTTTACTGGAGAAAGTCCTGGAGGGGCAGAATATAGAAGAGGTCTTGACTTGTTGGGAAGCCCTGATCTGGATCTGGCCTTACACCAGGTATCCGTTATGGTGTGAGGTGAGCAACCAGTTCCTTGCCCCTACTTGTATTTTAGGAGAAAGTCTTAGAAGCTAACAGGTCACATACATGAGACCAGGCACAGAACCTTTTGATTGTTAATTAGGCAATTTACTTGGATTTTAAACAAAGAATGACAAGTAACATTATATTGCTTTAAGCAAAGCCTTTAAGGTTCCACAGTTTCACTCTAGAGTTTCTTCAGAATGCTTGAGTCAACATCCTTATACAAGTGGTTAAATGGTTAACCTTTCCTTTCATGTTTTATTTCCCTCCCCTTCCTCTATATAACATGTCTTTGACCCCCAGCCCTGCCTTGTGCTTCCCATCCCATATTGATACATTTGAAATGTCACTCTAAAATAAACTGCCTAATTAAATATAACCATCAGAATACTTTAAAAAGTATGCATGAAGATGGGAAATTGAACTTAGAGGGAAGAAAGTGAATGTTTTGTAGCAGGAAACAAACTGGTCTTTTTCAGATAACAAATATAAATCTATGTAAATTATTCAAGTTATTAAGTAGAACTTGTAAGTTTTGAATCAACATTAGACTGAAGTAAATGTTCATTTGTAAACATGCAGTATATACTTTGTAGTCTCCTCCCTGCTGACTCAGCCTTGAACCAGATTTTAAAAAAGGGCATAAAAGGTCAAAGTTCCAATCTGGTGCCATGTCAGATAGATTTAATAAATGAGTTTTGTTCTAATATGGTCTTGACTTCAAGATTCCAGATATGGGATTTTCTAATGTAGTTTTATCTCTGAATTAAAACGAACTTTTGAAGAATTGTTTTCTTTAGGTAACTCAGATAACAGGGCTGTCTGTGCAAATCAGCTTGTGAACTTTGCTGATGGTGGTCTGGTGGAGCTTAGAGTTCCTTCATGTTGATATTACTTCCACCAAAGCCTGTTGAAATTCTGCTGTGCTTTACCATCTTGTGTGATTCTTGTCCACTTTCTCCCATAGATACCCATCATTCCAGCAGTCATTAAACGTTTGCCACTTACTTATCAGGCATTGTTCTAAGTTTTGCACATATGTGATGGCAAGCAAAATAAGATGTTTTGCTATATTTATTTTAGTATAATCGAGTGCTTCTGATTGAATCTTGACTTTATTAGTCAAGAGTCTTTACAAGGAGTAAAGTACAGAAACAAGAGTTTCTTTAGCTAGAAGCAGTATATGCATTTGTATTGTTAATTATTTTAATGTGATTAAAGATCTCCCCCACCCATTAATGGGCCTATGCATTAAGGGCAGTTTGATTAGGGAAGATTTGTGGGAAGACCCAAGCCTTTTATTAATGAGGCACTGGTTCTCAAGGATTGTGATGCCCTCTGGCTCTAAAAAAGGTATAAATACTCTGAGTTGAGGTTTTATTTTGGGCCTTACTGACTGGAAATGTTTGTTTGGTCAGAAGAGGACTCTGGGAAGCCGCTAAGGAGCCCTCCTGTTTAGAAAATCCAGATGTTGGTGCTTCCCTGCCTGGTAATTATGGTCAGACAGTTGGACCTGTCTGTTGAATTCAGGCAGAGGAAGTCATGTTGATCTCTGATTTCTCTGTATTTTCTTTGAAGTTTAGGATGCTGACTCCCCTGAATTAGGTGAATGATTTATGTGCTTGGTTAAAGGAATGACACATGTGCTTGATTAAAGTGATTATTAACCGTTCAAAAGTTGTCTTTTCTTTTATGAATGCAGATCTGAGAACCTGTGGTAGCAGTCCCCTCATATATATTGGGGTGCTTACTGTTACAGCATATCAAGAAAGGCATAAACACAGTCCTTGACTTCAAAATACTTAATAAACTACAAATAGCTATGTACTTATAAATTCTCTACAATTAGATATATTTACATTTACTTTCAATCTATGCTATGTTTATCTGCATATATGTTTCCACATAGTAGCATGTGAGCTACCTAAGAGTAGGGATTGTTTAATTTTTGGTTTATATCCCCAGAACTAACAATAATTCTGGCTCATAGAAGCCACTTCATATATGTTTGTTCAACTGAATTATTTTCTTGCTAAGAGGTACACAGTATATCAAAATAAATAAAATCATTATTCACTTAAGAGATTTGCTTTAACTTAAACCTTTAAAATTTTAAGAAACTTGTCCATTTTTGGGTTCGGAAGAAAAGTTTGAGTTTGAAAGAAAAAGGTAGTATTAAAAGAGAGTGTCTTCAAATTGACAGAGCCACTTCTTTGACCTGTTATTAAGAAATTAGAATATCCAAGATGGCAGAGTAGAAAGACTCACGTATGGTAGCTCCGAATCCACAGCTCATAAATTTCCTGTAAAAAGAACTCCCCACAAATTCTGGAGCAGAGCAAGCCGGGCAGAAATACAGTGGAAGAGATTTCCGTTCCAGAGAGCCCTGGAAAGCCATCCCCAGGGGTCCGTTGTGCTCCAGACGTGGAGCCCACCCCTGCACTGCCCTGGCTGCACGGCCCCAGAGGAGCAGATCCGAGCAGACTTCAGGGATAGAACCTCTGGTGGCCGTGAAGGTCCCTCCACCCACAGGCGCTACAGGTCAGTGAGAGAGACTTCTGGGCTGGCCAAGAGGGGAGCGGGGTGTCTCTGTAACTCGGGCCCCATCGGGAGGCAGGGACTCCTGGAGCAGGCAGGAGCTCAGGGCCATTACCAAAGGTCTCTGCATAAACCCTCTGAGGGAACTGAGCCTGGGAGGCGGCCCTGCCCCCACCCCAGCACCAGAACTTAAGCTCACATTGAATAGCAGCTGTGCACACCGCGGAAAGCCCTGAGGCTGGGGAGCAGCATTTGAATCTCAGACCCCAAGCACTAGCTGGGCGGATCTAGGCAGGGGTGCAGAGGAATCTCAGAAGTCAAGTAACTGGCTGAGAAAATGCCCAGAAAAGGGAAGAAAAATAAGACCATAGAAAGCTACTTTCTTGGGGAAGAGATGTTCCTTCCTCCTTTCATTTCTGATGAGGAAGTACAATGCTTGCCATCAGGGAAAGATGTGGAGGTTGGGGCCTCTGTATCCCAGACATCCCAGGTGGATGTCCGGTGGGCTCAGGCCATGGAAGAGCTCAAAAAGGATTTTGAAAATCAAGTTAGACAGGTGGAGGAAAAACTGGGAAGAGAAATGAGAGAGATGCAAGAAAAGCATGAAAAATGGGTCAATCCCTTGCTAAAGGAGACCCAAAAAAATGCTGAAGAAAATCACACCTTGAAAAATAGGCTCACTCAATTGGCAAAAGAGGTTCAAAAAGCCAATGAGGAGAAGAATGCTTTCAAAAGCAGAATGAGCCAAATGGAAAAAGAGGTTCAAAAGCTCACTGAAGATAATGGTTCTCTCAAAATTAGAATGGAACAGATAGAGTCTAATGACTTTCTGAGAAACCAAGAAATCATAAAACAAAACCAAAAGAATGAAAAAATGGAAGAGAATGTGAAATATCTCATGGGAAAAACAACTGACCTGGAAAATAGATCCAGGAGAGACAATTTTAAAATTATGGGACTACCTGAAAGTCATGATCAAAAAAAGAGCCTAGACATCATCTTTCATGAAATTATCAAGGAAAACTGCCCTGAGATTCTAGAACCAGAGGGCAAAATAAGTATTGAAGGAATCCATCGATCACCACCTGAAAGAGATCCCAAAAGAGAAACTCCTAGGAACATTGTGGCCAAATTCCAGAATTCCCAGGTCAAGGGGAAAATATTGCAAGCAGCTGGAAAGAAACAATTCCAGTATTGTGGAAATACAATCAGGATAACTCAAGATCTGACAGCTTCTACATTAAGGGATAGAAGGGCATGGAATAGGATATTCCAGAAGTCAAAGGAACTAGGACTCAAACCAAGAATCACCTACCCAGCAAAACTGTGTATAATACTTCAGGGGAAAATATGGTCTTCCAATGAAACAGAGGACTTTCAAGCATTCTTGATGAAAAGACCAGAGTTGAAAAGAAAATTTGACTTTCAAACACAAGAAAGAGAAGAAGCATGAAAAAGTAAACAGCAAAGAGAAGTCATAAGGGACTTACCAAAGGTGAACTGTTTATATTCCTACATGGAAAGACAATATTTGTAACTCTTAAAACTTTTCAGTATCTGGATAGTTGGTGGGACTACACACACACATACACACACACGTACACGTGTGCACGCACACACATACACACATGCACGCACATACAGAGACAGAGAGCACAGAGTGAATTGAATAGGATGGGACCATATCTTAAAAGAAATTAAGGTAAATGGTGAGAGAGAAATGTAGTGGGAGGAGAGGGTGAAATGGAATGGGGTAAATTATATCTCATTCAAGAGGCAAACAGGAGACATTTTAGTGGAGGGAAAAAGAGGAGAGCTGAGAAAAAAACATGAAGTTTACCCTCATCACATTTGACTAAAGGAAGGAGTAAAATGCACACTCATTTTGGTATGAAAACCTATCTTACAGTACAGGAAAGTGGGGGAGAAGGAGATAAGCAGGGAGGGAGGGATGATGGAAGGGAGGGCAATGGGAGAAGGGAGCAATTTGAAGTCAACACTTGGGGAGGGACAGGATCAAAAGACAGAACAGAAACAATGGGGGGCAGGATAAGATAGAGGAAAATGCAGTTAGTCTCACACAACACGACTATTATTGAAGTCATTTGCAAAACTACACAGATATGGCCTATATTGAATTGCCTGCCTTCCCAAAGGGAATGGGTGGGGAGAAGTTGGAACTCAAAGTTTTAGGAACAACTGTTTAGTATTGTTGTTGCTACTAGGAAATGAGAAATACAGTTAATGGGGAGTAGAAAGTCTTTTGGCCCTACAGGACAAAAGAGAAGATGGGGACAAGAGAAGGAAGGGATGATAGAAGAGAGGGCAGATTGGTGAGAGGGAAAATTAGAATGATTGGTGTATTGGGGTGGGAGGTGGGGATAAATGGGGAGAAAATTTGGAACACAAAATTTTGTGAAAATGAATGTAAAAAGTTAGATAAATAAATTTATATTTAAAAAAAATAAAAAGGTAAAAAAAAAGAAATTAGAATATCCTAATATGAAATTTTAGGTTAAATAAGTAGTCATAAAATAAATTAATTATTCTTGTAAAATAATTACTGAAGGATATAGCTCAAGTATAGTATTAGCGAGACATTCAGTTCATGGAGCTTTCAAGGAGCACAAGGCTCCTTAGGTTATACTCTGGGAACAGACAAGGAAAACTAATTTCAGACTTCTAGGAGTAGAGACAGGGTGAGGGGGTAAGACGTATAAACAAGTAAGTATCCCACACTACAGAGTGTGTGTAGTAAAGGCAAAAGAGAAGCTTTAGACCTGTAGTCTGTCTCTATGGCTGGTATACAGAACCAGCCATACGGACAGTGGGGAAAATGGAGACTTGTCTTTAATATAACCCAGTACTGTTTTCACCTTTTATTGCCTAACACCTTCTCATTCTACCCTCTCTCACCACTGTACAAGGTCCCAATGTTTCCGCTTCTGATACAGACATTTGCCCCTTAGGGTGACTATCACATAACCAGACCCAGGCATTAGGAATAACTACCCAAGGACTATGAGAAAAATCCCTTCCTTCTCTAAGCTTATTGTACCTTCCCTGCCATCTAGATCACTTCTGACTGGAGCAAGCAGACCTCTACTAGATTTGGAGTTAGAGACAGTAGCCAGTGAATTTGCATTTGGCACTGCAGATCTTATTAGCTTTCCCACCAAAACCAGCCAACTTCTGAACTTTCCTTTTTCTGACCTGGCAACCACCAACATCACAGGCACATGGATTCTCTGCCATTCTTGACTCCTTATATATCCAACCAGTTTCAAAATCTCCTTTCTCCTTCCACCACATCTCTTGTATCTGCCTTCTCCTCTTTATGTTATTGCAAATGTCATCATAGCCCAGCCCTCAAGTCAAATTTTATTTTATCAGTGAACCAACAAATATTAGGTGCCAGTTGTTTGTCCAGCACAGCTTAGAGCCTTCAGGATATGCAAAAGGAACAATGAATGAAATGAAAAATACCCCAAGTATTTACTATGTACAAAACATTGTGGCAAGTGCAAATAGAAGAAAAATATAGTCCCTGCTCTAAGGGTGGTCACACTGTAATAGGGGAAGAAAACACACAATACAAGTTTCAGCTTTAGGTCAAATGGAAAGACTCCATGATTGGTAGGAGTCTATGGCAAAGAAAATGGTAATTAATCTTCTTTAATATTATTTCCATTGATGTGTTAAGGACTTTGGTGGTGAGAACTTTCTTGTCCAAATCTTCAGTAGTTCTCGTGGCTGTGAAACTCATAGAAGCAGTTGCCAGGTTGCATCTAGGCAGCTAGGGGGCACAGTGGATAGTGTTATATTTGCTGTCAGAAAGATCTGAGTTCAGATCTTGCCTCAGACCCTTACTAGTTGTATGACCCTGATCTCTGGGCCTCAGTTTTCTCATATGTAAAGTGAGGATAATGATAATAGCATCTACCTCACAGTCATGTTGTACAGATAAATGAGACTTGGTAAAACCCTTGGAAAAACTTAAAGCTTTATAAAAATATTTGCTATTATTCCCTTTACAAGAGTTGATACTCTAGAAAATGGATGTTAGAGCAGGGCTTCCAACTGCTGTTCTTGGGTATCTTGGACATGGAGTCCTGGCCTGCCTTTGTCATAGTACAGGTGGAGATGGATTGACTTGGCTACACAAGATGCTTAAGATGCTTCCGGCTTCTCTCTGCCCTGAATGTTGTAGTTGATGGGGAAGGAGCAGACTCATATCAAAGCCTCCTGATTGTCAAGAAAACCCATTCCTTTTCCATAAGTGAGCTTAGGTTTTCCAACCCATATGACTTATTCCAACCCACACGAGAGAGTCCATCTCCTTTCATGCCCTGCCCTGTCTGCCACATGACTCAGTATCAATGAAGACATGAGTCTGGGTTTGCATTTTTCTCTGCTATGCTAATCTTTTGGATCTGTAGGCTTGCTCCTTCCTCTTATGGCTGTCACTGTTATCAGTGTCTCCATGTGGTCCCAGATTCTTGATCCCTCTGTTTTCTGGCAAGGGCCATGTGAACACGTAGGCCATTCTCTAGCCCCCACATACAGCTTGGCACCTCTATCTCTCCTCACAGTGTGCAATTTCTTAGATCCAGAAGCAGCCCCAAATGAATTTCTTGTGAATGGGAGCAGGGGAAGAGGGCTTACGTTCCTATCCGCTACATTTGAATTTCTTTCAGTGTTGCTTAATGCACTGCTTTGTTCATAGTAGGAAATTGATTAAGTCTCTTGATTATAATGGTACTGTATCATCTAAGTGAAATTTAGTGAAGGATTCCAGCTTTGTTCGTACGGTAACGTGGGTCTTGACCAAGCTGCTTAACTCTCTGGGTCTATGTTTCTTCCCCTCTGTAATGAGGAGTTGGACAAGATAATTTCTGAGGTCTCATCTAGCTCTGTGCCTTATGGTTCTTGAAAATGATCATCTAAGTTGGAAGGCTTCAACCTTTGCTTCGTAAAAGGAAGGGAAAGCTTCATTCAGCAGTTTAATCATCATTCAGGTCTGGAAGATTTGAAGAGGAGAGGACGTTCTAGGGAGAGGGAAGAACTGGAGCAGCCCTGGTGCCAGGGCTAACTATGTGCATGGCAGACAGTGAGGAAGAATGTAGGGTTTCCTCTTGGAAAGTGAGATAAAATGTGTTTTTATTGACATTAGTACCAGAGTGCAATGGAAACTTTCAAAGCAGTGGAAACTTTGAGATTCATATATTGCAGAGATACCATCAGTAACGTGATATGCTAGCATTATAATATGAATATATCTTTGCTTTTTTAAGACAATAGGGATGCCTTGAAATTTAGTGTCAGTGTACACTAAAGGAATGGAATGCAGCTGTTTTTGTCAGCTGCGGTGTGGAAAAAGAAACCCCTGAAAAAATTATCCTGATTAGTTGTTAATTTTGAAAATAACAAAGTATTTCTTAAACTAAATCTTGTATTCCCTTCCCACTCATTAGATTACCATCCCCTCCATTTCAGGAAACATAAGCAAGTACATTAAATTATTTTAAAAATACAGTTCTTAGTTTCTTTCTTAAATGTTAATTTTGTGCATTTTCAGTTGTAAACTATTGATTTCCTGTATATTGTATAATTCCCCTTAGATTATTATGTTCTTTGAACTGTGTCTTATGTCATCTTAGCTGGATTAAATATATTAATATATTATATAACATTATATATTATATATGTTAAATATATGATTCAAATTTTCCATGAAGAACATTTTTCTTAAGCTTTCTATAAATTTCCACCATTTTTTCAACCAGTTATTCTTCAGATAGCTTTCTTTTGCTTATGGGACACCAACTTCAATGGTGCTACCCAGAAAGACTATGAATACTTTTATTCTTATATTAGATTCTTTTTCTCCTAGTTAGAAAAATCCATTAGAATCTGATTGTATTGATTCTACCCATATTTTTAAACTCTCAGTACCACCAAAAACATTATTACAGTATTTTTATTATTGTGTAAATTGTTTCCTTGGTTCTACTTACTTCACTTTGCATCAGTTCAAACAAGTCTTCTAAGTTTTCTGGAAACTATCCTCCTCATCATTTCTTATAACATGATAAGAATATTCCATAATATTCACGTACCGCAACTTGTTCAGCCATCCCCCAATCCATGAGCATTTCCAATTTCAGTTATGAATTTACAATTCTTTGCTGCCACAGAGAACTACCATAATATCTAGCTTATGTTTTTATGATTTACGTGGATGAATTTTAATTCCAACCTTTTTAGAAACTCATTGTTTTAATGCACAAGTTTCTTTATAATTTGTAGACATATTTATTTGTTCTGATTGTAGCTTTTGTAATTAGGAAATGGGTCTTCAGCCTTATGTTGATAAGGATACTGATGAGAAGTATCCTTGTATAGATAGACCATTTATGTACAGTGATCATGTTTCTTAAAACTAAAACTGGTATATATTGCCTGACAAAAGATTCTTTTTTTCATATCTTCATAAAGTCCACTGTCTTTTCTTGAAATTGGGGCTGCTCTGGGGAACTCAAGTCTATGGTTATCATATATCTCATTCAAATTTTAATATGAAACATTTCCCAATCTCATATGGAACATTTCCCAATCTCATATGACCAAACATGGTCCGCATGTTTGCATTTTTCCTAATTTCATAAACTGGTCAACAGGAATTTATTGAGAGCTGAATGTATTTCTGGCACATGACTGAGTCATTATATCACTTTATCACGTGCCAGTGATTTTTCATTGGGGTACACAGATTGCATATGTATTTTAACTTGCACTCAACTTCAGAAAAATGTGGTTTGGGACTGGTGCATATTAGCAGTTGTGCAGTCTTGTATTCTGAAAAATTGAGACTACATTTTCTTCATGATTTCACTTTAAAGGAACAACAAATATCATATTGAAGTACATCAACTAGAGTTGAATTTATGGTCAGATAAAACCTTTTGTGACTGAAGACATTTTTTGGATACTGTTCAATGTAGTCTACGTTTTGATTCTTGAAAGCAATTTCCATAACATTGACATGGCTACTAATTTTGTAAGACATGTCATTCCAGCTGTCAAACTGCCAAATTTTTTGCTAGAAACTAAACCAGTCTGAGTCATAATTTCATTGCTTTATGTTTTGTTATCTCTGATGTCTACTACTGTCTAGAATATTAAGACTCATTCAAAATACAGGGCAGGACAAGTTAACAATCAGTCTTTCTTCCCTCTCCCTTCCTCATAGAGCTGACTACACAATCCAAGTAATTTTTAGGCCTCAGGCATTTAAAGAGTCTTTTAAGAGTCAAGGGATTTGAAAAGTCATTTGAAGTAAGATGTAGCCTTTTCCCTAGTATCCCTCTTTTGGGGGGGTAGAAAGAGGTATGGTGATTGAGATTTAGAATGCAAACATGTTTATAATATGAGGAATTATTTAGACATTGGAGCTGAGGATGGGATATAATAGATGACGTGTGATTAAATTAATTTCAGACATTTAAGTCAAACAACATTATGATTGAATTAATTTTGTTCTATTTGCAGGGGGAGTCAGTTTAAATATTGTACAGTTTAATAGATGATCATATTCTCACCAGAGCTGTACTTTAATCCATCTAAGTTTTGAATTAAGAGCAGTGATTTCAAGGAATGGAGAAGCAAAGAAATAGATGTCAACAGACAGGATGTGATTAAAAATGACTTAAAATTAAATATTGTAGCTTCCTAGTGTAGAAGCATATTTAGTTAGTGAGGTAGCATAAGGAACATCTTACCTTTCTGTATTTTACAAAGAAAATATATTCTGTCACTATAACTTCTCCTCCTTTCTACCCCTTTCTTTTCCTTCCACTATATAGGAGCTGCACAGTTTGTGTTACATTGTTATTTATTGAATTTAACTGTTGAATCTTCCATTTAGTATTAATTTATGATAGTATTATTTCATGATAGCATTATTTCTTCATTTTCCTCCACCCTTCCCCTTATCACTAGTCTCAGTTTTTAATAAGATTTATTTGATGTACTTTTAAGCATTCATTTTTTAAAACAGGAAACAAAGATAAAATTTTATAACTTGTGTTTTTAAATAGTTTGGTAATCATTACAGCTATGTTTTTTTAAAAAAACTTTATTGATACCTTTAATTTTACATCATTCTTTCTTGAAAAATGAAAAAAAAGTTAAGGAAAATCAGCATGTTAACAGGGGACCTCTAACAGAAAACATGCATGACATTCTAACCCCTGTGTAGCCTCCCACTTCCAAAAAAAATGGGGATGAATTTCCTTATATCCTCTTTTGAGTCAAGATTGGTATTACAGTTACACAGCATTCACATTCACTTTTCTGTGCTTTATGTTGTTGTAGTCGTTTTGAAAATATTTTTGAAAGGGTGATTTGAATTTGCTGTTTGAGCAGCTGTTTGATAAGTTAACCTTTGAAACACTTTTAAAATCACTTTGGATTCGGAATTTCTTTATATGGTTTTAGATAGTGAAGTCATTTTAAAAAGTCTAATAGTTTCTTTAATCCCCTAAAATCCTTTGTTTGCCAAAGCTTTAACCAAATTGGTTTTATAAAGCATTTTATAATGCTTTATAAAAAGCATTTTGTGATCTCAGTTGTATAAATAATACGTTTGAGGCAGAAATGTATTAAAGTTGATGAACAGTATATAGTCTTTACAAGTAGTTTTACAAGACTTTACAAGTCTGTTTGAACAGACTTCTGTGCATGAACATTTTAAAGACTTGGATAAATTAGCTTTATGTAAAACTTATGTGAGTTTCTTTCATTTTCTGGGACTGGCCTGAAAAACATAATCCCTATTCAGTGTAGTTACTGGAAAAACAGACAATGAATAACAGAGGAAATTTCTGACTTGGATAACTGCCAGACATTTTAGTGAAAGGATGTTATAAGTAATGATGGACATGTATTTCTCTTAGTCAGAATGTAGCTTTGGTTTTAACCCACTGAAGCTCCTGAATACATGATAATTTCCATAGCTTTTTTCTATTCATAACCTAGAAATGAACTCTGGCGTAGTATCACTTTTTGCATATTGGAAAATGCCTGCATAACACTCATTTGCTGTGTGAATTGAGAAGCTGCCAAATTTTAAAACTATTGATTTCTGGTAGAAAGAAAAAAACTGTACAAAAGCAAAACACTGATAAAAATCACCATAGCAAAAACTCTCTTCCTTTCATATTTGACTCCCTGCTATTCAGGAAAGTATTGGGCATATTTAGTAAGCCCTTAATAAATGCTATTCATTCATTTATATGTTCACTTATTCATTCTGAAACACAACCCAGTTGGAGTTTGATTCTTCTTAGAAAAATGAAGGCAGAGTCTTGCATTTTGAATAGTATTTATAATTTAACAGAACTTTGCATATATAGTTCTCCTTAGGGTAAAAAAAAAATCCAAGTAAAGTATGGAAAGCTATAGTTTAGAACATGTAAACTTTTAAAAGTGTTATTTAAAATATCCTTGGTGTATAAAATTTTAAATATTGAGACAGACACCTTAGTAGTTTATGAATACATTAATTCTAAATCTTAAAATGCCTAAGAAAGAATATGAATACAGAAAGGGCTTGGATCTGAACTTTGGTTGTCATTTTGGGCAAGTCATTTAACCTCTCTGGGACTTAGTTTTCCTTTTCTGTAAAATGAGGATAATGGATTAAGTGATCTCTAAGTTTCCAAATCTTGTATTCCTATGACTAACATAATTTTATGGCCTTTTATAGGCAGGAATATTACTTAGTTTTTCATCTGAAACCAGTCTTCTCTTTTTATTTTCATACATTCTTTCCATTTTATATATTTGTTGCTAGACTTAATCTTTAGTTCTTATTTTGCCACTCTTTTTCATAGTTCATGATGGTGTTTTCAGATAAATTATCTCATTTCTGTCACTTCAATTATGCCTTACAATTCAACTGAGTATCTATGTTTTGGCTCTTCTCTGATTGCTGTTTCAAATTTGATTTTCAGAGTTAAAGCTTATTTCAACTTTGATTCTTAAATGTTTGCATATCATCTCCTTTTTTTATACAGGGAACCATGAATCTTCATTATTTACAGGTTACTTTTCAATTTAAGAATATAACAAATTCAAATGTCTTAAATAGCAATGAAGCTAGTGTCCGTGAATTGCAGAGTAGTATATTTGATCCTAGAGGTAAGAGACAGCCATTGGACTGTTACAGTATTGAATAGGGAAGAAAGGAGAAGGTGGGTAATATGGTCAGACTACACTTTAGGAAGGTCACTTTGACAGGTGAGTGAAAGATGAACTGGAATGGGGAGAGACATGAGGCATGGAAACCAACCAGAAAGTTATTGGCAATAATCCAGGCATGAAGGAATGTGGGCCTGTGTCAGGTTGGTGGCACTATTAAAGAAGAGAAAGGGACACATACAAGAAATGTTTCAAAGGTAAATTGGCAGAATTTAGTCACAGATGAGATAAGGGTTTTGAGTGATAGTGAGGAGTTGAGGATAAAACCTCCAAGGTTGACTGGAAGGTGACTGACTGGAAGGATGGTAGTGCCTTCAACAAGGAAGATTTGAGGAGAAAATAATGAATAGAACTTTTGGACATTTTGGGTTTAAATTGTTTGTAAGCCATCCAGTTTAAGATGTTCAGTAGGTAGTTGGGCTAAATAAATAGCTCTGGCAGTTGTCTACGGAAAGATGATTGTTGGATCCATGGAAGCTGAGATCATCAAATAAGATAGTATTAAGGGATGAAAGAAGAGAGTCCAGTACAGAGTTTTAGGGGATTCCCACAATTAATGGGTATGACCTGGATAAAGATCCACCAGGGGAGATTGAAAAAGAGTAGTGAGACAGATTGGAGATTAAGCAGGAAAGTGTTGCAGTATTGCAGAAACCTAGAAAGTAGAGAGTATTAAGACTAAGTAAAGGCACTTGATATAGACAGCCCTCTCAATGGGTTTAACCACAAGAAGAGTAGAGCTGTGGAGAAGTAGCTTGAAAGCATAGATGGATCTAGTGAGGCATCATTGAGGATTGTGGGGGCATGGGTCTGTTTGTAGATAGTAGACAAGTCACCTTTAGACAAGAAGAGATTGAAAGTTAGTGAAGGGGAGAGGGAGTAATGGAAAAGACAAGATGGAATGAGATCGCTTGTGCATGTAGCAAGGTTTGTCATCTCAAAGAGAAAGACTGCCTCTTCATGTAAGATGGGTGAAGACATAGTGGGGAAAGGCATCTGCTTGTTGTGAGATGAGGAACAGGGGAGAAGAGAAGCTCTCAGCGGATGACCTCAGTTTTTTTTCACTAAAATATGAGGCACAGAGTTAATTGGGAGAGGGAAAGCTGTGGGAGGCTTGAGAACAGATGAAAATGTTTGGAAGAGCTACTGTGTTATGGGGGCAGCTAAAGTGGCACAGTGGATAGAATGCCAGGCTTGGAGTCAGTCAAGAGGACTTAAATTTAAATTTGACCTCAAACGCTTATTAACTGTATGACCCTGGGCAAATCACTTAACCCTCTTTGCCTCAGTTTCCTCATTTGTAAAATGTTCTGGAGAAGGAAATGACAAACCATTCCAGTATCTTTGCCAAGAAAACCCCAAATAGGGTCAGGAAGAGTCAGACATGTCTAAATGATTAAACAACTGCGATATGAGCTATAGTGAGTTAATTAGGGAGGCGTAATAGGATTGTCTTGCTGCAAAGGGGGCCCAGTTGAAATTTTGTAACATGGATTTATAATGGATCAGGTTAGCTTTTGGGATTTTTCTCCACCTTTGTTTAGCAAGATGTAAATAGGAGAGCTGAGCAGATTGTGGGAATAATGCCTAGGTGGAGCTTTGCATGGCAAGGATAGTGATAGAATAAGACATTAAGGGTCTTGAAAGAAGAGAACAGAGGAAAGAGGAGAATACAGTCATTGAAAGGCTGATGGCATGGGAAAAAGCCATGAGGTGTTCTGTGGACAGTGATGGGAAATCATAGTGAAGATAAAGAACAGGGTTCAGGAATCTGAGAAAGATAGAATGACAAAAGATGATGACTGAGTAAAGGAATTTTCAAGATCATCATCATGGAGGTGGAACACTGGTGGGTCATGGCAAAATCAAAAGTTTGTCCACTTCTCTGTGTAGCTGAGATGGAGTGGAGTCGTAAGTCGAGAAATGAGTAAATTGAGAAACTAGAGATTTAATGAGTTTGAAGAAATATCTATATGTATGTTGAAGTCCCCTGGTATGAGAGCAGGGGTTGGGAAGGAAAAGCTGTGAGCCTCTGAAGAACTAGGTTTGAGTTTTAGCTCTGCTGCTTAGTAATCCATGTGATTACTTGGTTAAGTCATTTTAGTCACTTAACCTCTCTAAGACTCATTTTCTCGTTTGAAAAAACGGTTGTTATGAAGAAAGTTAGTTTTGTGTAAACTAAGGCATCTACAAAACTGCCTTCTCTGACTCTGGCTGGACATGCATACTCTTGGTTCTTGGTGCTTTGGGGATGATATGACCCTTTTCTGCTACCAGCTATGTGTGACTTGGGCATTTTGAGGATGGTGAAGCCATCTTCTTATTGGCCACTGAATAGTAAGAGCCAGTGGTGATTCAGTGGATCTTTTAAAGGGAGTGTCACACTCTTTGTTTTGTTCTCCCACTTTGCAAATCAATCAGGGCTATCTGAATCTATCCTGTAAAGGGATTGGGAGGTGGATCCTTGAGGATAAGACTTATTATGTTTGTTTGTTGCTTTCCTTTGCACTCCTGGCACCTAACACAGTCGGCAGAGATTTCTGGAAAGCTCCATTGGAGAGGCTTGGAGTTAGTGGTAATAAAGAAATGAAATGATAAGGGAAAGAACTTTTTAAAGTTCTCCAGAAGTGACAGGTAATCCTTACTCTTACCTACACCTGTAGGTGTCATCTTCATATAATTTTGATTTGTCAGGAAGCTCTGGAGGTTTTCTCATTCTCACTGTGGCTTGGGGGGAGGGCAAGATATAATGTTTTGAGCAGGAAATACTCTGCATTAAAGTTCCTTCCTTTTAACTGAGGCTTAGAAAGGGATTCCAGTTACTCATACAATTTCACAAGAATATGGCTTTAGTAAGTATTGCAGAAGTATAAAGTTGTTTTAGCAGTTACAATAAAATGTGAGAAACCATGTATTTTCAAGCCATAAGTAATGAAATTATGTTTAGTAGAGGAATGCAAAAGTCCTTTATTGTACATTCTTAATATTTGACACAAACCAGAACTGACTTTACTTTGTATGACCTATATAATCTTTCGGTATACTGATAGGAAGTATCTTTTTAATATTTTTTACTATACTCTGGAGACATTTTTGCCAGGTTTATTTGAAAATGTCAGTTGAATGTTTTCATCAGTACCAAGTATGGCAGAAAAAGTTGGAATGTGAGTGGGTGAAGTAGATAATATAGTAGTAGAGTTCTGATTTTACTTTGTTTAATAAACTAAGAATGAATAGAATAGAATTAAGTTGTGACAAATGTCTTGGTGCCAGTATTTGTCTGGCACACTTTAACGTATTGGTTATATAGTATAGTAATAGACCTCTGCCCTATCAAAGCATACATAGAGCTACTGTGAGGGCAAGCATCTGACTAAAAGGTTAGGTTAGGAGGCCCTGGATTCAACGATACAGCATCATAAAGAGTTGCTACTGATTATTTATTTGTGGGTATTTATGAAGGTTATCCCAGATACTAAGCTAGTCCAGGGAATACTAAACCTGGTCCTCAATGAAGGAACTCTGAGTATGTTGTCTGGGCCATATGGTTAGGAGACCTCAGAACACCTCTAGAGCCTGATACATTAACCAAGTTTGTCTGTTGATAAAACAACAAGCATCTCTCTTCTGTGTCCTGTTAAATAATTCTCTGATCAACCATGTCTGTCTCTCAGGTGAAACTTACAGGACTCATAGCTAGCTGACCTTCAAACTAAATGTTGTTATAGTTATGATACAGTATTTCTTCGTATCTGCTACCTGTTTTTAAAAAAATTAAAAGACACACTTTCCCTTACAGCAAGGATCCTTCATCTAGGGTCCATGAACTTGTTTAAAATATTTTGAAAGCTACATTTAGATATAATTGGTTTCCTTTGTAAACCATGTATATTTTATTTTATGGATTTAACAACATTATTCTGAAGAGATTCATAACTTTCACTAGATTGCCAGAGTAGTCCATGACATTAAAAAAATAAAGTTTAAGAAGCCCTGCCTTACAGTTTGCACTGAAAAAAATATCAAAATCATTTTAATGCAGATATATGATATTACATTTGGCTACACAAGCATTTGCTTGTGTCTTAAGAATACATGACTTAGATGAACAAGAAGACTTCAGGGAGGCCTGGAAGGACTTATATGACCTGATGCTGAGCAAAAGGAGCAGAACCAGGAGAACCTTGTGCACAGCAACGACCACAGTGTGCGAGAGTTTTTTCTGGTAGACTTGGAACTTAGTAATAACACAAGAACTTACTGAGAAAAAAAAATCCTAATGTCGGTCTTCTAAGGCAAAATGCCTTCCACACTCAGAGAAAGAAATATGGAAGTGATTGGCAGAATGTAGCAGATCTTGTTTGTGTGTGGGGGGGTTTCAGTGTATTATGTTTTGATTTGTTATATGATTTCTTCCATTTATTTTAGTGCGACTACATAGCATGACTATAGTGAAAATGTGCTCAATAGGAAAGTATATGTAGAACCTATACAGAATTGTATGCTGTCATGGGGAGGGAGGGGGGTAGTAGGGGAAGGGTAAGGGGGATAAAATCTTAACTTTAAGGAAATGATTGTAAAACATCAAAATAAATAAATAAATAAATAAATGAAAAGAATACATGACTTATAAGAATTTCTTGCATACTTAGCCTTCTCTTTTGGGGAGCATTCAGAGACTACACAATGCTTCTGACCACACAAAATCATATTGGTAATACAGTAGTTCTCTCCAGGCAGGTTTGAAAGAAGAGAACTCCCTTGTCATCATGGCAGTGGAGGGTGGAGGTAAGTTCCTGGAAGCCTTGATTTTTGAGTTGGAATTCAGAAGCATTGTTTCTTAGAATAAACTTTTATAAATAGATTTGCATAAGCTAGCTAACCACCATGTAAAACATTGTTTCTTAGGGAAAGTCTCTCATGGGTTCCATACAAATTCATAACATCTTATAACGAGCACAGAAAGGGACCCCAAAAGCTGTCTAGTTCAACCTTGTCAGTTGACCTATAAATTGAATTTTGCAACACTACTTGTTTGTAAGTTGGGGACAACCTTCATTGTAAAGAAATTGGCGTAGGCAATTTTATGATTTCATTCTTTTAATGACTTTTTCTGTTTGATATTTTAAGGAAAATGGTAGAAGTTGTTTTAGATAGTAATTTTTGTTGGATTGAATGGAATTGGAGGATAAGAGAAGTAGCCCATTTTCAGTAGAATATGTAGAAGTTCAAATTTCCTATTACCATTTTTGCTTTTGGAAGAAATTTATTTAACAAATTGAATATACTTTATTGCTCTCGCCTTCCCCTTTGTGAAATATTGATCTTACTATTATTACTTAATGGTAACTGTTTAAGAAATATTTGTAACTAACTTCACTAAAACATTATTTTGGACTTGATATGCAAAAGGAATGTGATCAGGAAATGCTAAAAAAAAACAAACCCATACTTCCAGTGATAAGTCATACCTAAGGAAGGAACCTGCTTAACTCACGGATAATAGGATATTTTTAAAAATTCTGTGTCTCTGAGGAAAAGTTTTCAGAAGGCTCTTTGCCTTTTATCATTTGACAGATAGAACTTCTTGTAAAATATGTTTAGCTAATCACGTGAAAGCTAAAAAACAAGGTTGTTAGGCTTCCTACAAGGCAGAGCTGATGATGGCAGATAAATACCTGGTAGGTCCAGGCATGATGGACCACGTTGGCAAAGACTTGGAGTCATGTCCAGTGGGAGAGAGTAAAGTTTAAAAGACTGGAAAGTCCTGGCTTTAAAAGCCTAATAAAATTATATTTGATCTTAGAATTAATAGGGAGCCATTAGGAGTTTGAGAGGGACAGGGTGATATGGTTAGACCTGTGCTTAAGGAAAATTACTTTGGCAGCTGTTTGGAGAGTGAATGAGAGAGAGAGATATTAGAGACAGGGAGAACCAGTAGGCTTATTTCACACCAGCAGTTATGAATGCTTGGACTATGGTGATAATGTCTGTGTGATTAATGAGAAGAAGATCAATACAAGAGAAGTTGTAGAGACAGAAATCTCAAGATTTGGATCTTATTAAATATGCAAGATGATGTTGTTGTTTGCTCTTTGTTAATTTCAGTTGTCTTTTAAGCAGCCAGAGTCCCAATCATACCACCTTCCCCAGTACCAACAGAGAGTTATTGGGGTTTCATTCATTCACTTATTTATTTATTTATTTATTCATTTATTTATTTGACTTTTTACATTCATTTTCACAAAATTTTGGGTTCCAAATTTTCTCCCCTTTTATGCGCCCACCCCCCACCCCAATACCCCAAGCAATCTAATTTTCCCTATCTCCAATCTGCCCTCTCTTCTGTCAAGTTGTAGAGACAGAAATCTCAAGATTTGGATCTTATTAAATATGCAAAATGATGTTGTTGTTTGCTCTTTGTTAATTTCAGTTGTCTTTTAAGCAGCCAGAGTCCCAATCATACCACCTTCCCCAGTACCAACAGAGAGTTATTGGGGTTTTATTTATTTATTTATTTATTTATTTATTTATTTGACTTTTTACATTCATTTTCACAAAATTTTGGGTTCCAAATTTTCTCCTCTTTTATGCCCTCCCCCCACCCCAATACCCCAAGCAATCTAATTTTACCTATCTCCAATCTGCCCTCTCTTCTGTCATCCCTGCCTTCTCTTGTCTCCATTTTCTCTTTTCTCCTGTAGGGCCAGATGACTTTCTATTCCTCATTAACTGTATGTCTTCTTTCCTAGTAGCAACAACAATACTAAACAGTTGTTCCTAAAACTTTGAGTTCCAAATTCTCCCCATCCCTCCCTCCCCACCCATTCCCTTTGGGAAGGCAGGCAATTCAATATAGGCCATTTCTGTGTAGTTTTGCAAATGACTTCCCTGATAGTCGTGTTGTGTAAGACTAACTGAATTACCCTCCATCCTACCCTGCCCCTCATTGTTTCTCTTCTGTCTTTTGATCCTGTCCCTCCCCAAGTGTTGACTTCAAATTGCTCCCTCCTCCCTTTGCCCTCCCTTCCATCATCCCCCGCTTTGCTTATCTCATTCTCCCTCACTTTCCTATACTGTAAGATAGGTTTTCATACCAAAATGAGTGTGCATTTTATTCCTTCCTTTAGTCAAATGTAATGAGGGTAAACTTCTTGGGTTTTTTTTTTCTCAGCTCTCCTCTTTTTCCCTCCACTAAAAAGTCTCCTACTTGCCTCTTAAATGACATATAATTACCCCATTCCATTTCACCCTCTTTCCTCCCACTACATTTCTCTCTCACCATTTACCTTAATTTCTTTTAAGATATGGTCCCATCCTATTCAATTCAATCTGTGCTCTCTGTCTCTGTATGTGTGTGCATGTGTGTATGTGTGTGTGCGTGTATGCATGTACATGTGTGTATATGGATCCACCAACTACCCAGATACTGAAAAGTTTCAAGAGTTACAAATATTGTCTTTCCATGTAGGAATGTAAACAGTTCTGTTCTGGTAAGTCCCTTAAGACTTCTCTTTGCTGTTTACTTTTTCATGCTTCTTCTCATTCTTGTGTTTGAAAGTCAAATTTTCTTTTCAGCTCTGGTCTTTTCATCAAGAATGATTGAAAATCCTCAGTTTCATTGAAAGACCATATTTTCCCCTGAAGTATTATACTCAGTTTAGCTGGGTAGGTGATTCTTGGTTTGAGTCCTAGTTCCTTTGACTTCTGGAATATCCTATTCCACGCCCTTCGATCCCTTAATGTAGAAGTTGCTAGATCTTGAGTTATCCTGATTGTATTTCCACAATACTGGAATTGTTTCTTTCCAGCTGCTTGCAATATTTTCCCCTTGACCTGGGAATTCTGGAATTTGGCCACAATGTTCCTAGGAGTTTCTCTTTTGGGATCTCTTTCAGGTGGTGATCGATGGATTCCTTCAATACTTATTTTGCCCTCTGGTTCTAGAATGTCAGGGCAGTTTTCCTCGATAATTTCATGGAAGATGATATCTAGGCTCTTTTTTTGATCATGACTTTCAGGTAGTCCCATAATTTTAAAATTGTCTCTCCTGGATCTATTTTCCAGGTCAGTTGTTTTTCTCATGAGATATTTCACATTCTCTTCCATTTTTTCATTCTTTTGGTTTTGTTTGGTGATTTCTTGGTTTCTCGTAGAGTCATTAGACTCCATCTGTTCCATTCTAATTTTGAGAGAACTATTCTCTTCAGTGAGCTTTTGAACCTCTTTTTCCATTTGGCTAATTTTGCTTTTGAAAGCATTCTTCTCCTCATTGGCTTTTTGAACTTCTTTTGCCAATTGAGTGAGCCTATTTTTCAAGGTGTTATTTTCTTCAGCATTTTTTTTTTGGGTCTCCTTTACCAAGGTATTAACCCGTTTTTCATACTTTTCTTGCATCTCTCTCATTTCTCTTCCCAGTTTTTCCTCCACCTGTCTAACTTGCTTTTCAAAATCCTTTTTGAGCTCTTGCAAGGCCTGAGCCCACCCGACATCCCCCCTGGGATGTCTGGGGTACCGAGGCCCCGCCCTCCACGTCTTTCCCTGAAGGCAAGAATATGTCCTCGTCGTCGTCAGATCTGAAAGTTGGGATCATTTGCATCTGTTCGAAAAAACTCTCTATAGTCTTATTTTTCTTCCCTTTTCTGGGCATTTTCCCAGCCAGTTACTTGACTTCTGAGATTCCTGTCCACCCCTGCCTAGATCCGCCCAGCTAGTGCTTGGGGTCTGAGATTCAAATGGGCTTTCTGCGCTGCTGCTAATCAATGTGAGCTTTAGTTCTGGTGCTGGGGTGGGGGCAGGGCCACCTCCCAGTCTCAGCTCCCTCAGGGGCTTTATGCAGAGACCTTCAGAAATGGAGCGGGTGGGGCAGGGCCTCTCCCAGGCTCAGCTCCCTCAGGGAGTTTATGCAGAGACTTTCAGTAATGAAGATCCTGCCTGCTGCTGGGGGAGTCCCAGGCGGCCACCACAGCTGCTGCCTCCACCACCGCCCCCGCCTCTGCCTCCGCTGCTTCCTCCCGAGGGGGCCCGAGTCATGGAGACACCCCACTCCCCTCTTCCAGCGCAGTCGTCTCTCTCACTGACCTGTAGCTTCTGTGGGCAGAGGGACTTTCCCGGCCACCAGAGCTTCTGTCCCTGAAGCCTGCTCGGATCAGCTTCTCTGGGGCCGCGACCAGGGCAGCACTGGGGTGGGGTCCGCTTTCTGGGACACGACGGACCCTGGGGACGGGTCTCCAGGGCTCTCTGGAACGGAAATCTCTTCCACTCTGTTTCTGCACACCTTTCAGTGATCCAGAACTTTTGGGGAACTCTTCTTACATTAAATATATGGGCTGTGGGTTTGAAGCTTGTAAACGTGCCTCTTTCTACTCCACCATCTTGGCTCCGCCCCCCTCTATTGGGGTTTTTTTTGTAGGACATGCAAGATGAGTGAGAGTGAGGAAATGAAGATAATACCAATATTGTGAACCTGAGTAACTAGAAAAATTATGGATGCCCTGCGCCATAATAGGAAAGTTAGAAAGAGGAATGGGTTTATGGGGAAAGATGATAAGTTCTGTGTTAGATTTGTTGAATGAGGGATGCCTGTGGACATCCAATTTAAATGTCCAAGAAAAGAACTTAATCTCTGAAGATACTGTGACTAGATGTGTAGTTCTGAGAGTCATCAGCAGAAATGATAATTAAACCTATTATAGCTAAATGAGATCTCTCTAGTCAAGAGTGTTAAGAGAAGAAAGCCCAAGATGGAGCCTTGGGAGATACCTACAGTAAGCGTGACATGAATGATGATCCAGCAAAGAAAACTGAAAAGAAGTTATGGAAATAGGAAGAGATTCAAGAAGTTGTCTCAAAAACTCAGAAAGGGGAAAGTGACCAAAAAGAAAGAGTTGGTAATTGGTGGTAAATATTTCATAGAGGTAAGAAGAATGAGAAATAATGAAAAAGCTATTTGCTTTAGCTGTGAAGAAGTCATTAGAGCAGTTTCAGTTGACTGGTGAGAAACATGAATGTAGAGTGGTGAAGAGAATGGAAGGAAAGAAGTTGAGATACTCTGTATAGACAGTTTTTCCAGAAATTTGGCTGAGAAAGGGAAAAGAGAAGAACGATGGCAAAGTTGGTAGAGTATGGTGAAGTTTTCTGTTTGTTTTTTTTAAGGACAGTACATGTTTGTGGACAGCAAAGAAGGAACCAGTCAATGAAAAGATTAGGGTATAATAGTGGGTACAGTGTGCTTAAGAAGAAGGCGCATTAATGTGTGGGGAAGATATACTGTATAAGAGTAAGCAGTATAAGCAGTATAAGATATACTGCTTAAAGTCAGAATGTTCAAAATAAAATTTACTATCTTTCCCCCTAAAGATCATGTAGTTGTAGATTTAGAGCTGAAAAGGGATGTGAGAGGTCAGTCACCCTTCTTTCACCTCTCAATTAACTACAGGTTCTATTATCTTTTTAGCATCTCTTGTGTCCATATGCTTTTTACTCAGAGATAAGTGATTTGACTTAAAATACTTTGCTTTTTCTATCTGAAATACCATTTTTTAGCAGGTTGTACCTTTCTTTCACCTCTCAATTAACTACAGGTTCCATTATCTTTTTAGCATCTCTTGTGTCCATGTTTTTTACCCATTGCTAAATTTCCCAAAACAGGACCACATTACTATAGGCTGAGAATACTGTCACAGCCTCCTAAAATACCTATCTGTTTTTCTTTTGTTGCCCTTCAGATCCATCCTATATAGTGCTACTAAAATAAATTTCTTGTACATAGATCACTGGTCATGTTGCTAGTCTCAGAAATCTTTGCTGGCCATCTATTGCCCTTCTAGTAAAAGTTCGTGCTGTTTTGTTGGTCTTCAAGGTACCTATGATTGGGTACCACCTTCTCTTTCTAAATTCACCTCATATTATTCTAGTCCATGTCCTCTACTCCAACCACACCAAAAGCACCATTGACTCCCACCTCTATATCTTTGTTTACACTTTCTTAAATGGTCTCCATCTTCCTCAGATGTCTTCCCTCCTCTCTTCATTTATTAAATTCCTGTCCATTGCTTTTTTGTTATAGTTTTAGAAATGCCTACAAAAACAAGATTAAACAAAACTAGCCTTATTTGTTGTTCCCACAATGGATCAGTTTGAAAACCCCAGGGAGACACACAAAAAAACTAATTGAGACAATCAATACTTTTAATAAAATAGCAGGCAGCAAAACAACAAAATTAGTAACATTTCTGTATAATAGTAAGAAACAATAGAAAGAAAATCCCATTAAGTAATTACAAAAGATGTAAAACATCTAGGGGTCAGCCTACCAAAGTACTCTCAAAACTTGTATGAATATGTTTACAAAACATTCTTTAAAGAACTTTTTTTTTAAAAGGCTTATCTAGAGGGCTATTCAATGCTCATGACTGGGCCATGCCAAAATAATAAAAATGATATCACTTTAATTTACAAATTTAATGCTATTCCCATAAAACTACTGAGGAAATATTTTATAGTGCTGAAGAAAGCAATAGTAAAATTCATTTGGAAAAACAAGAGGTTTAGAATCTCAATGGAAAATGAAAAAATAGCAATGAAAAGAGAATAGCACTATCATGCCTCGTTATACAGTGAAACAGTAGTCATCAGAACTGTTAGTGCTATCTGATAAATAGAAAGATGATGTCATGTCAGGAATTGAGAGCTTACCTTGGGCCTGGAAAGACTTGAGTCCAAGGCTTGCCTTTGACACATACTGGCTTAATCTCTTAGTACCACAGAGAATATAAATTAACTGAGGAAGAACTTTTATTTGACAAAAACTGCTTGGAAAATTTGAAAACCTTTTGACGGAAGGTTGGTTTAGAGACTAAGATTTTTTACTGTATACTACAATAAGTTCAAAATAGATGCATGACATGAGTTTTAAAGGTTATACCATAAGAGGATTAGAACTAGATCCGGGACAGTATCATGTACTGTAATAGACATGGCCAAGGGGGAGTTTTTCAACAAACAAGGGATAGAGGTGGTGACAAAGATTAAATACATAATTTTCATTACATGAAATTCAGCATCTTTTACCAACAAAAAATACAACAGGATAAGAAGAGAAGCTGTCATGTGGCAAGCATCTTTGCATCACATATCAGATCAGGTTCTAAAGTCTAAGATATATAGGGAAATAACACATATATAAAATCACAAACGAACATGTACAAGATTTCTCAGAAGAATTGCTAACTATCAAGTCATATGACATATGGTTCCACATCACTAAAAATAAAAGAAATTCACACCAAAATAGTCTTGAGGATTAACGTTTTACCAACTAATTGATAAAGATGACAAAAAAAGGGAAATAGTCAATACTGAAGAGACTGTAGAATGATGGTCATATGATGGTCAATGAAGGCAATTCTTAATTATGCTAAGAAAGTGACCCAAATATCTATATCCTTTTACCTAGAGATTTCACAGTTAAGCATACAAACTAAGGAGCTCAATGGAAGAAAGAGAAGCCCTATGTATACAAAATTACTTATACCAGCACTTTGTTGCAACAAAGAACTGGAAACAAAATAGATTTCCATAAATTGGAGAGTGACTAAACAGATTGCAATATAAGAACATAATGGAATATTACTATATCATAAGAAATTATGAATAGGAAGACTTAGAAGCTAATGCAAAGTAAAGTTGACAGAACAAGAAAAATAATATATGTAATGTAAATGGAAAGGAAAAAAATACAGAACCAAACATTGTGTAACTGTAATGACCAAGCCTGTCCTGGCTGAAGGGATGAAAAAATGTATCATTTCCCTCTTTTGTAAAAGTAGGGGACTGTGAGTACAGAATATTTTACCATTATACTTGGTTGAAATATTGGTTAATTTTGCTGAAGTTCTTTTCCTCTTTGTTTATTATTTGTTATGGTGGATGGCTTTTTGGATAGTGCAATGGTATATTTGCAAGTGAAGATGATGTTAAAAAGTAAAAGATAACATTAAAAAAAATTCTCAACCACAGTTTAAAAGCACAAATAAAAACGTTGTTTTCCCTATGACACTTTTTCTGATTTTTTTTCTCCTTAGTTGGTAAAGATCTGCACAAACTTTGTCTTATATCAGTTAACAAGCATTTATTAAGCACCTACTATGTGCCAAACACGGTGCTAGGTCTAGTGTGTGTTCACCCTTCATTGCCGAAGAAGACCATGCCATCAGAGAAATAATGACATGACTTGCACTTGACTTTGTTTTGAATGAGGGAGGGCTGTACAGGTCACCAGCCTTACTTCTCCTCCAAAGCCATCTGAATCCAGTGACCAGATATTCATCAGGATGACTGGAGATGACCCAGGATGAGGCAGTTTGGATTAAGTGATTTGCCCAAGGTCACACAACTAGTGAGTGTCAAATGTCTGAGGTGAGATTTGAACTCAGGTCCTCCTGACTCCTGCACTGGTGCTCTATCCACTGCACCACCTAATTGCCCCGCTAGGTGCTATTGATAGAAAGACAAACAATCTATGCCCAAAAGGAGCTTATGTTCTTTAGTCAAATTAAATTATGGCTGTTTACCACAAAGATTTGAATGAGAGCTCTTGGTGTAAGTTGGAGTCTCAAAATGAGGAGGTTTGATTAGCTTCTCCCACCCAAATTAACTACTATATTTGATAGCAATCTCCATATGAAAGATTACTTGGTAACTCAGCATCCACACAAAAGTGGAGAAAGAGGAAAAACCCCTTACAATAAGACTTATTTGTCCAAATGACATTTATTAGAGAATGTTCTGTACAGCTTACTAAGGCCTCAGGAAGGATAGACAGGAAGTATATCCTCCAAATCTACACCGAGATTAAGAGATTGTGGTAGCTCTCAAAATAGCTTTTCAGTTTTCCTCTTCTGTATAGAAGAAACTCTATCTCTAATATCAGTTTACAGGATGGTGATTGATTCGGAGTAAGATACTAGAATTTTCATGTATTGGAAGACTCTCCTACTTCTAGATTTATGCTCTGTGATCTTTGAGTAGTCGTTGGGTAAGGTAGACAAGCATGTGGTATTGGAATGTTCCCCAGGGTATGTATACACGGTTGACTGACCACATGTGAAGGATGTTATCTGTGATCCTTCTTTCCCCATTGTCCATAGGGGCCATTTGGGTCCAGGTAGGTAGTTACCTATGAAGTTATAATTGGATAACTTGGGGGAGAATTTGGCTGGTTTTAGAAGTTAACACCAGAAAGCAGGAAGCAGTTAGCTAATTACTATTGACTTGAGTATTCCTGAGAAGTTCTGTCATTAAATTCTCTGGTCAGTGCCAAGAAACTGGCCTTATGTTATTCTCTCAAGTGAAAATCAAGGGCCTTTTGAATGAGGTGCTTATAGCTTTTCCTCTTGGGATTCCACATCTGAATACTCCCTCAGATTCTGTAGGGGAAGAAGAATAAACCTCTAATACATAAAGATCCTTGAAAGAAGGCAAAAGCTTGATTACATAAGGACTGGGTCTGTGATTTCATTGATGTAGGAAGCTTCCAGTGAGGAACTTTATCACTACAGGTCTGCACCTTCTCTGGAGCGGAGGTGTCAAACATGCAGCCCTGATACTCCTGAGTATAGCCTGAACCCAGATTAAATCATGATTGGGAAATATTTAACAAAATAAATGAAAACAAACTAAAACATAATTAACATTAAAATTTAAAACTAAGTCATGATGTACTCTGCTTGGATTCTTATGTATTGTTTAGTGACCCTATTTGTGTTTGAGTTTGACACCATTGGCCTAGGGCACAGTGAGGTTGGGAGATTTGCCTCTGGTCTCATAGCTAGCATATGTGAGAGACAGTACTTTAACTTAGCTCTATATCTACTATGCTACTTCTATCAAATATTATCAATAAGAAAATCTGTAATCATAATTACTAATGAATAACCCCATTTAATCATTGTAATTATTAATATGGCTATATATAAACATATCTATCCTCCAGCAAACAATATCAGTTTATTTGCATTGCTGAGAGAAAGGAGGGCCCCTTGGAGTTACTCTAAAACATGATCCTCTGATAATATCTACATTTTTTTAGAATAGATATTATCATTTGAATACTTTCCATTCTTGTCTTTCCAAGCCTTCAGTATACTATTAACATTTATATAATGCTGTAATGTTACAAAGTACTTTATTCATAACAACCTTTTAGTTAATGAGAGTAGATCTTCTTAATCGTACAAATGAGATCCATAGACACAGTGATGATCACATTATCTACTAAGTAACAGAGCCAAGATTTCAGATCTACTTCTTCTGCCTATCCAATGTTCTTTCCATTAAAACATGCTATTTCTCTGTGTCATGCTTTTTCTTACATTATTTCTACTTGTTTTTGCTATAAAAGTTCAATGAAATCTTATTCTCTTTAGCAGTTGACTTAGTTCTTTAGCAAAATAAAGTTCTTGAAATGAGCTGTATATAAGTGAAACAAAACAGGAAGTAAGAATTCTATGTGATTAAAGTTGGGGTAGGGATAATAGGTAACTGAAAAGAAAGTAAAGCCAATGCTGACCAGCTTTACCCTGTGTGATACTGGGCAAGCAGTCTAATCCTTCTAGACCTCTGTTACCTCATCTCTAAAATGAGGGGATTGAACTAGATGAACTCTAAAGTGCCTAACAGCTTTAAGCCCTACAATTCTATGCTATTTTTTTAAAGTTTCCCAATAGCATTATGTTCAGTCCTATCTTCCCCTGCTGCACTGCTTCGAAAAGTTTCAACCATTTATTATGTATCCTAAACTGTAACAGTTCTTTCGCAGCAAAACCAGATTTGGGCTCAAGGTCGTTCTTGAACATGTGCTGAATATACTGATTGAGTGTGTTGCTGTTGTGGTTTGAGTATGAATAACCCAGAGGAAATGCTGTTTTTGGTAATATCACAGGTATTAAATTTTTACTAACTAAACTGACAAAACTGACTCTTACTTTTACTAGATGGAGAAAATCACTTGAATTTGATAGTTCCAGTGTGTGTTCCTCAGGTATTGCTTCTGTTTTATTAGACACCTCCTTAGGGTTTTGAATAGATTGTTGTGTCGCTCTTTCACAAGATCATAGGAAGAAACCTCAGTATTAGGTCGTACAGTGTAGTTCCTTTTATAGATGGGGACATTGAAGCCCAGAGACATTAAATAATATCCCCAGGATTACAGAAGTAGTAATGGTTGGAATTTCAAACCTAGTGCTTTGGACCCAAAAATCTGCTTCTCTTTTAGTCATATTTTGCTGCTTTATAGTTCCTCCATAATGTTCTAAGCTAGGGTTCTTAATTTTTTTTTTGTCATGGCTTCTTTTGGTACTTGCCAAAGTCTGTAAATCCCTTCTCAGAATAATGTTTTTAAATGCATAACAGAAAATAAATAAAAGTACAAGGGAAATCAATTTTATTGAAATAAAGTGATCAAAATTTTTTTGAAGTTCATAGATCCCTAGTTAAAAAACCCTTCTAAGTTGTTTGATATTACTTTGTCTAGGACTGCTATGCTATTTCTAATATTTGTTTCTTTTAAGTACTTTGAGTTAGATATTAAAAACCATTGATCACATTCTGGTTGTGCTGAAAGCTGGGATCATTTTGTATCATCAGCTGAAAGAGAAGACAGGAATTCCCCTCTGTAATGTAAAGCCCTCTGAAGTAGCAGGGGAGGTGCCAGCTTTGTGAAGCTCCCATTCACCCTAACTACAGAATCAAATAATGTGAATCTTCAGTGAGCTTAGCCACCTAATCCAACTCTCATTTGCAGAAGCCCAAAGAGATGAATTGACCTATCCAAAGTCATACTGGCAAAGCTGGGGTTCAAACTTGGGTTCTTAGCCTCCAAAGCCCAATACTCTTTCCATTTTGCAGCATGGTATCACCTTAGCTCTACAGTGTGCCACTGTGCCAAGTGCATGAAACCTAATAGGCATCTATTTCAAGCTTTATCTATGGTGACTCTTTTCCTGTCCCTAGTGGTAGTAAATCAATCTGAAAGTCTTACCCTTGAAGAAAAGAGATTATTTCATTTGTATTTATTATTCTAGAACCTAAAACAGGGCCTGACACATAGTTGGTGCTTGATAAATAGCTACTGAATTGAACATGCACTTTCAGTAGCAGAGATAATTGAAACTGAGCAACTTTGCAGTGTAAAGGGACCATGACTGCTATACTAGGGGATTCCCAACTAGAGGGGTAAAGTGCTTTAAAAATTGCTGTGGCCATCTTGCTATGGAGTTTCTCCATGCCAGGACTAACCAAACTCTCATACCCTTGAGTTTGAGAAGGTTAAGAGTTGGCCCAGAGGCTGAGAGATAATGTGGGTCAAGGTAGATTACAGATCCAGGGCAGACAGAGGAGGAGCCTTTCACTTGGGGGTGGCAGAGAGGATCGTGAGCCTTAGCTGTGAGCTGAGCAAGAAACAAGTTTGGAAGCAAAGAGTAACTCTGTGGATCTGATCCAAGGAGAATAGAAATTCAGTACTAGCTTCTAGCTCAGGCTGAAACCTGTAATGGAATAATCAGGACAAGAATTCCAAACAAAAGAAGAACCTAAAATTCAGTGACTCTGAACTTATAGAACCCCCCAGTCGCTGAGTCCAGTAGCAGTCTAATGAAACTTCAAACCAGGGACAAGCCTGACCCAAACCTGGGTCAGAAACTTGCTCAGACATACAGAGCAGTATTTGGGAGCACTAAAAGGTTGCAAGTCCCCAGCCTGACCTCTGAAAGCAGCGGGATGCAAGAGAACAAAAGCTCAGATATGTGGCTCATAAATGTGCAGAACCCAGCCCTAACATAAAGATCAAAGTCAAAGAAGTAGGCTGAGAGAAGAAAGTGAAAAAAAAAATCCATTATAAAGAGCTGTTATGGAAATAGAGAATCACAAGACAAACAGAATGAGAGAATGACTTGAAAATATCTACAGACAAAAGCTTCAGTGGGAAATGCAGTTTGGACACAGGTACACTCAGAATTCCTTAAACATAAAGCAAGAGCTTTTCTTTTTAAAGGTTTAAAATGGTTTTTTAAAAACCAAATGAGAACAATAGTAGAAAAATGGGTTAAATAAGTAAGAGGTTTGGAAGAACAATGTGAAAAGAGAGTTAACAGCTTGGAAAAAGAGGTACAAAACCTTCCCCAAGAAAGTATAAGTGTAACCTGAAAGACTTGTTTGAACTGATTCAAAGTGAAGTGAATAGAACCAGGAAAGCTGTTTATATAATAACAATATTGCAAAGATAGCTAACTTTTGACTTAGAAACTTATCAATGCAGTGACTAAAAATGAGGATCTTGACTAGAAGGGCTTTAAGGGCCTTTTTAGTTCTAGATCTATATTCCTATTTTTTAAAAAAAGTGATAAACAAGTAAAGTGACTTTTTTTCCTTTGTGGTCCCCTCTAGATCTGAATCTTGAGATTATCTGATCCTTGTCTTCTCTATTTTAATGGATATTAAAATATCCAATATTTTTCTCTTTCTTTTTCCTTTCTTCACACTTTATTTTCCTTTTCCCACCATCCTCCCCTCCCCATGTTCTCCTCTAGAGTTAGCATCCTTCTTTACTTTTCTAGAGCATTTAACAATATTGCTACTACTTTTGCCCCATCCATTATTAAGATACTGGCTTTTTTCTTAAGTTATCATACCCTTCTACTGCTCTTCTGTTTTTTTTCATTGGCTCCTTGTCTTCTTGATCCCTTTAAGTATGTGTTAAGTATATGTTTCCTAGAATGCTGCTCTGAGTTTGGTTATAATGTCTTAACAATGTTATAGTGATATTGTCAAATGAAGTTCGTTAGGGCGCCATAAAGCTTCCATAGAACAGATTCTTTCACTAAGACAAGAAAAATTGAATGAGAAGATAGTATTAATATCTTGTGAAATTGACAACCTCAGGCTATACTGATAAGGTCTCAGAGGGTCAGACAACAAGGAAGGTTCATTTTGAATTAGAAAATTATGCTCTTCTCAAACATGGTATAAAAAACAGGATTAGGTTAAAGACTAATTTTTAATGTTTGAAATTAGATGAATGAGATACTTTATTTTACTTAAACATTATTTTTTTAAAATTATATTTAATTCAGTTCAACATACATATTAAGTAGCACTGAACATTAAAAAGAAAAAAAGAGATCCTGCCTCCTCTTGAAAATTAACAAAAAAGTTTGATATATAGTAAATTTGTCTCCTCTATGAGGTTGCCCTAACTTTATTTCACCTTTGCATTGTTAATGAATTCTAGCCAAATGCCATGATAAAGTTGTAAAAGCCTACTGTAAACATCATTTGGGCAAATGTCCATTTTAAACATTGTTCCTGTGAAACTAAATGACCTCATAGGATCATTTGACCTAACAATACCTTATAAAGCCAATTAAAATAGGCTGTGTGCCTGTGAGAAACCAATACTAATATTTATGCTTAGTTATTGTAATGAGTTCTGTTTTTTGTAGGAAAAAAACAAGATTAAGTATACCAAATCATTGCTTCTGAAGTTCAGTTAATCTGTCCTCACATCATATTAGCAATGATAGATTGCAATTTGATATAATTTTAATGATAGTGGTAAAAATATGCCAATTTGTGACTGTTAAAAATGCCTATGGGAAGTTTCACTATGATAAGCTCATAGCTCTGCCATCACTTGCAGTGTGAGTTTATCTGAACCATAGTAGTAGTACCCAAGAAGAAGTAGAAAGAATTGGAAATTATTTATTCCAGTCTCATTTTTATAGGTGAAGGAGCTATAACCTTAAAAAATGCAGTGACTGCTTATTTTCTGATTGTGCAAACAGCTTCTGGGATTGTAAACCCATGCACACTCATAAGTATAATGATAGAAATATTGAGTTATGAAATATTTTTCTTTTTTGGTATGATTTCTAAAAAATTCAATAAAAATACAACTTCATTATTACTTCTAGCATAATTTTCACCTCCTTATTTTGTTTCATCTTAGTGGAAAATCACTTTGGGATTGAAGTACGGAGAGACTTTGGTTGGAATCTCACATCTGATAATTGCTGTTTCCTTATCTCTAAGGGATAACAGTGTAGGGTTTGCCTTGTAGGGTCTTCTGTTGCTTAAATGAGAATCATATATTTAAAATGTTTTGTAAACCTTCTTTAAAATTTTTTTTGTTATGTAAGTGCCGGTTATTCTAATAACTACTATTCAGTATTACATTTCTTGAACTTGTCATACCTTTTCTTGCCTAAAGACCTCCATAATTATATATTTTTCATGTAGACTCAGAATTTAGTGCCATCAGTTCTCAAGTGACCTCGGTTTAGATGATCTATTTTCTTTCTTTTTTTCCTTAAATAGTATTTTATTTTTTTCCAATTACATTTAAAGATAGTTTTCAGCATTCATTTTTGTAAAATTTTGAGTTCCAAATTTTTCTCCCTCCCACCTTTCCCCTTTCTCTCTCCAAGACAACAAGCAATCTGATATAGGTTATACATGTACAATCATGTTAAATATATTTCCACATTAGTCATGTTGTGAAAGAAGAATCCAAACAAAAGGGGAAGATCACGAAAAGGAAAAAAAATGAAAATACTGTGCTTTTATCTGCATTCGGACTTCATAGTTCTTTATCTGGATGTGGTTAGCATTTTCCGTCATGGGTCTTTTAGAATTGTCTCAGATCATTCTGTTGCTGAGAAGAGATAAGTCTATCTTATCATCACACATTGTTGCTGTTGCTGTGTACATTGTTCTCCTGGTTCTACTCACTCACTTCACTCAGCATCGTCAGTCTTTCCAGGTATTTCTGAAATTTGACTGCTCATCATTTCTTGTAGAATAGTATTCCATTACATTCATATGCCACAATTTGTTCAGCCATTCCCCAATTGATGGGCATCCCCTCAATTTCCAATTCTGTGCCACCACAAAAAGATCAGCTATAAATATTTTTGTACTTGTGGGTCCTTTTCCCTTTGTTATGATCTCTTTGGCATACAGATCTAGTAGTGGTATTGCTGGATAAAAGAGTTTGCACAGTTTGATTGCCATTTGGGCATAATTCCATATTGCTCTCCAGAATGGTTAGTTCAGTTCACAACTCTACCAACAATGCATTAGTGTTCAAATTTCCTCACATCTTCTCCAACATGTATCATTTTCCTTTTCTGTTATATTAGCCAATCTGATAGGTGTCATGTGGCACCTCATAGTTGTTTTAATTTGTATTTCTCTCAGTAGTGACTTAGAGCATTTTTCACAAGCCTATAGATAGCTTTAATTCCTTTATCAACTGGGGATTGAATTGTATTCTTCTAAATTTGACTCAGTTCTCTATATATTTCAGAAATGAGACCTTTATCAGAAACACTGGTATAAAAATTGTTTCGTAGGTTTCTGCTTTTCTTCTACTCTTGGTTGCATTTGTTTTGTTTTTGCAAAACCTTTTAATTTAATGTAATAAAAATTATCCATTTTGCATTTCATGATGTTCTCTAGCTCTTGTTTAGTCATAAATTCTTCCCTTCTCCATAGATCTGACAGGTAAAACTACTCCTTGCTCTCCTAATTTGCTTATGGTATCAACCTTGGTGTCTAAATCATGTACCTCAAACTTAACCTTGGTATAAGGTGTGAGATGTTGGTCTCTGCCTAGTTTCTGCCATGTTACTTTCTAGTTTTTCCAGCAGTTTTTGTCAGGTGATAACTTTGTATCCCAGAAGCCAGAGTCTTTTGGTTTATCAAACAGTAGATTACTATAGTCACTGACTACTGTTTCTTGTGTACTGACCTATTCCACTGATCCACCACTCTATTTCTTAGCCAGTATCAAGTAGTTTTGATGATTATTGTTTTATGATATAATTTTAGATCTGGTATGGGTAGGCCACCTTCCTTTGCATTTCTTTCATTAATTCCCTTGATATTCTTGATATTTTCTTCTTCCAGATGAATTTTGTTATTATTTATTTTCTAGCTTTTATAAGAGGTTTTTCGGTGGTTTGATTGTATGGCATGGAATAAGTAAATCAATTTAGGTACAGTTATTTTTATTATATTACCTTGGCCTACCCATGACCAATTGATATTTTTCCAGTTCTTTAGATCTGACTTTATTTGTGTGAAAAGTGTTTTGTAATTGTGTTCATATAGCTCCTGGGTTTGTCTCAACAGGTAGACTTCCAAGTATTTTATAGTGTCTACAGTTATTTTAAATGGAATTTCTCTTTCTGCCTCTTGCTACTGGGCTTTGTTGGTAATATATAGAAATGACGATGATTTATATGGGTTTGTTTTATATCATGCAACTTTGCTAAAGTTGTTAATTGAATCAAGTAGTTTTTTTGGTTGATTCTCTAGAATTCTTTAAGTATACCATCACATCATCTGCAAAGAGCGATATTTTGTTTCTTCCTTATCTACTTTAATTCCTTTTTTTCCTGTTACTACTAAAGCTAACATTTCTAGTGCAACATTGAAATAGTGGTGATATTGGGCGTCCTTATTTCACTTCTGATTTATTGCGAATGCTTCTAGTTTGTCCTCATTACATATAATACTTGCTGATGATTTTAGATAGATATTGCTTATTAGTTTAAGGAAAACTCAGTTTTTGTTATGTTCTCTAGTGTTTTTAATAGGAATAGGTGTATTTTGTCAAAAAAAATTCTGCATTTGTTGAGTAATCATATGATTTCTGTTAGTTTTGTTATTGATATGATCAATTATGCTGATAATTTTCCTAATATTGAACCAACCCGGCATCTTACCTGCATAAGTGTATTATCATTGTGACAAATTGCTATAATCTCTTTGCTAATATTTATTTTGCATCAATATTCATTAGGGAAATTGGTCTATAATTTTCTTTCTCTGTTTTGGCTCTTTCTGATTTAGATGGCAGGACCATATTTGTATCATAAGAAGAATTGCTAGGAATTGCTCTTCACTTGTTTTTCCAAATAGTTTATATAGTATTAAAAGTTAATTATTCTTTTAATGTTTGGTAGAATTCACTTGTAAATTCATCTGGCATTGGAGATTTCTTCTTAGGGAGTTCATTGATGACTTGTTCAATTTCTTTTTCTAAAATGGGGTTGTCTTTTATTTCCTCTTCTGTTACTCTAGGAAATTTATATTTTTGTAAATATTCATGCATTTTATTTAGATTCAGATTTATTGGCACAGTGCCGGGCAGAATAGCTCCTAATTATTGCTTTAATTTCCTCTTCATTGGTGGTGAAGATAAATATACTTTTAAATCATTGAAAGCCACAGGCAATTTTAAAACCTCACTTATGTCAAAAATTTCTCCATCCCAACCCAACCAAAATTGCTAAATTTATCAGAAGAAATTCATTATCCTTTATTATCCCTACCCATGTGTAAAGGATATGATGTTGAGCCAAAAGACAGACAGTCTAAAGGAGAAATGTATGAATGGGTTAAAATGGATAATTCACAGATTGTAATTAACTCCTATGTAAATTCAGAGAATGGTCTTCTCTGTACTTCAGCTGTAAGATGAAGAAGTTGGGCTGACGTTCTTTGAGACTATTTCCAGCTCTAGGTGTCTGATTCTATAAATCCCTCAATAAAGAACTTAGCTGTCAATATTCTAGTGCTTGGAGAGAAGAATTAATAGCAATATGAGGGAACACATCCTGGTGTTAGATGACAATAAAAAATGTTGTGTCAGCAGACATTTTTGAAGTACTTACTATGTGCTAGACACTGTTCTAAGTGGTGGGAATATGAATACAAGCCAAAAGACAGCCTCTGTAAGAAGCTTACATTCTAGTAGAGAAAGAAAACCCGTAGAAGAAAGCTGAATGGAGGAAGGTGTGAATGACTTCTGTTTTGGACATGAGGAGTTTGAGATGTCTCTGGGATATCCAGTCACTTGAAATATCCAGTGGGCAGTTGGTCATGAGGGGCTAGAGCGCTGGAGAAAGATAAGGGCTTTACATGCACACATATGTGTTTATATATGTAAATATGAAACATATGGTGCTTATTATATGCCAGGCACTATGCTAAGTGCTTCACAGTAACTTCATTTGATCGTCACAACAACTCTGTGAAGTAGGAACTTTTATTATCCCCATTTCAAAGTTGATGAAACTGAGGCAAACAGAAGTTAAGTGTCCCATGGTTGGTGTGTATCTGAAGTGGGATCTGAACTTAGGTCTTCCTGATTCCAAGCTCAGTACTACTCACTGTACCACCTATAACTAGATATTTTGATCAAGGAATCATCTGCATAGAGATGATAACTAAACCAGTGGATGTTGAAATACCCAAATGAGAACATATAGAAAGGGAAGAGTGTCTAAGATATAGACCACTGGCAAATACCTGCAGTGATGGGTATGACATGGATGACAATTCAGCAGAAGAAATCAGGAAAGATCAAGGTAGGAGAACCAGAAGGGAGCAGGGTTGTGAAAACACAGAGGCCAAAGGGGGTAGTTTTCAGTGTAAAATGCTAATGAGAAGTTGAAAATGGTGAGGATTAAGAGAAGATCATGGTAATGTTAGTTATATTTTAATAAACAATTATCTTAGAGTTAAGTAGAAAATTTTGAATTATTTTATTATATAATTTATCATATTTCTTTACTTTCCAGATACTGTTTTGTGTTTGCTTTGGGATACCTTACAGTGTGCCAAATTACCAGAGTCTATATCTTTGATTATGGACAATATTCTGCTGATTTTTCAGGGTAAGAGTAAAATTTTTATCTTGAAAGATATATTACATGATATCTATATAAAGTATTTTGTAGTTAAATAGTTCTATTCTGAACCACATTTAGTTTTATCTCTGTTATTTTACCATTTCTGTTTGTTTTTTATTCAAGTAATCCAATTTAGACATGAAATATGTTTAAATATTCATTTTACTGTAAAACATTAGTGAATTGAATTAAATTAGTGAAAAAATTCAAAACATAATTTTGAATTCTTCCTTGTGTTTACCTGATTTTGTCTCAAACTTTGTAATTCCCCTTTGAGCATTTTTTAGTTCAGTCCGTCTTGATGGGAGATATAAAGATGAAAAATGACATGGGCTTTAGAAAGTGCTATTAGAAAATTTGAAGACAAAGAGCCATAGCTATTTGGAAGCTTCTTCACTCTTCTTAATTTATCAGTAACATTTTACACTGGTAACTACCCTTTTCTCTCTGGGTTTTTATGACTACTCTCTCTGGTTCTTCTACTTGGTTTTTCTTAGCTTCCTTTGTTGAATTGTCATCCATGTCACACCCACTAACTTGAAGGAAAAGAAGGATGAAATATTGTAGGGAAAGAACTGACATAATTTGATAGCTGGTTGAATATGGGAAATAAAGAAGAAAGATGAATCAAAGATAATTTTAAAGTTTTAAACATGGGTGACAGGGAGCATCAACAGAAATAAGGAATTTGGGTGGAGGGGAAAGGTTTATGAGGAAAAGATGACAAATTCAGTTTTTTACATATTGATTTTGAGTTGTCAGAATATTGTAAGTGCTTTCCTCAAAAGGGGCTGTGATGTGTCAGATAAATCTAAATTGTTACTGTTTATCCTAGTGAAAATATCCACCAAGTAATTGGAGATGTAGGAATAGAAGTTCTGGGGAAAGATTGTGACTGTATATGTAGGTTTGGGAGTCATTTGATTAGAGTGTAGAGAAAAAAAGAAAATGGTTGTGGACAGATTGTTTGAGAATACTTAGAGGATGGGAGAAGGCTGATAAACCAAGAAAGCAGACTGAGAAGGAAAGAGAACCAAGAGAATAATGTCATAGAGAAGCAACAAAGAGGGATGATAGAATGACAGAATTACAGGAACACAGACATTTTTGATAATGTTTCCCTGAGGATATTTTTATGTCATGAGAAAGGATCCAGTAGAGAAGATATTGTCAAGGCAGAGCCAAGATGGCCAAATTCTCCTCCAAATGACTTTAAAATAATGCCTCAAAACAACTTCTTGACCAACAGAACCAACAAAAGGATGAGGTAAAACAATTCTCTATCCCAAGACAACCTAGAAAGTTGACAGGAAAGGTCTGTCTCACCCAGGTGAGAATGGCACATAGTCCAGCTCAGGTGACCCAGGTTAAGCCAGTAGCAGGCCACTCCCAAGCAAGGCAGCAGCCTGAGCTAGGAGGGAGCCCCTGAGCCCCTCTGTGAACTAGCAGTGAAGGCCCTTGCAGTGAGACCCTATGCTTGGCCAGAAGCAGGCCACTGCAGGCCTGGGGAGCAACTGAATTAGCAGTGACTTCTGGAGTTTTCAGCCCACAAGGGGGAAAGACAACTGGTCAGAATCATATTATAGGGGATGCTTTGCTGACACTGGATACAGGACTCTGTTGCATTGCTCAATGGGAATCTGGGTCACAGATCCAAGTTACAGTCCTGAAGTGGGGAGAAGCACTAGCATACTAGAGTGTACAGCCACAGGGGAGCAGGGATCCTAGTTGCAGATCTAGGTTGGAAAAGAGTGCTTGGAGTTGTTCACAAACCCAAGCATAGGTCAATAGAGCAGTGATGGCACCTCTCCTTAGATCATACTGTCTTGAAAGAACTGATAACTTAGAAGTCCCTAGAATTAGCTCTGAAAACAGCAACATGAAAAGCCTGAAGTTTGGGAGAGGTTGTTATTGTTGGAACAGTGCCCCCTCCACCTCAGGAGCAGAGCCCAATTTTGACATAAAAGTGAAAGTCAAGAAATAGGCTAGAAAAATGAGCAAACAACAAAATAAGAACCTGACTGTAGTTACTGTGGTAACAGGGAATATCAACACAAATTTAGAAAACAATGTCAAAACAACGGTATGTGAAGCCTCAAAATCTTAAAAATGTGAATTGCTGTCACACTCAAAAAGAATTCCTGGAGGAACTCAAAAAGGTTTTTAAAAATAACAGAGGTTGACAGAGGGGGGTGGAGCCAAGAGGGTGGAGTAGAAGGACAGACCTGCCATAGCCCATAAAACACCTGTAAAAATGACTCTAAAGAAAATCAAGAGTGGTAGAAGTCACAAAATGACAGAGTGAAAAAGAGATTTCCAGCCCAAGACATCCTAGAAGGCCATCAGGAAAGGTCTGTTGCAACAGGCTCAGAGTGGAGAGCAGCCCACAGAGCATAGCCTGACCTTAGCTGCTAGCATGGCTCACACAGGATGAGAGCAGGCTTCAGGGCGTGAAATCATGGGCAGTAGCTGCAGTTCCCAGTTTTCTCTACCCATAAATGCCAAAGACAACTTCAAAGATCAGTGAGAAAGTGCTTTCACCTGGGTGAGAAGGGAATACGTTCTGACACCAGCCCCGGGGCAGGGGCTATCACTGCTGTAGATGTGGCCATTTTAGGAACCCTCAGCATAAAGACCCTGGGAGAATTAAACACCTGATCTGGGTCTCAGCCCTGAGTGGCTGCCCTGGAGTGAGGAGGAACACTGGCCTGGTGGAGTTGCTGGAGCCTCTGGAGAGGGGATTCTATTTGCAGATCCTGGGTAGAAAAGGTTGTGGTTGTTCCCAGACAAGAGGGCAGGTCAGGAGAGGAGTAAACTCTTCTCACTTGATTGTGCCTCCTTGGAGGAACTGAGAACTTACAGGTCCCTAGAGTATACCCTCCACTTGACAAAGGACTCAGAAGTCAAGTAACCAGCTGGGAAAATGCCCGAAAAAGGGGAAAAAATGACTATAGGAGGTGAATTTCTTGATGAACACGTATTTTCTTCCCTCTTTTTGAATGAGGAAGAACAAAGCATACCATCAGACAAAGACATGAAAGTCAAGGCTTCAACATCCAAAACCTTCAAAAAAAATATGCAGTGGTCTCAGATCAAGGAAGAGCTCAAAAAGGATTTTGAAAATCACTTCACAGAGGTGGAGGAAAAATTGGGAAGAGAAATGAGAGTGAGGTAAGAAAATCATGAAAAGCGAGTCAACAGTTTGCTAAAGGACACTCAAAAAAATGTTGAAGAAAGTAGCAACTTTAAAAATAGACTAACCCAAATAGCAAAAGAGGTGCAAAAAAAACCAGAGAGGAGAAGAATGCTTTAAAAAGCAGAATTAGCCAAATGGAAAAGCTCAGTGAAGAAAATAGTTCTTTAAAAATTGGATGAAACAGATGGAAGCTAATGACTTTATGAGAAACCAAGAAATTACAAAACAAAACCAAAAGAATGGAAAAATAGAAGAAAATGTGAAATATCTCATTGGAAAAAAAAACTGTGCTGGAAAATAGGTCCAGGAGAGATAATTTAAAAATTATGGAACTACCTGAAAGCCATGATCAAAAAATATCCTAGACATCATCTTTTATGAAATTATCAAGGAAAATTGCCCTGATATTCTAGAGCCACAGGGTAAAATAAATACTGAAAGAATCCACTGATCACTTCCTGAAAGAGACTGAAAAGAAAAACTCCTAGGAGTATTGTAGCCAAGTTCAAGCATTCCCAGGTCAAGGAGAAAATATTGCAAGCAACTGGAAAGTAATAATTCGAGTATTGTGGAAATGCAGTCAGGATAACATGAGATCTAGCAGTTTCTATATTAAGGGATCGGAGGGCTTGGAATATGATATTCCACAAGTCAAAGGAACTAGTATTAAAACCAAGAATCACCTACCCAGAAAAACTGAGTAAATACTTCAGGAGAAGAAATGGTCATTTAATGAAATGGAAGACTTTCAAGCATTCTGATGAAAAGACCAGAACTGAATAGAAAATTTGACTTTCAAACATAAGAATCAAGAGAAGCATGAAAAGGTAAACAGGAAAGAGAAATCATAAGGGACTTACCAAAGTTGAACTATTTACATTCCTACATGGAAAAATAATATTTGTAACTTGAGACTTTTCTTAGTAGTTGAGTAGTTGGAGGGATTATATACATATAGACAGCGGGCACAGGGTGATTTGAATAGGAAGGGATGATATCTAAAAAAATAAAGGGACAAGAGGAATATATTGGGAAGACAAAAGGAGAAATGGAATGAGGCAAGTTATGTCTCATAAAAGAGGCAAGAAAAAGATTTTTCAATGTAGGGGGAAAGAGGGGAGGTGAGAGGGAAAAAGTTGAAGCTTGCTCTCATTACATTTGACTTAAGGGGGGAACAACCTGCACACTCAATTTGGTATGAAAATCTGTCTTACACTACAGGAAAATAGGGGAGAAGTGGTAAATGGGGTGTGAGGAGGATGATACAAGGGAGGGTAATTGGAAGGAGGGAGTAATTAAAAGTAAATACTTTTGAGGAGGGGCAAGGTCAAAAGAGAGAATAGAATAAATGGGGGGCAGGACAGGATGGAGGGAAATATAGTTAGTCTTTCACAACATGACCATTAAGGAAGTCTTCTGCATAGCTCCACATGTATAGCCTATATTGAATTGCTTGCCTTCTCAGTGGGGATGGGTAGAGAGGGAAGAAGGGAGAAAAGTTTGAACTCAAAGTTTTAGAAACGAATGTTAAGAGTTGTTTTTGCATGCAACTGGGAAATAAGAAATACAGTTAATGGAGTATAGAAATCTATCTTGCCCTACATGAAAAGAGAGAAGATGGAAGGGAAGGGTGTGATAAAAGAGAGGGAAGATTCGGAGAAGGGGTAATCAAAATGCACAGCGTCTTGGGGGAGGGGAGAGATGGGGAAAAATTTGGATCTCAAAACCTTGTGGAAATGAATGTTGAAAACTAAAAAATAATTTTTAAAAATTCCAAAATAAAATAACAGGTAGAAAAAACAGTTGGGTGGGGATGATAATGATGTAAGAGAGTTATGAAAAAAGTCAACAGTTTGATGTAAAGGAAGCACAAAAAAAGGAAAAAGATGAATAAAAATTCACTGAAGAAAACAATTCTTTAAAAAGAAGAATTGGCCAAATGAAAAAGGAGGTACTAAAGCTCAATGAATAAAATAATTACTTAAAAATTATATTTAGGCAAGTGGAAGTTAATGACTCCACAAGACATCAAGAAATAATAAAACAACATCAAAAGAATGAAAAAAATAGAAGATGTAAAACATATCATTGGAAAAATAACAGACCTGGAAAATAGATCCAGGAGAAATAGCTGAAGAATTATTTGACTACCTGAAAGATTCAGTGAAAAACAAGAGCTTAGCTACCATATTTCAAGAGATTGTCAAGAAAAACTTCCCTGAAGTCCTAGAACTAGAGGGGAAAATAGAAATTGAAATAATCAACAGACCACCTCCTGAAAGAGATCTCCAAATGCAAGGTCACAGGAATATTGCAGCCAAATTCTAGAGCAACCTGATCAAGGAGAAAATACTGCAAGCAGTCAAAAAGAAACACTTCAAACATAGAGGAGCCACAGTCAGGATTGTGCAGGATTTAGCAGTTTTTACATGAAAGGACTGGGATGAGTTTAATCCCCTCTGCTTCCTGCTTCTGTTTTGTGGGTAAGTTTGTCCCATTCACATTTACAATTATGATTACTAACTGTGTATTTCCCTACATCTTACTTTTGCCCCATTCATACTCCTCTCTCTCTCTTTTACGCTGTCCCTCCTCACCAGTGTTTTACTTCTGACTACCACATCCCTTAATCTGCTCTCCCTTCCATCAGCTCCCCCTCCTTTTCTTGTCCCCTTGCCCTCCTACTTCTCTAAAGGACAAGATAGATTTCTATATCTGAGTGTGCTTGTTAATCCCTCTTTGACCCAGTTCTGGTGACAGTAGGGTTCAAATGATGCTCACCCCACTCCTTTTTTTTCATCTTCTTGAATAGGTCTTTCATACCTCTTCATGTGAGATAATTTACCCCATTCTACCTCTCCCTTCTCCCTTACTTTTTCTCAGTGCTATGATCTTTCTCATCCCTTAATTTTTTTTATATCATCATATCAAAGTCAACTTATATCTACACCTTCTATCTATCTATCTATCTATCTACTCCTTCTAACTGCCATAATAATGATAAAGTTCTTGAGAGTTACAAGTGTCATCTTCTCATGTAGGGATGTAAACAATTTAATTTCATTGGATAAGGTCTCTTTCATACCTCCCTTTTGTGCTTCTCTTGCATCTTATACTTAAAAATTGAATTTTCTTTTTGGCTCTGATCTTTTCATCAGGAATGTTTGAAAGTCTTTTATTTCACTGAATGTCTGTTTTTTCCTCTGAGGGATTATACACAGTTTTGCTGGGTAGGTGATTTTTTTTACTGTAATTCTAGCGCTTTTGCATTCTGGAATATCATATTCTAATCCCCCTGATCCTTTATTGCAGAAGCTGCTAAATCCTATGTAAGCTTGACTGTGGCTTTTTGATATTTGAATAGTTTCTTTCTGGATGCTTGCAGTATTTTCTCCTTTATCTAAGAGTTCTGTTTTGCTGTAACATTCCTGTAGATTTTCATTTGGGAATCTCTTTCAGGAGGTCAGTGGATTCTTTCAATTTCTACTTTATCCTCTGATTCTAGGAAATCAGCACAGTTTTCCTTGATAATTTCTTGAAAGATAGATGCTGTCCAGGCTCTTTTTTCATTATGGCTTTCAGGTTGTCCTATAATTCTTAAATATCCCTCCTTGATATATTTTCTGGATTAGTTGGGTTTTTTTTAGTGATATATTTCACATCTTCTTTTATCTTTTCATTCTTTTGATTTTTTTAATTGATTCTTAATGTGTAATGGAGTCATTAGTTTCCACTTGCCCATTTCTAAGTTTAAGGAATTAGTTTCTTAATTTAACTTTTGTACATCTTTTTCAATTTTTTTGTGTTTCTTTTACAAAGCTATTGACTTTATTCATGATTTTCTTGTATAACTCTCTTGTCTTTTTGGATTTTTCTTACCTCTCTTATTTGATTTGAAAAATCATTTTTGAGCTCTTCAAGAAGTTCTTTTTGGACCTGAGATCAATTCATCTTTCTCTTTGAGGGTTCACATGTAGGCGTTTTGACATTGTTGCCCTCTTCTGTTTTGATCTTCCCTGTTGCAATAGTAACTTTCCATGGTCAGGGGTTTTGTTTTGTTTTGTTTTTTGCTCATTTCCCAGCCTATTTAGTAACTTGTAAAGTTGAGCTCTGCTTATGAGGTGCAGGGGGCATTGTTCTAAGCTTCTTGCTCCATGTACCAAAGGCCTGTTGCCTGGCCTCTGACCTGCTGTCCTGGAGTCTCTGCACCTGGATACTTGCTGCCCCAGGATCTCCAGGGTTGGCAACTTACCTGCTGCACTATGACCTCTGGGCCTGGCCACTTGCCTGCCATGCCAGGAACTGGAGGCCTCATAGCTGGCCTGCTGTGTCACATATGCTCTGGGGCCATTGGGCTGCAGTTGCTGATCTGTGCTGGGACTCTGGTCCTCTTGCTGGTGATACCACCTGTGCTGGGCTCCCTTTTAGCCTGAGACAGACATTTTCTGCAGTCTTTCTAAGTTATCTTGAGCTAGAAAGTTGTTTCACCTCATCCTTTTGTGGGTTCTGCTGCTCTAAAATTTGTTTGGAGGCATGGTTTAAAGTTGTTTGGAGGGGAATTTGAGAAAGCTCAAATAAGTTCCTACCTTTTCCCCTTCATCTTGGTTTTGCCTCTTGGAGCAGAGTATTCTTAAAGGCTGGTGAAACTTGATTTTGTGGAGGATTCTATATTGTTCTTTTATCTTTTATCATTTGTACATTTCCTTTTAAAATCTGCCAAATAGAGAACTCCCTCTGTAGGCATTGTAGTTAACCTTAGGTAACTTCCCTTTTTTTCTGATCAGAATCATTTGCGGATGCACTGCTAATTGAGGCTCTCATTCTTCTTGAGTTCTCTATTTTTGATATCTCAGTCTCTCTTAAGATCACAGCTATCAATTCTTTGACTTAAAGTATATATCTGAATGTATTCTTCTATTTCTCCTAAGATCTCTAAGCACAGACTGTGTGGTCAAATTAGGGTTCTTATAACTAACTTTGATTTGACTAAAGTTTCTGACTAGTCAGAATTAAGTGCAAAGTAGCAGATCCTTCCATTGCTTTATTGATATCCTCAGAGTTGAATTTGTCATGAAGTCAGGTTCTCACAAGTTCCCATCTTAACCATTACTATGTAGTTTTAGTTCCCAAGTTTGGATAAACAGATCAATTCTTTTAATTTCTTATACAGTATGTATCAGTTTCCTCAAAATAAAAGCATTTATGTATTTATCTCCCAGGTCTAGTCTTTCATGGTCTTAATTTTTTTGTGCTTGTGTGTTTGGATATTAGTTAATCAACAAGCACTTCATTAAGTGCCTATTACCTGCCAAGGTCTAGACCTTGTAAATAGGTACCTAGGTTAGAGAATACATAGGTAAAAATAAAACACATCCTGCCCTCAAAAAGTTTACATTCTATCTGAGAAATTTATGTTCTATCAAACTATATTATATAGTGTTAAATGGAGAAAGCTCCTGTGTGTCAGGAATTTATGGGGTCCAATCTATAGCATTAGGAGATGTATTTCTCTTTAAGGCCAGTCAGGTTTTAAGGCCAGTGGTAACCTCAACAAGTAGCATAGCAGATGGGTTGGTTGCTAGATCTCCTAATATAGACATAGGCCCCCTTCACCTGTAAGACAGATAATTTGAGGAAAGTTTTTTTATAGCCGAAAGTTTCATTGGTGGACACATATAGGACAGCAAAGATCACCTTTTTGCTTCAAGAGTTTATGAGGAAGGGAAGAGAGAAAGAAGGTGGGGAGGAGTAGGGAGAAAGATGTATATATGCATATATATACACACACGTATTTGTATTTAAGCTATTAAAGCTTAAAATTTTAGAACATTATACATATGTCCATACACATATGTATACATATGTGTGTATTTATACACATATGTGTAAGGGAAGGTATTGAGTGAGTAAATCAGTTGTCATCTGGAAAGATATTACATAGGAATTGGGTTTGGACAGGTAACTCCCTTTGGAGCTGACATAAAATTAGAGAACTGATTCAGAACACAGGGAGATTTGAGCAGACTGACAGGAGAGAACATTCAAGCTAACAGTCTGGGAAGGCATTGATTTGGGAAGTGAGTGACCAGAGCCTTGGTCCAGTCTGCTCCCTTTCCACTTGATGGGAAGAAACCTTATGAACGTAGGAGGTCTGGAGGACTTTTCCACCTTCTCATTTGCATCTGAGCATAGTTCCTAAATCAGCTGACTACAGCATCTAAAAGTAGAGCTAAGGACAGACTGGACACTGATGGCACAAAAGAAACATCATACCTGAGAACATCTTGAGGACTCCAGCAGAAGGAGTATCTTTGTATTTGTATTAGTATCTTTGAATTACCCCTTTGCCACACTTGAGTTCACTTTCTCTTGTACCCTAGCTACTTGTAGAATGAGTGTATCAAATCTTTTGGGGGAATGTTTTGTGTTAACCTTGTGCCAAAGGACTTATAAATACTCCTTTATAAAAAAGATAATTAAGGCTGGCTGATTAGCTGATAGTAACTAATATATGTGTGTTTGTTCTTCGTTGCCAAAGAAGACCATGCCATCAGAGAAATAATGACATGACTTGCACTTGACTTTGTTGTGAGTGAGGGAGGGCTGTGCAGGTCACCATCCTCACTTCTCCTCCAGAGCTATCTGAATCCAGTGACCAGATATTCATCAGGATGACTGAAGATGACCCAGGATGAGGCAGTTGGGGTTAAATGACTTGCCCAAGGTCATGCAGCTAGTGAGTGTCAAGTGTCTGAGGTGAGATTTGAAGTCAGGTCTTCCTGACTCCTGCACTGGTGCTCTATCCACTGCACCACCTAGCTGCCCCTTAGTAACTAATAATATTCGGGGGGAGGAATATCTTGGAATGGAGACTCTAGCTGATAACATTGGAAGATACCCACTGTCACTTCAGGGTGTACTTTCTAGAACCCTAAGGAGAAGTCTATAGCTTCCTGCTTTCCAGGCTTAATTTACCAGCGAGAGTAGGAAATGAATAAAGGACCTTTTGGGTTGTATAGTTGAGCTGATCCATTTGTCAGTGTGAGGCTTAATTGGGCTAAGAACCTCTAAAGTCTAAAGAAGATACATACATACATAAATATACACATAAAACATAAATGTATATACACATAGTCTCTCCACTTACAGACTTCTTGTGGAAACTAGCTGGTTTCTTAGAAGGGTAGTATTTCAATGAGTGTCAAAATGTAGACAGTATCTCCTCTTCTCCTTGAACTTCAGCTTAAAGCAAGGGTGTTTCATCTTTCTTCAGAGATTCAAATCTCTTCCTGTGGCAGCATTAATCAGACAAAGAGAAAGATACATAAACTGTATGTGGGATAAGGCACAGAATCCAGGTTAGCAAGCAGTCTGAATATGAAAAATCTCAGGACTTCTGCTGTCACCCATGAGGCAGAATCGATTTCTTCTAAATTAAGCTTAGGAGAAAAAGAATTGCCCACTATCTTAATGGAGATACAAACTCTTAAGTTACTGATCACCCTTTAACCATCATGTGAGGGGAAATGCAAAGTCCTTTCCTGCTGGTCTACATACCATTCATGCCTCATTAATTCCTGGCCAGTAAGGGGAAGGAAGGTTACTCCACTTCCAATTCCCACTGTTTACAACCAGAGGAAGGGGCAGAGGAATTGGTCCTCAGAGATGAATTATCTGTTCAGCTCTGTCCATGCTTGCTATATGGTGGGGAACAAAAGTGGCTACCCATTATAGCTTATGACTTCTGTCTCCCAGAAGCCAAGTTACAAAGATAACACCAACTGGTTAGCTGTGGATAATGTCTACTTGGATCCCTTGTCTTCACAGAAGCACTATGCAAGCATAGAGCCTGTAAGGTTGCATATATGTTGGACTCTGGACTCTATAGAATACCTATTCTCTCACTTTTTAAAGTGACTGAGTAAAAGTATTGTCTTTATGTTATTATTGGAAGCAAGGTAATCAGAGATGCTAATTGCTCTACAATCTAAGTTTAATCATGCACAAGTTTTATATGATAATATCAGCTTTGGAGCTTAATTTAACAGTCTTCTATACATAGCATTTGATCTTTGCAATTGATATTAAAATTTCTCTTTCCATTTTAATGTTCATTTTCTGAAAATGTTCCACTGTATTTTATGGTGAAAATACTACCCTCTCTTTCTTATAATAAATAAATCCTATATTTTTTCATTTTTTAGATTATTATAGTGTAGTAGGAAGAATACAGGATTTGAAGTCAGAAGCTCAGGGTTGAGCTGAGATCCTTGCTCTCTTTGTGACCTTGAGTAAATCACTCAAGCTTCATGGGCTTGGTTTCATTATCTGTAAGATGAGGGAGTTGGACTAGGTGAACTCCCTTCTCATTCCAAAGATACAATCCCATGATTGATAACCTGATTCCTCTTAGTTGAAACTGAAATGTTGGACAATTTGTCCTTTTCCATCCCATTATATTCCATTAGTTATAACATTTTGGGAACACTTTATGTTACGTACAAATTACACTATTCAGAGAATGTTGGGACATTTTCCCTTAGTAGAGGAAGCATTTGTTCCTCATTTCAGATGTGGATAGAGAAAATGTAGCTATACCTTACTTAACTGACTCAAGCGACCAGAATGTAATGTATATAGGCTCTGAACTTACTCAGTCTCAACTGACGCTAGCAAACCAGAGCTCAAATAGTATATCTCCCTTCAGGGTCCTAGAGGATAGTTCTGAAGGGTTGGGCGCATCTCTCTAATGCATTATAGCTCACAAGCCCCACAGGTGTATTTCCTACATTATCTGTTGATATCAGTTAGTCAGTTTGAGTTAACTAGCTTTTAGAAAGGAATATTTACAAAGATGGGATACTAAAAAGAGCTGGTATAAAACATCTTTCTCTGCACCACCACTCTGCTCTCCTGGAAGAAAAAAAAAGACTATGATAAATTCTTCAGCAAATACATATAAAGTCCAGGGGAAAGTGGACCCAAGCTTTGAGAGCACATGTGACCAAGGGGTAATTCACAGCTCCCGGTTGCTGGATGTTATTTTTCTCCTTGGATATGGGTAGAACTTTCTCCTGGTTTCCTTCTAGTGTGCATTGAAGCTGCCTTTCCTCAGTGTATCCAGTATATTCTTATCTCCCAGTAGAAGATGCTGCTGTCAGCCACTCAGGGACAGTGGTAGGGTGCTGACAGGAAGTCTCACATTTGCCAGGCCCTTTGAAGCTCACACGCTCCTCCTCAAACCAAGGTGTGAATTCTTCTCTTCCACCCCTCATAGTTCTTCTCATTGTCTTCATTGGAAGATGTACAACATTTAAGCTGTCAAAAACTTGAATCCTTGGCTTTGAACTCTCTGTTAGTTTATAGAGGACTCTCAGAGCATGACTAGATTTTCTCATCCACTCCAAACAGGCTTGCTATGCAATATCACTCCGGTTCATCAAATGGCTTTCAAAGTCATATAAATGGTTCCAGGGTTTGTTTGGTTGGGTTTTTTTGGCAGTTAATCTGAAATCAAAGAATAAGTTGGCGAGAGTTCTCACCTGGTTAAAGTTGTCATGATAACATCTTGAATTTTACCTGAAGGACTGAGTGTCATTGTTCTATTTGTTCAGTCAATACCCACAAGTAAAAGTTCATCATAGGTTTAATGCTGAAAGAAAACTTGGAAGTTGCCTTAGTCTGTTCCCTCCTTTTACAAATAAGGAAACCAAAGCCCCAAAGGTTGAATGACTTGCTCAGGATCACCAAGGTAATAAGTGACAAAACCAGATTTTAACTTAGATCATCTAGCTCCGAATTCAGCGTGCTTTCTATTATAGCAAGAATGTAAGAAGCTGTCCAATTTCCTTATTGCTTTTCTTAAAATGATAAGCAACTCCTTTTGGAAGCCTTCTGCCCTGGAAATAGGCTGATTTTTATGACTCAAAGAAGGTTTGTCTTATCTCAAACCTTTTTAGAGGTGAGGAAGTTTGAAGGTATCTCTACATTCAAAGTTAAACAGAGGACTAAGGGATTCACAAAGTTTTTATGTAAACAAGTTTATACTGTTAATAGTAAAATGTCATTCAATTAGAAAGCACATATTAAGCATCAGTTATGTGACAAGTACTGTGCTAGGCATTGGGGATTTAGAGATAAAAATGAAATACCTATTCTCAAGGTTAGATTCTCTTGGGGGGAGAAAACATGTACACATATAAATTACTCAAATGAATCTGGGTTCTCATCAATTTGGAGGCACCTTCCAACAATGCAAATCACAATTACATATAAATACAGTGTCCCAAAAACCTTAGTGCTCCTTGAAGCTTTAATAGCTTTAAACTATTTAGCACATCTTTTTTTTCCCCACTGTATGTCACAGGGAACAAGATCAAGAGGTCCAAGTACATGTATCCCTCCTGGTGAAGCCAAAGGGCTCCATGGGAAGTATTCCAACTTAGCTCCCCACTTTTGCTAGTCATATCATTAGGAGCTTGTTAAGCCTCCTGTTTCTTTTGAAATGGTGAAGGTAGTTTTCAACCATAAGACTGAAGATTGTTAAAGGCTATTAGGCAAGCAATAGCAAGTCTTCCCTATTTGCCAGCTCTAAGGGGGTCTCTGGTCTTCAGCCAGTGGTGGGGGTGGCAAGGAGTAGAAGAAGGGAGCTAGGTGGTAAAAAGCCTCATGTATGTGTTCTTCCTGCTTATGAGAAGATATATTTGTTTACCCTCTTTAACCAGATTGAATTATTTAACTTGAAAAGGCTGTGAGCCAAAACTAAAGTAGAGGGAGAGTTGGTGCATGAATTTTTTGTTTGAAGATGATTGTGCATTCAGTGCAACCTCTGAGGCTGAGATGTAACAGAATATGGATCAGTTTAGTTGATTAGGATACGTATTTTTACAAATAGAATTTTAATACTATCTTAGTAGAAGACAAAGCCAATTTAGTTTTTATACTTACTAGAAAATAGTTTGATAGATTTATTCCACTTTGTTAATCTTTATCACATTCATTTAATATGAGAAAGGATAGTCTTTTCACTAAGAAGTAGGTAATAGTTCAATTTAGCCTTCTTGGTTTTGCCACTGATAGCATGTAACTTTGGGGAAAATCCTTTAAAATTTTTCTACTTTCATTCACACGTGCAGTCTAAACAACTATAACCACCTAAATACATGGGAGTGTTGTACAGCTGAATTTTTAAATCCTATTTCATCATGGAAGAAAGGTACAAGGATGTATAAAATACAATATTTATCGTTATTACATTTATATCCTTTATGCATTTTGTATAGAAGTATAGAATCTAAGACTTTAATATGTGAAGTTATTGAAAAATATTGTGAAAATTAAGACATTTATTTTCTAATTTTCTTCATTTAAGGAAGGTACATTTTATACTAAAAGTATGTCTTTTTATTGAGTGAAATCAGTCTTGATTTATTCAACTCCCAGGAAGCCTACGTATTCTTAGAATTTATTAGGTAGAATAAAAATATTTAAAAGGTTAGAATAGAGAATTTATAAGGAAGAATTAAAATTTGAATTTTTTTACCATAAGAGGAAAGATTAATGGCCATCTGAATTAACTTTAAAACATAAATATAACATCACTTGTTCTACATCTGTATGCAAGAGATTAGTAGAGGATATGTCCTTAAAATGGTGCCTAAGCCTTATCTGTGAATAATATTTTTAAAGAGTAAATGCTGCAAATTAAATTCCACTTAATTTAAATTCCTCAGATTCCATTTCACACCCATCAAATAAGCAAGGGTGATAGAAAAGGAAATGACAGTTGCTAGAGGTGTTAGCCACAGAAAAACGGGCACTTTGTTATACTGTTGGTAGGACTGTGAATTGGTTCAATTATTTTGGGAAGACAATTTGAAACTGTGCCCCAAAAGTCACTACACTGAGCATATACTTGGACCCCAGTGACACTATTACTAGACCTGTGTACCTCACAGAGATCAATGTTTATAGTAGTTCTTTTTGCTGTAACTAACCGGAAAGCAAGGGAGTACCCATCAATTAGATTATAGCTGAACAAGTTGTGGTGTGGGAATATAATGGAATATTCTTGTGTCATCCGAAGTGACAAAAAAGGACAGTTTCAAAGAATTCTGGGAGAATTTATCTGACAGATATACACCAAAGTGAACAGGATCCTGGGAACAACTCACACAAAACCCACAACATTATGTAAAAAACAAATGTGGAAAGATAGAAGAACTGGTTCACTGAAGAGGTCACAATTCTACAGAAATGATAAAGAGGCATGCTATTTGGCTTTTGACAGATGGACTTCAGACACATTTTCAAACGAGGCTCGTGTAGAAATTTGTTTTTGCTTGACGAGGCATGTTTGTTACAAGGATTTTTTTTTTTCAATTGGGAGGTGCTAAAAGGCAAAGGGAAGGAGGAGAGTAACAGTAAGATTATAAAATAGAAAGAAACAAACCAAAGAGGGTCATTGAAAAAATGTTTAATTCACCAAAGAGAACAGAAAGAAGACAAGAAGGAAATAGGCTGAATAGCTTTGAAAGTAAAATGTTGAATTTGTTATGTGCTGAAAAGGTAAAGCGAGCTGCATGCAACAGAAATTTGTGATTTCATGTACAATCTTTTGTGTTGTTGTTATTTCCTTGTGAATTCCTGATTGCCCTCCTCTGGATATTCTTCAGATTGCCAGTGTCTTTACAGATGTAGTCTGACTCAAGCATGTAATGCAGTAGGACTATCTCCACTTTATTTTTGGAAGTGATACCTATCCTAATGCAGCCCAAACTCTTTTAAATGACTATGAATCTCTTTTAGGAGATTGCCTTGTTCTTGGTCATGATGCAGTCACCAGAATGTTGTCTGCAAAGAGGATCTGGGGGAACTTGATGATCAGTAAGGAACCCCTCTTCTATTTGGACTCTTTGCTGCTAGACATGTTATATGACAATATAGCCTTTTTGCGTCCATGTCCATGTCTTATACCTATCTTGATGTTAATGATGAGTCTTTGAACAAAGTTATCTCTTTTTTACATTTTATTAAAATTCACTATAGTTTTGAAAATAATTATTGTTCCTCTTAGCTTTCTTTTGAGACTAAGTTTATTTTGAGCGTTAGCATTCCTAACACAGTTTTTATAGGACTGCGCCAAACTTTAGCATTCCTCTTACATTATTATCTATACTTCTTTCATCTGTTATTACATGTGTTTTAAAAAGTTAAGTTGTTTCGTGAATTATCCATAGTATGGTTTTAGATAATTTAGATAATTCTTTTTTTTTTTGCTCCTCAAAATTGTTTCTCCATATTGTTTTCTTAAGCATTTGAAAGATGAAATTATCATTAAGGCAAATCAGAACCTTATTCCTGCTTTGCTTTTGGCAGAGAGAAAAATCCAGCAGGTGTCCATATTAATTGAAGTGACCCTTCTCCTTGCCCAGGCAAAATCCTTAACATATGCCCATAATCTCATCTTTTCTGGCAGATTTCCACCTTATTGCTCTCACTCTTTCCCTTTTTACTGGTTGCTTCCCTGCTGCCTATAAATGTGCCTATATCTTCCCCTATTCTTTAAAAATCCTCACTTGATCCAGTGGTTCCCCACAAGACATAATCCTTTATCTTTCCTGTCTTTTGTATGTAAACCCTTGGAGAAAGCCATTGGTATCTCTGCTTTCTTTCTTCTCACTCTTCTGAACCCTCTGCAATCTTACTTCCAACCTCATCAGTTTAACTGAAACTATTACCGGTGATGCTTTAAATATCAGGTCTAATAGTCTTTTCTCAATCCTTATCCTTCTTGACCCTCTGTGGCCTGTGACCTTGTCAGTCACCCTCTTCTCATAGATACTCTTTCCTCTCCAGATTTTCATGACATTGGTGTCTCCTACTTCTCCTCCCTGTGTCTCTGCTTCTCAGGCTGCTTTGTTGGCCCCTGCTCTAGGTCACGCTCACTAACTTTGGGTATTCCTTTTATGACTCTGTTCTGGGCTTTCTTCTCTTTCCCCTCTGTACCATCTCATTTAGTGATCTCATCAGCTCCCGTGGGTTCAGTTATTGTCTTCCAGATGATTTTCATTTCTACATGGTGTCCTAAAATATCTTAACACAGTTTTCAGTGATTAAAGCTTAAAACTGCTGTAAGCTCACACAACCAATTGCTTTTTTGGACATCTTGAAGTGGATGTTTTATAGACATCTCAAATTTGACATGTTCAAATCAGAACTATTATCTTTCGCCTCAGACACTTTCTTCTTACCAACTCAGTTACCAACTCAGTTACTGTTAAGGGCACTGCCATCCTCCTAAGGACCATATGCATTCACACTGTCATTGTCAACCTCAATTCTGTAACCATGTTACCACCTTAATAAGTAAACTGTAGGGGCTTCCTATTATTTCTAGCATCATATATAAAATCTACTTGGCTTTTGAGGCCCTTTACAATCTGACCCCTTCTTACCTTTCCAGTCTTACATTTCACTCTCTTTAGTGATCTCTACAGTTCATTGACCATGCCCTTCTTGTTCTCTGACGCTACACTTTATCAGCCAATTCCATGTTTTTTCACTGTCTATTCCTCATGCCTATAATGCTCTCCTTCCTCACCTCCATCTTTGAGCTTCCTTCAGGGCTTTACTTAGGGGTAGTCTCCCCTCTTCCCTCACCTAAGGCTACTCTTTCTCTGAGTTTACATATACAACTATGTGTGTATTATATGTATATAGATGGTTTACTTGTGTCCCCTATTAGAATGTGAGCTCCTTAAAGGTAGGGACCATATATTTTCCTTTCTTTGTATCCTCAGCTGTTGACACAATACCTGGTACATAGTAAATGCTTAACAAACACTGATTGACTGATAATTGAAATTTTCTTTTATTGATGTCATATCTTTGTGGCAGGGCTTGTGATTTGGTTCACAAATTCCTCATCTAGTTCTCTTTTCTGTTAAGGGAGCCTGTAATATACTTCACTAATTGTAATTTCTATTTCTGCCTCTATGGATATTCATCCAGGGGCCCTTCCCCATATCTCCTCCCTCTGGTTCCTGTATACTTTTTTACTATGAAGTGGTACCCACTAATGTTGGTAGAACTGTGAATTACTTTAATCTTTTTGGAAAGCAATTTGGAATTTTTTAATGGATTAAAATATCTATACCCTTTGACTTAGAAATTCCACTGTTAAATACATACTCAAAGAGGACAGAGGACAAAATGAAAGGTCCCATATGCAGTACAGAATTCATACCTGCACTTTTTGTGGTAGCAAAGAAGTGAAAAGAAAGTAGATGCCCATCATTTGGAGAATGGCTAAACAAATTCTGTTATATGGACATAATGAAATTTCCTATGCTATAAAAATTATCGATATGAAGAATTCAGAGAATCTTGGAAAAATTTATACTCATTGATAGAGTGTAAAGTAAACAGAATTTAAAAAGCATATATAACGACTGCAAAGGCGTAAATGTAGAGAACAACAATGAAAAAGAATAAAATGCTGCTACGCAATTATAATGACCTGACTTGTTACCACAGAAAAGATGAGAAGGTTCACCTAACTTTCCTTTGCTGCAGAGACAAAGGACTATGTGTGTAGAACGTTACATATGCTGTTAGACTTGGTGAATGCACTGATTAGTTTTGCTGAAATCCTCTTGTTAGGTGCACTTTATTTCTTTATTTCGTAGATACACTATGCTCAGTCTCTCAATTTCATTATTATATGCAGCTTTAAATTTCTGATAGCTATCACAGGTAAATTATAATGTCTACAAAGAGGTGAAGGACTGCTTCCCAGAAATACCAGTCCAGAGGTATCAGGAAAAGACATTTCTCTCAATATAAATCTTTTTCTTTAAAAATGTAACCCTTATTGAAATAGCTACATACATGATTTACTATAGACCTAAGAAGTTCATTTTTAAATTGTTTATTCCTACAAATTATTACACAAAATTATACAAACAAATGTTATAACTAAACTGAAGAATTAAAAAAGATACCTTGTTTTTTGTCTCTATTCACATCCTTGAAACATATCTTTGTAAACAAAATCTTTGTATCTTTGTAAACAAATTGTGGAATGAGGTTTTTTCTAATCAACTTTTGTTGTCATAGAAACAATGAAGAAATCTTTTTGAAATATGTAGATACTGTGTTTATGATTTTTCTTTTAAAATGTTTTCGTTTTCTTTGCCACAGCCCAATGATGATAATTACACAGAAGATCACTAGTTTGGCTTATGAGATTCACGATGGTAAGGATTTTAAGCTGAATTATTTTAAATTCTTCACTGAGACTTTTTCCCCTGTTATTTTAGCTAAGTAATTTTTACTCTAGAAATAGTACTGCTCAGTGGACAGAGGGTTGGCCTTCAGTCAGACCTCAGATACTTCTTAGCCATGTGACCATGAACAAGTCACTTACCCTCTCAGTTCCCTCCAAGATTAGAAACTTTAAAAACATTGCCAGTCTCCACTTAAGAAAGGACTTTCTACATAAGGAGTTCCCTACAACAATGAAATCACAGGTTCAGACTTAAAAAAAAATCAAAGCAATAATCTAATAACATTTTTGTAGTACTTCAAATCTCAGAAAAATCTATAGAAGATTTTGGGAAGGATGACTAACCTAGATACTAGTTGTTTATAGTATATCTCTATGTTCACATAGATACACATGTATCTGTATATATGTACACTATACATATATTAATATGTGTATGCATGTACACATGCATATTAGCAATCAAAACTGAAACAAAAGCTATGAATGATTTGGTAATATATTTAGAAGCAGAATAGTATAGTGGAAAGCGGAGGATTTAGTCAGAGAACCTAGGTTGAACTCATTTAATGTGTTAGCTAGTCTTACTGAAATGCTTTATTCTCGTTTTTGTTAAAATGCTTTTTATTTTTGTTAGAAGAGATAGCTCACCGAGTGAAAGATGTCAAAAAAAACTAAGGCAATGTAAATGCAAAAGATATAGTCGAAATTTAAAATAAATAAAACAATACTATCCTGCCTTCACTTTTATTTCAGTACCTCATGATAGGGTAGAAGTAACATATTATAATAAAACATAAAAAGAGGACTGTTCAAAAAACTGCCAATCTGTTTTGTATAGCTTGCTTTCTCTTACTAAGCATATGGTAAGTTCAACCTTGGAACATTCAGAGCGCTGTTGATTCCCTATGGCTCTTCTTGGCCTTTCTGTTGTTATTTTTTTCTCTCAGTATTTTTCAAGAAGATGTCTTAATTGACTGCTTCTTCTTCCTTCTTCCTCTAACCCTCACATCCTTATTCCTCCTCTTCCTCCTACCCCATGCCATTTGGTTTAAAAAAAAAAGAATAAAAATGAAAACCTTTGTAACAAATATGCATATTCAAGCAAAATACATTCCTACACTGTCTGTGTTTGAAAATACATGTCATAGGCAGCATCCTGGGTCCTGCACGTCTTTGTCAGGGATGAATGGCTAGTTCCGTGCTTCACCATCAGTCCACTACAAAATCATTATTGGTCATTACATTGCTCAGAGTTGTCAGATTCTTCATCATTTTTTCTATATGTATAATATTTTATTGTATAAATTGCTTTCCTGGTTCTACTTGCTTTATTTTGCATCAGTTCACACAGATCTTCCCAGATATCATAGAAATTGTGCATTGTCATTTTTTTACCATGTAGTATTCTATTACATCCATATGTCAAAACTTGTTTAACAGTTTCACAATAGATAAACACCCCCTTAGTTTCTAGTTCTTTGTTATAATAAAAAGAGCTACAATGTGTAATTTTTTAGGTTTCTTTTTCTTTGATCTTGTTGGAGTATTGTCCTAAGAGAGCTGGGTCAATAGGTATGTATGCATAATTTCTCTGACTTTTTAGGCATAGTTCCAAATTGCTTTTGAAAATGGCTGGACTCCATTGACAGAGCGTTAATCAGCCTGGTTTCCCAAGGTTTCCCAGGTTCCCTGGTTTCCAGCAATTTTCATTTTCTTCTTTTATAGTTGCCAATTTGATAGCATTCAGGTTGGCAGTCAGTAGCATTTCTCTAATTAGTAGTGATTTGAAACATTTTTTCATATGAGTTATAGCTTGAATTCCTTCTTCTGAAAGTTGTGTGTCCATATCCATTGAGTATTTATCCAAACGTCAATAATTCTCATTCTTATATTCTTATAAATTTGAATCAGTTCCTCATATATTGTGGACGTGAGATGAGACTTTTTTCAGAGAAACTTGCAACTAAGTTATTCCCCACCTGTTAAAATGGTTTTCCTTCTCATTTTAACTGTTCTGTTTTTGTTTATGTAGTTATAAACATAATTTAAATTATGTTTAATTTGAAAAATTAAATTTTATATAATCAAAATTGTTCGGTTTTTTTTGAGATCCTCTCTATCCTCTGTTAGTCACAAACTCTTTCCCCATCCAAAGATATGAAAGGTAATTTCTTTTTGTTTAATAAGCACTTATTTTCTCTTTTTCTCTCCCTTTTCCTCTTGGACCCTCACCTGAATTCCCCATCCGCTCCTCACAACTCATCTGCTGAACAAAAAAGTGTTGTAAGAAATGAGCATACTCAAGAAAAGCAAACTGTCAAGTCTAGAAATATATGTCTCACTCTGAATTTTGAATCCATTAACTCTGTCAGAAGATGAGTAGCTTGTAGATGATCTTTGATCATCTGGGATCATGGTTTGTCTTTGCTTGAAGATAAAAGTTTTAAAGTCTTTCAAAGTTGTTTTTCTAATATGTAAATTGTTCTTGGTTCTGTTTACCTCACTCTGTGTCTGTTTATATGTTTCTTCTGGAACTATTAATTATATCATTTTTCATGACACAATAATATTCCATTACTTGGATATACTAGAATTTCTTTTGCCATTTGCTAATACATGAACATTGATTTCTTTGGAGCATAGATATGGTAGTTATGTTTCTGGGTCAAAGATATATGTATAATTTAGTGACTTTGGGCATAGTTCCAAATTGTTGCATAAGCCAATTCACAGCTCTAACAGTAGTGCATTAGTGTGCTTGGTGTCTCACAACTCTTCTAAAGATTGTCATCTTAGCCTTTCTTATTGCTGTGAGTTGGAAACTAAGAGTTACTACAATTCGAGCTTTTTCTAATTATTAGAAAATGGTTGTTGATAGCTTGGATTTCTTTTCCTTGAAAACTTTGACCACTTATCTGTTAAGAAATGATTTTCTTATAAATTTCAATGAGTTTCTTTGAATATGAAATTTTATATGAGAAATTTGCTGCTAAGATTTCTTCATTCACTTGCCTCTTTCCCTTCTACTTTTTGCTATATTGATTTGTTTGGGTCATATCTTTTTATGTGATTTAAATTGTCCATTTTGTCTTCCACAACTCTCTCTGTTCCATTTGGTGGTGAAGTTTTCCTATATCCATTCATCTGAAAGCTCATTTTTTCCTTACTCCTGTAATTTATTTATAATGTCACCCTTTATATCTAAGTCATTTACCAGTTTGGAACTTATCTTTAAATAATGTGTGAGATGTTGGCTTATATCTAATTTCTGCTAGACTACTGTTCATTTTTCTTAGCAGTTTAAAAAAAAATCAAATAGTGACTCCTTACTTCAGTAGCTAGAGTCTTTACGTTTATCAGACATTAGATTATCTTTTTTTTTAAACCAGTTCCAAATCATTTTGATGATTGTTGCTTTGTAATATAGTTTGAGATCTGGTACTGCTGGGCTGCCTTCTTTTCAACTTTTTAACAATTATTTTCTTTGTAATTCTTGACCTTTTGTTCCTCAAGATGAATTTTGTTATTACTTTTTCTAGTTCTATATGGTAATCTTTTTGTGTTTTCATTGATATGGAATAAATAAAATTAATTTTTGCAGAGCTGTCATTTTTATTACATTGACCCAACCTACCCCATTCAATTTTTCTCAAATTATTTAGATCTCTTCATGTTTTCAATAAAATGTTTGATAGTTATATTCTATAGTCTAATCCTATAGCATTTTTTTTACATTCTATAGGTGTTCTAAATTGATTTTCTCTACCTACTAAGTATTATCAATATTGATAAAGATTAGTTTTATCTTTATGCCTTTTGGAATTTCTTTATTTCTTTAGAGTGTCTATTGGCAAGTCTTGTATGATCCTAATTATGGTTTCTTGGTACTTGAATGCTTTCTTTTTAGCTTCTTGCAGTATTTTTTCTTTAATTTGGAAGCTCTGAATTTTGGCTTTGGCATTACTACAAGTTTTCATTTTGAGGTTTGTTTTAGGAGATGATAGGGAGGTTATTTCTATGTTCTGTTAGAAGCACTTAGTTCTAAGTTATCTGGGCAATTTACATTTATGACTTCTTGAAATATTATATTTGAGCTTTATTTTTTCTGGTCGTGAGGTAGCCACTGATTCTTAGATTCTTTCTTCTTGACCTACATTTCAGGTCAGTTATTTTGATAATATATACCATACATTTTATTCTTTTTTTCAATCTTTGGGTTTTGTTTAATATTTATTACTGTCTCCTGGAGTCAGAAAGTTGAATTCTTGAGTCCAGTTTACCACCTTTTGTTCTAAGGTATTAATTCTCCCTGCCATTTTTTCCTCCCTATATGTTCCATTTTGTATCTCTTCTTTCATTTCTTCCAGGTACTCTTGTAGTCTTTGTGGCCAGGACATTCTTTTTCTCTGAGGTTCTACTTGGACTTGTGGAATTTTTCTCTTCTTCTGGGTTTACTCCCTTGAGCTTCTCTCAGTCCAAGGTATTTCTACATTGTATTTGACATTTTCTCCTTCTTATTCATTTCTCCAGCCTCACTTTCTGGATTGTGGGCTTGTGCTAGGGTCAAAATACACTCTTGCACTCCTGGATGCTGTGAGTAGGCCTGTTTAATCCTGAGTTCAGTGATTAAGACTAGGCTCTACTTTTTGTAGAAACTGTTTAACCTTATATATTGTGATTCTGACCTAGACTGTCTGAATGCTGGATTGAGCATGGGCTGCCTGAATTCTACTCTAGATACAGGTTGCCTGGATTCTGGCCCTGTTTCTTGCCTCATATAAATCTCCTGAATCACCCCACATTGGGCACTGCATGGACTCCTTTTACTTGATATGGGGCACTATTATATTCCTATCTCCCAGTCGTGGGTGAGAATGAGGAAGGCCCTTGAATCATCTGTACTGGGTACTGCTCTTTCCCTGTTTCCTGCTTCAGACTGAACTCTGAGATCACCCACGTTGGTCACTGATCTCATCTTGTCTCTTCCCACCAATTGGGCTCCTGGGTCCTTCCACCTTGGCTGTTGCTCCAGCTCTGTCCCTTGCTTCAGTTGGGATTAAGGGCCCTGAGTAGCTTGTGTTGGGCACTGCCCTGGTCCACTCTCTCAGTATGGAGTCTGGTGGTTTCATATTTTACTTTCTACTTACCCTAGCTTGTCTTAGTTCCATGATTTAGCAGGATTCTGCCAGTCTTTTTGTGCTATCCTGGACTAAATGGAGAAGTTTATAGCTGTTATTCTTCATCAGTATTCCTTAATAGTGCATTTTTAGAGTTTTATTTGAGTGTTTCTGGGGTACGTGGGCTCTTCTAGGTCTTCGTATGTCATCTCCTCATAATTTTGTCTAGCTTCTTTTCATTGTATTATGAAGTAACACTGCTTAGAATTTTCTATCCTTGCTTCTCTTTATTGTTTTACAAATAAACTTGTACTCTAAACCATTGTTGTCCCTGGTGTCTGCATCTTCTTTTGATATAAATATTGTGTCTCCCAGCTGAGGTGGTTTTTTGGCCCTTTTTTGGTGGTCCTCTTGTGGTGACTGTTATGTATCCATTCAGCTTTACTAAGAAATCTGCATCTTTAGGATCTTTACTTTAACCACTTGTCTTGGGAGAAGTTAACAGCTTTTTAAAAAAGTGATCGTGTTTGACCTACTTAAACTACATTCTGCTTCCATCTTTGTCCTTTCTGCTAAGTTGGCATTACTTTTGATCAGTTGATATTCCTGACTGAACACAGAAAGATAATTTTGATGACTTATCTTTATATTTATGCTGTATCTATCAAGATAAATTCAATTTCATTTTTGTTATGATTGTACAGTGTAATTTACTTTAGTTCTCTCCTTTTCCCTTCTTGAATAGAATATATATTATTATTGAGATTTTTTGAGTATTTTATCATCCCAAATCATATTATAATATAATTTTCACCTTAATATTTTTTCTATTTATTCATGGAAGTCATAAATATCAAAGTATACACTGACTAATTTTGAAAGATATTGCCATTTCTTCTTACAAATCATTTATTTCATCTTCTAATATGGAAGTTGATCCATAAACTACAGTTGTATTCATAGTATTCTATTAGCTTATCTTCCTCTTGAGTGTTGTAGGATGAGACAAAGTGTCCAGTGAAATATACCTTGTTGCTTTGGGATACAAGATAACACCAACTCTATCACTTCCTTTGTTGGCCTCTTAAAAGAGAACATAAGAGCAGTTTCTCTGCATAGAAGCAACTTCATCATCATATTCATTGATTTAATTTATAGAGAAAATTACTATCTATAGCAGCAGTTCAGTTTCCCCTTATTGTAATACCATTATTCGTTGGGCAAAGAGTGTCCTTTAAAAGTACTAACAGTGAACTAAACTTTCTAGATAGTCTCAGATAGTCTCTTAGCACTGTCTACCTCTTCCCTACTCCCCCAGCATCAAAGCAACAAGAAAAAAAGTATTCATACAGGATTATTTCATGTTTATCACAGTTTTTAAAGTAGTCTTTATGAAAACTCCATCAGCTAGTGATCACCTATCTAATGAAGAGCCTCTCTATACTAGCAGGCTTTACAGAGGATACAAACAGTATGTTGCTAGGCCAGCATTTTAAATATTTTCAGTCTGAGGTGCCTGCTATGCATGGCTCCCATTCCACCATCCTGATGATCTAGGATCACATTACCAGAAGAGTAATTGTGTGGAGCAGCAATAATAATGACTCATTTACATATGAATCCAACCTCCACTCAGTACAATGATTTACAAAATATTTTCATCAGAATATGGTCTATGACTTATCATTTCAGTACTTAGAGATTTGTGACTCCTCAGGTCCTGAGCTGTTTCTACCTCCCCATGTTCCTGGGTGCCGTCTTTGTGTCCTAAAGGAGATTATAATGGCAGCTTTGGGATCTGGAGATGAAACAGCTCAATTCCTGGCTTTCCACATTGTTTCTTCAGTCACTTATCTTTCCCCTAACCCAACTCAGGAGTAGTAGACATAAGACAGTGGACAGGCATTCCCTTTTAACAGCAAGTTTATTGTCATTGCAAGTAGACAGAAGTATACACGAGGAAAAGGACCCCAGTAAACTTTGAGGTAATATTTGTAAAAATGCTTATCACAGTGCCTGGAACATGGTGTGTTCTGTTTAAATGCTTATTTCCTTTTCTCTTCTCTTTGGGTCCTTTATTGTGACAGAGATGGGCTCAAATAATTAGCCAAGTTTCTTCATCCTGCCTTTCTATTTTATTTCTCTCATCTTGAGAGTATTAGTTTATATGTGTGGAAAATCTTTTTAGCTAGCACCACATCATGTCATATCCATTATATACAGAATGATCTTGATTTTCTTAGGCTTCTAGCAGCTTGTTAATTAGCCCAGGCTTCTCCTTGAAGCAAGGGTTCATCTTTTTAACACTAATTTTCTGGTGGTATTAGGCATCCTGGAATACCACAGTCTCTGAAGAACTCAAGTTGAGGGTCTCCCAAAGAGTAGTGGATGATGGACATGAGCCAGTCAGTCAATAAACATTTATTAATCACTTATGATGTGGTGTTCACCGTGCTGAACACTGGGAATACAGAGAAAAACAAACAACTGCTCCTGTGCTCAAATAATTATCAGTCTAATGGGAGACAGAATGAAAACAATTATTTATAAAAAGAATCTGCATACAAGATAAATTGGAAATAAACAAGAGAGGGGAGAGACTAGAATTAAGAGGAACCAGAGGGCTTCCTGTGGAAGATGAGATTTCTTTTTTCCTGGAACCTGAAGGGGCATCCAGGAGGCAGAGAGAAGGAATGAGAGCATTCCAGGCATGGTGCGGGGAGCAGACAGTGAAAATGCCCAGAATCAGGACATGGAGTGTCTTGTTAGAAGAATAACTAGGAGGCCAGTGTCATTCTATCAGAGAGTACCTGGAGTATTGGGATGGGGCAGGGCATATATGCAAGGAAAATGGAAGGGGGCAAATTATGAAGGGTTTTGACAACCAGCAGTTTTGTTTGTTTTAATCCTGGAGGTGATAAGGAGTCACTGGAATACATTAAATAAGGGAATGACGTAGTCAGACCTCTACTTCAGTATAAACATTTTGACAGCTGAATGGAAGGTGGACTGGAGTGGGGAGAAGCTTGTGGCAGGAGACCCAGTATCCGGCTGTTGCCATAGTTCCAGGCATGGAATGATGAAGATCTGCACTAGATGGGTTCAAGGTTGCAAGGAGAGAAAGGGGCATATATAAAAAATATTGCAAAAGTGAAAATCATCAGGTCTTGTCAACAGATTTGTTACTGGGCAGTAAGAGTGAGGAGTTGGGGATATAACCAAAGTTGAGGGCAGTGCCTTCAACAATACTGAATATGTTTCAAGATATTACCCATTAGAATTGTTCAGGAAAAGCAGCCCTTAGGATAGTCATCATGGCTATCAATCAACATATTAAAAAATTCTCCTAATTATTCCTTTTTAGAAAAATGTAAATTAAGGTTACTCTGAGGTTCCACCTCACACCCATTAGAGTGGCAAAGATGACAGAAAGGAAGATGTTAAATGATGGAGAGATTATGGAAGCAGATATATTGATTGACTCTTGGTAGAACTATGAATAAATATAATCATTCTGGAAAGCAATTTGGATTATACACAGAAAGTCATTTAGCAGTGTATACATTCCTGTTGACCCACCTTCACCATTGCTAGACCTATACCCAAAAGGGATCAAAGAAAGAGGAAAGGGCTCTATATGTATAAAATATTTATAGCAGTTCTTTTGGTGGTGGCAAAAAACTGGAAACTAAGGGGATGCCTGTCACTTAGATTGAACAAAACGTGGTATACAAATGTGAATTGTGCTATAATAAGTATGGAAATGGATGATTTCAGAGACATAGGAAGACTTAAATGAACTGATGCTAAATGAAGTGAGTAGAACCAGATGAACAATTTATATGTATGTTACCAATATTATGAAATGAAGTCGTTTTGAAGACACTTATAAACTGATGAAGAATGAAATGAATAGAGCCAGGAGAACAGTTTATACAGTGACAGCCCTATAAAGACAACCAACTTTGAAACCTGTAAGAACTGTGATTAGTGCAGCAACTACCCACCATTCTAGAGGACTTATGAGACACGCCATCCATACCCTGACAGAGAAGTGATGGATTTAGGGTACAAAGGGAGAAACATTTTTAGACAGAGCTAATAAGGGAATTTGTTTTTTTTTACTGTGCATATTTATTTCTTAGAATTTGTTATTCTTTTCTTTTCAACGGGTTAGAAGGGAGGTATAAGAGGGAGAGAAAATAGATTTATATTTATTCAAAAAATACTTAAATTGAAGGTTGTGGGGGCAGTGCTACAGGTGTGAAATGTGATAGATACTTTGAAGAAAGGTCACTGTATTGTTAGTTTTTCTTAATTGTTTTCTCACAGGGTGTAGGTGGTCTGGAAATGTTTGTAATGTAAAAACAAAGCACATCAAAACTTTAAAAAGTCGCTATCGTTAGAGAGATGTGTGGCTATAAAAGGAGATGAGCCAGTCATTTAGAGAAAGTAAAGGCTTGCTGGTAAAGAATCCACCTGATCCATTTATAGGAAAGCCCCTAGATCTTAGATTCCCATGGATGATCCACATGAGGGCATGAAAGAGAATTGCACAGCAGCAGATGACAGAAATATGCATCATGGTGTTCCGGTGAAGGAAGAATCACTATTGAAAAAGTCATACCTCCACTGGAATACTAAAATAGGATCCTTGTTAGACTCTAAAACCCTGTTTTTGGCCTTTTTGTAGTGGAGGAGGAGTTCAACTTTGGTGCTTCTGTAAATATCTACATTCCCACCTTATTGTCTACATTTTGTGTACTTTTGTATATTTCATTTTAGATTTGGTTGTGTATTTTCTCTATACTATAAGCTCCTTGAGTAATATACCCTATTTCTCTACTCCTCAAAGTGGCTTGTACAGTACCTTACATGTAGTATGTGCTTTTGATTTAAATAATGTTCTAACGTATTCATTTGGTGGTGGTTCACATATATGTTTTCTTAATGGTATTCTGGTGTGTATTATTTGTAAATATAATCAGAATCCAATGTAATGTGCACATTTTTGACTTTAAGCATTTAAAAAGTATTGAGTCTTCATATTTATAGGAATGTTGTAAAATTTATTTTATCATGGCAAACTCTTAACTATACCAATTGAAAAGGAAAACAAAATTTTTACTATTAACTATTCTTACCAGAGCATCCTACAAAATCTTATTTGTGCTATGCTAAAATGTTCTGGTATAAGTTTGGGTGATTGTTTTCTTTCAGGGAATTTATATGAAAACATAATGTCTCATGAGGATTTTGCAGTTTTTAAATAAATATAAAACTACATATGCTTTGTTTTTCACATAATCAGCTTTCTGTCAGTAGTACTGTTTTGTACTCTTCTACAAAACCCTTGTCCTCTTCTTATTGTCTTCATTTTTAATAAGAATATACTAGGCTAAAAATAAAGAACAGCAATACAAGTTTAACATTTTCAGTTATGTAATGAATTTATCAATAAAATATCCACCATTTAGTTTGATAAAATGCTACAATTGGTCATGAATTAATTCTTACATTTATCATGACTTGATCATGTGCAGCCAAGGGACCTGGCAATTTTTTCTTTTTTCATTTTCAATCATTCTCAACCCTGTTTGATACAACTGCTGTTCGGCCACAGTGTGTTTAATCAGTGTGTTTAATCAGTGTTTCTTGATGCAGTACTTACTTCAGTTCAATAAACATTAAAACTACTATGTACAAAGCACTTGCTGGGTATTTGGGGGTTTCGAGAATTGAAGTTTAAAAAAAAAAACAACTTCATGCCATCAGGGAGATTACATTCTGTTATGGGATTCAACCTGTATACAGATAAGTAAGTTTAAGGTACTCTGAATGAGGAAAGAGCATTAATAACCAGATGTCTCAGGGAACATTTACAGAGGTAGAAGTACCTACACAAAGCCTTGAAGAATGATAAAGATTTTAATAAGTGAAAATGAGAAAAGGGTATACTCCAGACATGGGAAAGTATGATCAAATGCATAGAGGTGGATATAGTGGGTGAGAGATAATGAGAAATCCAGAATGATTCCTAGGCTGTAAGCCTGAGTTACTGGAAAGATGATGTCCTCTACAGAAATAAGGAAGCTAGGAGAAAGGGAGAGTTTAGGGGGAAATATCATGTGCTCCCCTTTTGGACATACTTAATTTAAGATATCTACAGGATATCCAGTTCAAGATGTCTGAAAGGCAGTTGGGGATGCAAGATCATTATATGTTTATAGTGTTAATTATTAGCATTTTGACTCAGACAAGTCACAATCCCTCTGAACCTGTTATTTCATCTATGAAAAAAGAGAGCAATAGCATCTACATCTTATGGTAGCTGTGAGGATCATGTTAGAGAATATATGTAAAGCATTTTGCAAACCTAAAAGCACTATGTAAATGTGAGCTATTATTAGTAAGAGATTTGCCTAAAGTCATTCAGCTAATAATGGTGAGGGCCAGTATTTTAAATTTGTGGTAAAAATAGGCCTCTTACAAGTTCATAATCCTCTTGATGGTGTTGGTGATACCAGAGGGTTATTTTTGAAAAGGGGTGGTGGTTTTGGGTATTAAATTAAGGTGTTTTAGAACCTGACAAAATGTACTACTTCAAATATATTTTTTATTATATTCAATTACATTTTTTAAAGTGTTCTTAAAGAATTGCTATTCCACTAGCAAATTGCTGAGTGCTTTTAAATACTAACATGCATTTCCTTAAAATGCAGTTCCCTATGTTTTTTGTGGGATTATGTTGAAATATTTTCTTCCAGAGTACTTTCGGTAGCACTAATAACCTGACACTTAAGCTGTGCATTTTGGTGGTACTTAGTAACCTACTTACTAATGCAGCTCTTTAGCAAATAGAGTGGAAAGATCTGTTAAGTGGACAAGGAATTATTTGACTAATCAGGGAAACTGCCATCTATATTCCAACACAGTGCACCCATAATAATCTCATCAGTAAAACTATTACGAATAACATTTTTCCAACTGATAACACTGTTAGATTTTAAACTTAAAGATGTACAGTAGAAGATAAACTTCTTGAGGTTGTGAATTGTCCTTTGTTTTGTTTTTGTATCTCTAGTGTACATAGTAGGTGCCAAATAAATGCTTCCTGGATGGGAAAGATAACTTATGATATCATGATGTGATCTTTATCATCTTCAGTGTTTAGGACTGAGAAGCAAAGCATTCAAACGAAATTATACTGTTATACCTGGTACCTTACAAAAGAATGATTAAGTCAGGTTTTTCTTTTTTTGGTGGGGATTTTTTTTTGGTCCAGAAGTATTTTCATTGATTTAAAATAAACTCCCTGAATTGAAAATCACTCTTAACAATATAGAAAAGCCATAAATAATTGGTATTTGAGAACCACCAGGCATACAGTAAAATTAAGTGATTTGCCTTTGTTCTTTATATTTAGTTGTTTCAGTCATGTCCGACTCTTCTGTAAAGTGAAATATCTGGACTAGATGGCATCTTAGGCCCATTCTGGTTAAAAATTTGTGATTATACATTTTCACCCTCTCAAACAACTGAAGGGTGCACCAGTTTTCTTTTTAATAAAATGACATAGACCATATCTATACAGTCTCTTTCCAGTTTTGTAAGATGCTATCTGTCCTTAAAAAAATGTATCATTTATGAAGTAGCTTATTTTTGTTTTATAGGTATGTTTCGAAAAGAAGAAGAACTAACTCCATCACAGAAAGGTTTGGCTGTAAGGTATGTTCTTTATAATACCTAATTCTTAGTCTTTTGGGCTTTTGTGTTCAATAGTCTTTAAAGTTTTTAAAAGCAAATATTTTTACAATGTATTTATTGGTAAGTTTAATCCCTTTCTTGGCATGTTTACTATGTCCTGTGGAGAGAAAAAAGAATGTTAATGTGTATTATATGTGACAACTAAGAAATAAAAAAAATCATCTCCCTCATAAGCAAAAAATACATCTTCCCTTATTTTCATTCACTAGCCTTCAAGTAACAAATATTAGATGTATGCTTAACATTATGCTAGATTCTGGATTTAGATGAAACGTAGTTCGTGGATCTCACAGTGAGGGGTAAAACACAAAGCCACCTTACTGTAATATGCAATATTAATTATATAGGCCATTCAAGAATTATAAAACCAAGTGTGATATGTGAGACCAAAAGGAGAGGGTCATCAGCAGTTCTTTGGGGTGGCAATCAGGGAAAGTTTCATTGGGTGAAGAAGGTACTTGAATTGGTTTTTAAAGAATGAGTAGGAATTCAATAGGTGAAGAGAATATTCCTAGGAGACAGAAAGATGTGAATCAAGACAAAGACGCCAGAGTGTGCAGAATGCTTCGGGGAGTAGGATTGGAATGGGGAGGAAAGCAAGATAGAGTAACATAAGATAAAGTAGGGTGACGTCAGATCATGAAGGGCTCGGAGTGCCTGGAAAAGGAATTCATACTTTACACACAGGCAGTCAGTATCTTTTGGAAGTTTCTTTATCTCTGGAGTGTAACAGACAGATCTGTGTGAAGGAAAGATTATTCTAGAAGGATTGTAAAAAACCAGTTGAATCTGAAGAGAAAAAGGTGGAAAAGCTTTTTGAAGAGGTTATTATAGTCGTGTAGGCAGTGCCTAGTGAGGGCTTGTATGATAGTGATACTAGTGGGAAGAGAGAGAAGGGGATCGGTGAGAGATCTTGGGGAAGCGACATCCACAAATACTGCCAAAGGGGAGGGAGAACAAAGCAGGAAAGACCACTGCACATTTCAGATATGGAAAATAGGAAAACAGACGGCTTCATAGATAACTAGAGAAATCATAGGAAGACGCAAATGGAGCACACCAGTGCCATTGTCCTACAGACCACTGAATATTGGACTTCAATTTCAGAAGGGAAGTCAAGACTAGAGAGTGATTGAACAGTCATCTGTCTAGAGACTGAAACTCTCTGAGTGAAGGAAAATGTTGGGGAGTATGTATAGATAAAGAAAAGAGAAGCAAGGACAGGCCTTCAGAAGACTAGTGTGTGTGTTTATCCATCATTGCTGAAGACAATGCCATCAGAGAAATGATGACATGATATGCGCTTGACTTTGTTTTGAGTGAGGGAGGGCTGTGCAGGTCATCAGCCTTACTTCTCCTCCAGAACCGTCTGAATCCAGTGACCAGATATTCATCAGGATGACTGAAGATGACCCAGGATGAGGCAATTGGGGTTAAGTGACTTGCCCAAGATCACACAGCTAGTGAGTGTCCAGAGTCTGAAGTGAGATTTGAACTCAGGTCCTCCTGACTCCTGCACTGGTGCTCTATCCACTGCACCACCTAGCTGCCCCTCGGAAGACTAGTATATGAGGTTAGAAAGATCACAAGCTAGCACAGGAAAAAAGAGAAGTGGCAGTAGGAGAATAAAAGGGAATGAGGTATCCATAATAGGTATCAAGACTGAGAAATGGTAGACAATGCCCTGGAAAAGAAGAAGCATTATGTAGTAGAAAACTTGTGGGACTTGGATTCAGAAGACCTGGGTTCAAATCCTTTTCTAGTGCTGTGATAATGGGCAAATCACTTACCTCTCTGAGCCTCATTTTTTAAATGTATTAATATCTTACCAGGTCTGTTTTGTGGGAAATGATTTTTAAATCACATACTGTACAGGTGTGACTTACTATTAGTTAGGAAAGTGATTAGTTCGGGAAGTGATCGTGGTGTCTGCTATGGATAGGTAAAACAGGATGAAGGCTAAAAAAACATTAGATTTTGCTGTTAGCTCATTGGTGATCATTGAAAGAATAGTTTCAGTAGAGTGGTGAGGGTCAGTGCCAAATTTCAAAGTTTTGGGGATGGAGTGGATTGTGAGGAAGTGGAAGCAATCTATGTAACCCCTTATCAAGATGTTTCACATTGAAGTGAGGAGAGAAGGAATTGTAGGCAGATTGTATTGGAAGTCTAGTATTATTAAGCAACCTACTATGTGCCCAGACACTGTGCTAAGTGCTGAGTATACAAAAAGACAAAAAAGTCAGTTCCTCCTTATGAGGAACTCACAATCTGATGGGGTAGACATCACATCAATAGCTTTGTACAAACAAGATATATATATATATATATATGATAAATTGGAGGTCATGTCAGAAGGAAGGTACTACTGGCATTAAGGGGAATCAGCGGAGGCTTCTTGTATAAAGTAGGATTTTAGCAAAGATCTGAAGGAAGTCAGGGAAGCTAGGAGACAGAGATGGAGATGAACAGGGAGAAAATTCCAGGAATGAAGGACAGCTGGTGAAAATGCCTGAAATCAAGAGATGGAGTGTCTTGTTCAAGGAACAGCAAGGACTCTCATGTCATTGGATCAGAGTATGTGGAGGGAGAGTAAGTTGTAAGAAGGCTAGAGAGGTATGGGGTGGGGGAGACTTTGTACACTGCAGAGAAGCAAGTAAAGTCTTTAAAAACCAAGCATTGATTTTTGTATTTGATCTTGAAAGTAATGGGGAGTCATTGGAGTTTCTTGAATGGGACAGGGGTGAACTGGTCAAATGTATACTTTAGGAAGGTCACTTTAACAGCTAAGTGAAGAATGGACTGGAGTGGAGAGAGACCAAGCAGCAGGCTAGGGCAGTAGCCCAGGTGTGAGGTAATGAGGGCTTGCATTAGGGTTGTTGCAGTGTCAGAGGAGAGAAGGAAGCATGTTGTAGAGATATTGAAAAAGTGGAATCTTGATACTTGGCCACTAACTGGATATGGGAGGAAGAAGGGAGAGCAGTGTGAGAGAGTACAGAATTGAGAATGACACCTAAGTTGTGAGCTTGAATGTCTGAGAGGATGATAGTGCCCTTGATCTTAAGGTTTAAGGGTTAAGAAAAGACTTTTTAATGCTGAAAAAACCTGAGAATTTTTGTAGATAGGAGAAGATACATGAGAAGGAATGATTGCCTCTTCAGATTCCTGGAGGACATAGGAAGGAAGGAGATAAAGAGAACAAGTGAAGGCCATTGGCCAAATTAAGAATTTCTCTTCCTCTGTGCCTAGAAGCAAGGAGAAAAAGTATTTGATGAAACCAAGAAGTTTTGAGGAACAGAGGCAGGACTGAGGGAGCTTGTCACACGGGCTTAATCGTCTCGGTAAAGTTGAAGGCTAGGACATCTTGCTGAAGGGATGGGAGTTAGGAATACATTTAGAGGCTAAAAGATGAGAGAATGGTCTGAAGCAGTCACTTTGAGCAGTGAAACAGGGAGCAGAGAAGGGGGAAAAGCAGCAAGAGGGGTCTAGCTGAGACTAGGTAGCGAATGTGGTATAGTGGATACGTTGCTAGAGCTGGAGTAAGGAAAATCTGAGTTCATTTCCTGCCTGCAGCCATTACTATCCTTGGACAAGTTATTCACTATATCTGACTCTTACCTTTCTCATTAGAAATCTTGGGGTAACAATAGATGCAGCATCTACCTCATAGTGCTGTTTTAGGTGAAACTGTATGAATGTATGCAGACTTCAAAATATTATGTAAATTCCATCATTATTGTTGTTATTTTGAGCCCATTAATTTATAGAGAATGAAACCAGTTCCATTTCATTATGTTCTCCAGCAAATTTACTAATTCTGAAGCACAATCAGAGAAATTGGATGCTAAAGACTGCCCAGAGATGAGGATTCACAGACTGAGAGTGATGGAAGGTCATGAGATCAGGCATTATGGGGTAGTGATTAGTGATCAGGGTATGGAGGCAAGTGAATCCAGAGCTCAAGAGTAAAGGTTCACGTGCAGGTTCTGAGAGCATGGGACTAATGGATGTTGAGCTCACCTGAAAGTCAGAAAGACCTGGGTTCAGATCTCACCTCTGACACATACTCATTGTGACCCTGGGCATGTCATTGTGCTGTAGTTAGTTCTCCAAGACTGTAAGTGGTGGAGATGATGCCCACCTGCATTGGCAGAGGTGGCTTCCTAACCTAGGAGTTCTCTAGATGAATAAAATCTCAGGTCCTGGACCTTTCCCCTATGTTGGTTATGATAAGGAAAAATGAGTAAACTTAATGAGAGAGATAGATAAGAGGTTGTGTCTGAGGTGAATTTCAAGGTCTTAAAGATAGTATGTTTATATTTTAGATGTGGCTCCAGATCCTAGAGATGGCCTATTTCAGAAAGAAGTCTAAGATATGACAGTGCTAATATTTTGTGGAAGTAGGATGGATAAAGAGAAGATTGTTTTTACAGAGAAAGCATAGAAATTATGAGGTCATCTTGTTAGGTTTTTCAATATGAATATTAAAGTGCATATGACTATGATGAGTAGGGATGAGAAGGGAGAAGTGAAGGAGGATATCTATAAGCTGGATCTCATTTCTATTACCATGACCTAAGGTTTGCTATAAATAATAAAGTGAATTGATGTGGTTGCTTTGTTAATACCATGTTAATAGAGTCAGAACAACTCTGATTTTCACAAATAGATGACTTTGTTTATTGATTTAGCTAATGGCATATTTGGAGATGCTGGATTTTTTGGCTTAGTAAATGAACATTTGTGTCATTATTTATGTCTTGATTATTGCTTTAATATTATACTGTGCTAACTGTTAATAGTGCATGTACCTCATTTTTATACAGCTATAAATTTTAATGTATTAAAAATGTTAAAATTTCTAATTATCTTTTGTAACACAAAAATAGTTTCATTAAGAAATGTCTTGCTATATATAAAGCTAGAGCTAATAGAAAGTTGTTAGAAAAACAAGTTAGAATATACGTAAAGGATACCAAAATGACAATTAATAAAATTATGGAAAATTTAGTTTTATTTGATCTATTAAATTACATAAATGGGATAACATCATAGTAGTCAGAGAGACAAAATTATGTAGTACAAAAAGTGATGGACTTAAAGTCAAAAGACCTAGGTTTACTTCCTGCCCTTGATGTGTCTCTGGTTTTATTAATTAAATTTCCATTTCCTTATCTATAAAATGGGAAATAGGTTATTGTAAGCATCAAAATGAGATCATGTATGTAAAGTACTTAGTGGATTGTAAAGCTCTATATAAATTTTAGTTATCATCATTATTGGAGTACTATTATTCAATCATTTTTCAGTCGTATCTGATTCTTCATGACCCCATTTAGGGTTTTCTTCACAAAGGTACTGGAGTGGTTTGTCATTTCCTTCTTCATATCATTTTACAGATGAGGAAACTGAGACAGAACAAGGTCAAGTGACTTGCCCAGGGTCAGCTAGTAAGTGTCTGAGGACACATTTGAAGTCATCTTCCTGATTCCAAACCCAGTACTCTATCCACCATACCACCTAGCTGTCCTCATTGTTATAATATAGAAATATAAAACTTTAGCAAATGTCAAGTTGATAAAAAAAAAGCCTAAGTTCTTAAATGATTTTCCTTACTGTTATAAATGTTGGACTAAACATTATTTTAGTAAATTTCGTTTTTGTTGAAGTTTTAGAATTATAGTCTTATGTCCCTACAGATTGTTATACCCACTTTGATCACGGTGAGGCTAGTAATGTTTTACTGTTTTGTTTTTGTTATTGAAGTGACTGATCATAAAAATGACCTTAGTTGCTTGAGTACAAGTTCTGTCATTCAAATCTTTTTAACAGACTTATTGTAGCTCCCTTTTGTTATTTTTTTCTTGGCCATCAGAAACTTTCTGATGTTTTACAGTGGAGGAGGGTGAGCAATGGGAAGGATGACAGAAGGGAGGGAAGGAGAATATACTTTCAGAACTTCAAGCAAAAACTAAAACTATAAGTTAATAAATCTTAAAGCTTAGTAAATCTTGTTCTTATTTCCATGGTATTGAAGCCTAAAGGAAAAGTATTTGAATCCAGTTCATCTTTTTAAATAGTTATTAAGAATAGTTTTTCATGTGACTGCCTTTAAACCTCAGAGGAGGTGGAAGAATAATTTTAAATGAAATAGAATATGCCAGTTTTCCAATATTTCTAAATGATTATGTTTGATAGGATATTTGTGTGACATAGAAAATATTTTAGTCCCATTCACTGGAAATTAAATGTGTCTACTTATAGGCCTTCCTTGCTATTTTTTTAGGGAGGAAGAAATTTCAAATTAAGGAAATGCATGTCCTAAGATCTTCCACTCAAACCCCACTTTGGTGCCATGTCTCCTTATGGCATGGAGATGACCATGAAGTTCCATGTGCAAACTCTGACAAGCTTTTCTACACTGCAAGGGCTTCAAGGCCAGAGATCCTATGATAGAGTGTGTTTATGTTATCCAAGGATCAGCCTAGCAAAATTTGGAGGGGTATATACCCATATTTGCTGCCAGGTGATGAGATTTTCAGCTATAGTAACTTTTAAAGATCTTCTAAGTCATAGAGAGGTTGTAGTCTGCATGAGTAGAGAGAATCTTTACTCCACTGAAATCACAGGTTGTTGAAGTATTGAAATATTCCAGGATATTGCTTTTTCTTTGACACCTTTTCATTTTTCAGAAATCCATAGCCCGCAATCATAGAACTAGGTCTACAAGACAAAAACATAAATTCTCCTCATTCATATGCAACTTAAGATTTATCAGAATTATTAACTTTTTTCCATATTGAGCAGCAGCATGTTTGGACTCACAGTGTTCACACAGAATAATGAGCAGACCACAGAATAAAAATTCTCTGTCTGCTAATAATTTACATAGATTTCCACATCATTATACGTGTATTTTAAGTTATTCTTAGTGGGAAACTTAAGAATGAATACTTCTACAGTGATTTATGATCTAAAAACTCATCATTGATCTTTGATGCACTCTGTTGTCACATATTCTTATTACAGTAATTGAAGCAAAAAAAAAATCTCATTTATTTTGGAAATAGACAAAACAGTAGTAGGAGGACTGGCTAGTCCTGTAGTAAACCTCTTAAAATATTATGCTACATCTTACAAGATGCTTGTCTTTAAATTCCAGACGCATGCCAAGTCTACTGGAGTATTTAAGTTACAACTGTAATTTCATGGGTATCCTGGCAGGCCCATTATGCTCTTACAAAGACTATATTACTTTCATTGAAGGCAGATCATACCAACTGACACAGTCTGAAGCAAATGGAAAAGAAGAAATACAATATGAAAGAACAGAACCATCTCCAAATGTAAGATCTCTAAATTTTATGGGGCTATTATGTACCAGAACATTGCATGAAAAGTTTATTTTGAATTATTTATTTATAGACCAGTATTTTCAAGTATATTTTGGGATTTATTTTATCTAAACAAAAATGTTCTTTAAAATATTTTAGGATATTTAAATAGATAAATAGCTATACCTGTTGTTGGTTTCATGGGCAAAGACAAGATTTCTTCCCTCAGAAACTATGTTAAATTCTACCTCAGATGATATAATTGATGCTTATAGGTTTATGGATGTAGAGTTGGAAGGGGCCTTTGAGGTCATTTAGTATAACTTACTTTTTTTATAAATGAGAAAATAAGCCTTCAAAGCTTAAGTGATTTGCTCTAGGTCACACAAGTAATGAATATGTTCAATATGTTATAGCAAATAAAATGAAGCATTAACCATTAAGGGAAAATATATTCAAAAGTTATTCATTGAAAAGGTAGTAAGAAATGCTTATGAATAAATATCTTAATGATTCTTACATGCTTTTTGTTATATTTTAACAAGTAATTCTATAATAGACTTAAGAGGACATTTAGATACAAAGAAAAATATCCTTTATTTGTAATACTTCTGTCTCCTTTGGCCTTAAAAATTATGTATTCATAGAATGGGTATATCAATAATATGCAATTAGATATAGTCCAAACTCAAAAAGAAAAGTTCCTCGGTGGTTAATCTGACTCAGTATGTGAGTCCTAGTTATCTACATCTCCCAGAGAAGAAGCAGTTTATTACTTCATGACTGTTCCTGTGAATAATACTGTTAGGTGGTGCTTCTTAGATTAAGCTTAGATTAAGAAGATTTGAGTTTGAACATTACCTCCACCATTTAGTAGATTGTGAACATGGGTGGTAGCTTTTCTTGTCTTCAGCTTCTCCAGCTGTAATAAATTTTTCATACCTAACTTTTTAATAGAGTTGTTATCAGGAGAAAATGTGATTGTTTATGTGAATGTTTTGTAAACTATATGGCAGTCTATAAATGTGGATGATGACTGCTGATTCCTTTCCCTGGCCACTTGCATGAAACTGCAGAAAAGTAATAGAAGTAACAGGAGTTAACCAAGATCATCATGGGAAAAGTGGCATCTAAAAATAATAAAAATTAATAATAATTGCTAACTGTGTGATGCTTTAAAGGTGCTACAAAGTGAATATTGATTAATGGGAAGAGGCCCATTGGATGCTTCATGAAATTCCTCTACCTTTTCATTCTCTGCAGAAGGTATTGGGTGTTTATCAGCATTGGCACAGGAGATGACCAACTATCCCCTGAGATAATGTTTCTCATATTTGTGAACAAGTGATAAATAAAACCTTTTTTTTAATAAAAATTTATTTATTTAACTTTTTACATTCATTTTCACAAAATTTTGGGTTCCAATTTTCTCCCCTTTTCTCCCCTCCCCCCACCCCAATACACCTAGCAATCTAATTTTCCCTATCACCAATCTGCCCTCTCTTCCGTCATCCCTCCCTTCTCTTGTCCCCATCTTCTCTTTTGTCCTGTAGGGCCAGATGACTTTCTATTCCCCATTAACTGTATTTCTCATTTCCTAGTAGCAACAACAATACTCAACAGTTGTTTCTAAAACTTTGAGTTCCAAATTCTCCCCATCCCTCCCTCCCCACCCATTCCCTTTCGGAAGGTAAGCAATTCATTATAGGCCCTATCTGTGTAGTTTTGCAAATGACTTCGATAATAGTCATGTTGTGTAAGACTAACTGTATTTCCCTCCATCCTATCCTGCCACCCATTGTTTCTATTCTGTCTTTTGATCCTGTCCCTCCCCGAGTGTTGACTTCAAATTGCTCCCTCCTCCCATTACCCTCCCTACCATCACCCCCCCTTGCTTATCTCCTTCTCCCCCACTTTCCTGTACTGTAAGATAGGTTTTCATACCAAAATGAGTGTGCATTTTATTCCTTCCTTTAGTCAAATGTGATGAGGGTAAAATTCTTGTTTTTTTCTCAGCTCTCCTCTTTTTCCCTCCACTAAAAAGTCTTCTGCTTGCCTCTTGAATGAGATATATAATTTACCCCATTCCATTTCACCCTCTTTCCTCCCACTACATTTCTCTCTCACCATTTGCCTTAATTTCTTTTGAGATATGGTCCCATCCTATTCAATTCACTCTGTGCTCTCTGTCTCTGTATGTGCGTGCATGTGTGTATGTGTGTGTGCGTGCACGCGTATACGTGTATGTGTGTGTGTGTGTGTGTATGTGTGTGTGTGGTCCCACCAACTATCCAGATACTGAAAAGTTTTAAGAGTTACAAATATTGTCTTTCCATGTAGGAATGTAAACAGTTCACCTTTGGTAAGCCCCTTATGACTTCTCTTTGCTGTTTACTTTTTCATGCTTCTTCTCTTTCTTGTGTTTGAAAGTCAAATTTTCTTTTCAGCTCTGGTCTTCTCATTAAGAATGCTTGAAAGTCCTCTGTTTCATTGAAAGACCATATTTTCCCTTGAAGTATTATACTCAGTTTTTCTGGGTAGGTGATTCTTGGTTTGAGTCCTAGTTCCTTTGACTTCTGGAATATCCTATTCCACTCCCTTCAATCCCTTAATGTGGAAGCTGCTAGATCTTGAGTTATCCTGATTGTATTTCCACAATACTGGAATTGTTTCTTTCTAGCTGCTTGCAATATTTTCTCCTTGACCTGGGAATTCTGGAATTTGACAACAATGTTCCTAGGAGTTTCTCTTTTTGGATCTCTTTCAGGCGATGATCGATGGATTCTTTCAATACTTATTTTACCCTCTGGTTCTAGAATATCAGGGCAGTTTTTCTTGATAATTTCATGGAAGATGATGTCTAGGCCCTTTTTTTGATCATGACTTTCAGGTAGTCCCATAATTTTTAAATTGTTTCTCCTGGATCTATTTTCCAGGTCAGTTGTTTTTCCCATGAGATATTTCACATTCTCTTCCAATTTTTCATTCTTTTGGTTTTGTTTGGTGATTTCTTGGTTTCTCAGAAAGTCATCAGACTCCATCTGTTCCATTCTAATTTTGAGAGAACTATTCTCTTCAGTGAGCTTTTGAACCTCTTTTTCCATTTGGCTAATTCTGCTTTTGAAAGCATTCTTCTCCTCATTGGCTTTGTGAACCTCTTTTGCCAATTGAGTGAGCCTATTTTTCAAGGTGTTATTTTCTTCAGCATTTTTTTGGGTCTCCTTTAGCAAGGTATTAACCCATTTTTCATGCTTTTCTTGCATCTCTCTCATTTCTCTTCCCAGTTTTTCCTCCACCTGTCTAACTTGATTTTCAAAATCCTTTTTGAGCTCTTTCGTGGCCTGAGCCCACTGGACATCCACCTCAGATGTCTGAGATACAGAGGCCCCGACCTCCACGTCTTTCCCTGATGGTAAGAATAGTTCTTCGTCATCAGAATTGAAAGGCGGGAACATCTGTACCCCATCAAAGTAGCTTTCTATAGTCTTATTTTTCTTCCCTTTTCTGGGCATTTTCCCAGCCAGTTACTTCTGAGATTCCTGTCCACCCCCGCCTATATCCACCCAGCTAGTGCTTGGGGTCTGAGATTCAAATGGGCTTTCCACAGCAGGCACGGCTGCTATTCAGTGTGAGCTTAAGTTTTGGTGCTGGGGTGGGGGCAGGGCCACCTCCCAGGCTCAGTTCCTTCAGGGGGTTTATGCAGAGACCTTTGGTAATGGAGCTCCTGCTTGCTGTGGGAGTCCCGGGCGGCCACTGCTGCCTCCGCTGCTGCCTCCCAAGCCACGGAGACACCCTGCTCCCCTCTCGGCCAGCCCAGAAGTCTCTCTCACTGACCTGTAGCGTCTGTGGGAGGAGGGACCTTCCTGGCCGCCGGAGATTCCGTCCCTGAAGCCTGCTTGGATCTGCTCCTCTGGGGCCGGGTGGCCAGGGCAGCACAGGGGTGGACTCTGCTGTCCGGAGCGCGATGGACCCCTGTGGATGGCTCTTCAGGGCTCTCTGGAATGGAAATCTTTTCCACTGTGTTTCTGCACGCCTTGCAGTGCTCCAGAATTCGTGGGGAGTTCTTCTTGCAGGAAATATATGGGCTGTGGGTTCGGAACTAGCATACGTGAGTCTTTCTACTCTGCCATCTTGGCTCCACCCCCAATAAAACTTTTTCTTCCATTTGCCTTTCCAGGAAGTTGCTGTGAGCCATCTTTCTGCTTATTAACCGTGTAAAACTTCCTTCTGTTTTCGGGGTTTTTTGTACATGGGATTGTTGAGTTTGATAACAAGTTCTTACAGCAATATGTTTACTCATTGATCATTGGATGAGGAGCTCACATAAAAAATGTCATCAACTACGTTAGTTCATGGATGTTGAAAAATGAGGTTTTTCTTAGCAAACTCTACCCTTGCCCCCTCCTGTCACTCTGCCAATAGTATTACAAGGTTGGAACTGTGGATGTTCCATGAGACAAAGGCTATTTTGTATTTTTCTTTTCTTTTTATACGTTGATATGAGTAAGGACTTCATTGCCAAATGACCATCCTACAGAGGATGAAGCTCCACATTTAGCTAGGTTATCCTTGAAAAGCAGACTGTACTTTTGTTGGAACTATAGCTAAAGCCTTTCCAGCAGATATAGAACTTTGCACAGCTTGTGTTCCTCTGGCATAGCCATTTAAAATTCCCTTCAGTGGAGGGAGAGATGCAATCAGTGATATTGCAAATCTGTTAGAAATCTGAGATTTTACATAGCACTTTCCTTGCATTATGTATTTCCCAGTCCTTGTGACTGGGAAAAACATGGGATCTAGAATCATAGAATCTGGGTTCAAATCCTACAACTAATCCTACCTGTATGAGTTAAGGTATGCTACTTCTCTCTGGGCTTCTATTTCCTAAAAATGAGGGAACTGGTCTAGATGAGGTCCCTTCCAACTCCAGATACATACTGTGATACTGTGGGACTATTTCATATAAAGAAAATAGATGCAAATATGTACAGAGTAGTTAAATATAAAGTAGTTGGAAAGGGAGGGCATTAGCAGCTGGAGGGGGAAATCAGGAAAGGCTTCATGCAGAAGATGGTATTTGAGGTGCATCTTAAAAGAAGAGAGGGACCCTGAGAAAGAGGTAAGAAGAAAGTGCATTCCAGGTATGTGGTACTGCCCTCATACAGGCTGAGATGGGAAGTAGAGCAGTTGGGTAGTGTAGGGGATGGAGTGGTAGACTTGGAGTCAGTAATCCTGGCTTCAGATTCTAGTGTTGTTGTGGGAATAAATGAGTTTACACTTTTAAAGTGCTTTGTATATCTTAAAGCACTATATAAATGCTGCTTATCATCATTATCATCATGTGTAAGGAAAAGAGAGAGGGACCGTTTGATGGATTTCAGATATGAGAGAGGGAATAATGTCTAAAGGAGTTGGAATCCAAATTTTGTAGGGCTTTAGAAGCTAAACACAGGAGTTTATATTTTATCCTAGAGGAAGTTGGAAGTCACTGAAGTTTTTAGGTGAGTTATGTGGTCAGATCTACACTTCAGGAAAATTATTTTGACAGCAGCATATGTGGTGGAGTGGAGTGTTGAGAGACTTAAGGCAAAGACCAATTAAGATTAAGAGGCTATCTCTAGGTGAGAGATCTCTGGGTAGAGAGAAGGATTTGAATAGAAGATATTGTGGAAACAGAAATGGCAAGATTTAGACATTGGATATGTGGTGAGGGAAAGTGAGAAGTCCAGGATAACACCAAGGTTATGAACCCAGGAGACTGGTAACTTAGATAAAAATCATCAAGTTTGTAAAAGGAAATCGTTTTGGGGGAAGATAATGGGTTAGTTTTGGACATTTTTAAGTTGTGCATGCTTCTCTCTTAGATATGAAAGTTACATATAAAATATATTGCAATATAGGAAAAAGAGTACTATGAAGGAAAAATAAGTGATCACAAGAAACAGAGATTAGGAGTCAAATATATTGAGTTCTAGCCAGAGGAGGAATATTAGACACCAACACAAATATTTAAACACATAAATTCTTAGCATACTTTGCTTCTGAAAAGATGGCGATTTTAGAACAGGAGTTATGAGTGGATCCAAATTTTTTCTAGGCATAGAGATACTTTTCTATAGGTTCTAGCTACTTTTGGCTATTTGTGACTTAAGGAATAGGGTTATTTAGTATTCAGAATCTTTTTGAGAGCTTCTCATAGTTTAGCTCTTAACGAATAATTAAAAATAATATCAGGAAGATAAAAAGATATCATTCAAAGCATTTGGTTTTACTATACAACTTGAGACAAACCTCTTTATAGGAGTATTTAATCGCTGAAAATTCATTGTGATCCTAAAACTTTTTGAGAAATCAGGACCAGTAAAAGTTGTCTCTTAGATAATGACTTAAAATTCAAAAACAATCATTAATGTTTTAGATTTTTACTGTAGAAATGCAGAATAGCTTTATTCTCCTGAAATTATACAAATAGCTAATAATAACTTAGCAAACTCCTCGTCTACCTGAACATCACCTTGTAGGCAAGCTCATCTAACCTGAACATGTCAAAATGATTGGGAGTAAGCCCCCCAAAAGTCTCTGAGAACCCAAAATAAGTGTTACATAGTCCATTGAGTGCTAAAGCTCTGAAAAGGGCCTTAGAGATCATAGAGTCCCTCTCCCTTCATTTCACAAAGAAATGGTTCCAAGACCTTAAGAGAGGTTAAAATCCACATACTTGATCTATAGGAAAAGCATTCAGGTTCCTCACCAAGTATATATTAAATACACTTTTAGCAAGTCATTTGTCCAATTTTCCCTGCCTGATGTAGTTTAAAAATGCAGGAAAGGGTGGTGAAGATTGATGCTAGCTAGAGACCAGCATATGACAGTAACAGGAAGCAATAGATGAAAGTGAGACAAATTATAAACAAAAAAGATGATACAGGAGCTCAGAAAGCTCAGTATTATGGGGCTATTCAATGTAGAGGCAAATAACAGTATGCTCCACTTACCTCAGGAGTCCCTGAGGGTATCTCTTCATTGCGTGAACATGTATGATAACTGAAGATCATGATGATGACCCTGTCATCAAGACAGTTAAGATTATTCATCATTACTGTGTTTAAGACATCAAGGAGAAATGGTAATTTTTAGAAAGATTTCCATAAATAAAGGCTTGATGCTGAAAAAGATAACCTTCACTTTTCTGGAAAGTTAATTCATATAAATTATCTCATTCCCTGATCATGTTCAATAAGTGATGTGTTTTTTAGTCTTACTTTATGATGAAGAAGAATTTGACAGTCTGAGAACATAATGTGAACTGTGATTTTAGTGTTGGTCATTATCTTAATTGCTGATCCATAGTGAAAACTTACCTTGGAAGAGCTGATTGAGCATTTTTTTTCACTTTTAAAATAATTTTAAATAGTGTTTAATTTGCCAAGCATCAAGAGAGGTCATGAACTGACTGTACGCTTAGTTTTCCTTTATTTTATGCTTTAGTGTATAAATGTAATTTCATCTGGGAGAAAACTTGATGTTCATTGCTTCCTTTGATAGGATGAACTTAATTATTGCAATATATAATCATTTTGATTGAGGCAGTGTGGCATAATAGATAGTTTGGCCTTAGAATTGAAAAAACCTGGGTTCAGGTCTTGTTTCTGACACATATGACCTTGAGCAACTCCCTTAACTTCTTACTGCTCCAAGGCAACTCTTGAAGACTAGATGTTACCAAGAAGCTGCCATTCTGCATTGATAGGGGTAATTCCTCACTATCTGTGAAACCATAGGTCCTGTTCAAAAAACTTGACAGAAATTGAACTTTGACAAAAACTTAAATGTTTTATCTTCTCTCACACCAGTGAATCAGACATCCTTGTCTGATGTCCAGTGAGTTATCAGTTGCTGGAAATATTTCGGGTCTGTTTTTTAAATATACCCTGGCTACAGTTGTGTGGAAAGGTGCTTTTTCTTAATGAGATATAAGTTTTTCTAATGAATAAAATTTAGGGGAAAAGGATACGTGAATCACCTTTTGGTTATCCAGCTAATAATTGTCTGAAATGCTGACTGAAGATAAATTCCTTGAGGAGCTACTTCATTTCTGCCTTCCACACCAAGCCCGTCCTTGACTGTAGTAGTTGCTTTATAAACACTTGTTGGCTGATTGATTTATTTCATTGATCAGGTCCTGGAGGTTTGGCTTTTTTTTTTCCTATTTCTCTTGAGTGCGGGAAAATATTTTGAAGAAATTCAGTGGTATAGCAGATTTAGTAGAAAGATCACTAAATTTAGTATCAGAAGATTTGGGATCATAGCCCAACTCTGCCATTTAATTGTTTAACATTGGGAAAACCACTTTACCTCACATGAACTCAGTTTCTCTATCTGTAAAATAAGTGAGTCAGTAATCTCTGTGCCTTTTGACTGCTCTAAATCCTATGATCCACTATGATCTATGTACCAATGATTGTAGGCAATTATTGTGGAGAAATATTGTGTATTTCTCTTGCAGGAAGTATTAAAGTTCACTTGGAATCAGAGAGATAATGCACAAATTAGTTTAATTTCAATATTTAATTGCAGTATAAGAGAAACTAAATTTTTTTCTTCTTTTTCCTCAATACACTCTAACCACTTCTTGTTTCTTCATTGTTCCCCTCCAAGGCTTTCTAGTCTTCATATTAGACTGGCCTAGTTCAGCCTTACTAAACAGAAACAAAAAAAGAAGTTGGGCTCTCTGTCTACCTGAGTAGATATAGCTTGACTATATACGTATGTTTGTCCTTCATTGCCCGAAGAAGACCATGCCATCAGAGAAATAATGACATGACTTGCACTTGACTTTCTTTTTTTGAGGGAGGGAGGGCTGTACAGGTCACCAGCCTCACTTCTCCTCCAGAGCCATCTGAATCTAGTGACCAGATATTAATCAGGATGACTGGAGATGACCCAGGATGAGGCAATTGGGGTTAAGTGACTTGCCCAAGGTCACACAGCTAATAAGTGTTGTGTCTGAGGTGAGATTTGAACTCAGGTCCTCCTGACTCCCACACTGGTGCTCTATCCACTGCACCACCTAGCTACCCCCACTGTATATATAGCATTGTAGTGAATGGTCTTTTCCTTATTACCTTCAGCACAACTTTTCTAAGGATTTATTTGCTATAACTGAAGTTAAGCCCGTGCTAATACTGGAAAAGGCACCAGAGAGGGAGTTAGGTTACCTTGAATTTAGACATGGCTCTGCCACTCATTAGCTCCAAAAATATCCTTAGGTAGACAAATCATTTCATTTCTGTGGGGTCTTCATCTGTACTAATGGGGTGTTTAAACTAGATAATCTCTAACATTGGTTGACTTCCTGTAATTTTTTTTCTAATGGGAAGAAAATTCCAGATATTCCTTATATTAAGATAGTGCTCATATTCCTGAGAACATCTTCAATGCTTTTATATTTTTGTTATTTTTTTAAAAGCTTTGAAACAATGTGAGGTATTACAATGTTTTCATATATCCATGCCAGTCTTAGGAATCTTGGGCTTCATGGAATCTGAGGTCTCCTCAGTGTAGGTGTTCCCTCCATTGGTGAAGTGTAGACAATTTGTGCCTTCCATCCAATATAATTCTTATCCAGGGCTATCAATGCAACAACTAAGCTATTCATTTTTGAACACCTCACTTTCGAAACATGACCATTCTGTCTCCATTTTGATCATTCTTTTCTGGATCATATCTTTTAAATCATTTTTGCATGTAAAAACTCATCATTAGCAATATTCTGCAACCAATCAAAGCCCACCATATATCTGTCCTTTGCCTTTTGTATCATTTACAGTTTTATTCGTTTGCATTTGTAGGGCTCCATGATTTGTATTATATAGCATTAGCAAAAAAAATACTGTTATTAAGAAGATGAATTATAGATCCTTTCCTTCCATCTATTCAACTCTGGACTCTACATTTATAATGCCCTTCTAAAGACATAAATATATACTGATATACTAACTTAATGGGTTGCCCAGCCAACTATATATCAAAGTCTGGGCAAAATATATATTTCATCTATTATTCCTACTTCACTAAGGTTTTTTTGGGGGCAGGGGAATGTAAATGCACATGTAAATGTGAATAGTTATAGTCTGGTTTTTCTCTCTCTGGATTGTTGGGCCATTGCTTAGGTGTGGATCTCATTGAGGAAGTTCCATAGTCATTGGGGAATGATAAAATTAGAATGATATCATCTGCTAACATGAACATCTTGGGAGATTTTGTCATGTGCAGGAAATCCTCTAGTGCCCTGATTTCATTTGCTCCCATCTCCTCCAGAAACTTGCATCTTCCCATCATTCCTCTTCTCACTATGTCTACTGGCTCCTTCCCTATTGCCTGTAAACATGTCTAAGTCTCCCATATGCTTTACAAAAAGATGATCAACCCACCAACAAGTCATTTTACTTATCTCTCTGAGTCTTCTCTTCCTGAGAGACTTGTCTCACTTGTATGACTTTATCAGCTTTCAGAATTTCGCCTAACATCTCTCTGGAGATAACTCCCAGATCTATATACCCAGCCTTACTCCACCCCACATCACCAATTCATTCACAGTATGGATCCAGCCTGCTTTTCCATACTTGGTGCATATTATTCTACTGTATACCCTCTTCGTTCTAGCCAAATTGACGTGCTTAGTGTCCCTCACTCATGAACTTCTATCTCCTGTCTCCATAGATCCTTCAGGGCAAGGACTGTGTCTTCTTTATGTTTGTATTATTGGCCTAAGACCCAGTTGATGTTTAAAAAAGTTATTGCACAATACAGTACAGTAAAACATATGTAGAATTTGAAGTCAGAGGACCTAAGTTCAAAACTGAATTTTGTTCTCTTATTACCTGTGTGACCTTGGGCAAGACATTTAATCTCTCTGGACCTCAGTTTACTCAACTGTAAAATGACAAGGTTAGACTGGATGGCCTCTGAAATTCCTTCCTGCTCCATATTTAAGATGAGTCCTATAACCTATGCAATACTTATTGAATGATATTTTTACAACCAAACTCCAAAAAACAAATCTCTGTACATTTTTCTTCACTACTCAGCCCATTCTAATCTGGCTTCTGACTTCACCATTCAATTGAAACGGCTTTCTCTAAGATTACCAGTGAACTCTTTAAAAAAAAGAAATTTTTACAAAGGAATATTTACCTCAAACATATAGCACGAACAAATATACAAGTATCTCCTCTTCCCCTTACTGCCTGCAGGCACAATTCCCCTCTCACACTACTTTGTAGAGGGAGATTAGGTTGTTCATTTTCTCAGTACTCATTTATCTTAACTTTCTGCTGCATCTGCCATTGTTAGTATTTTACTCATTGTACATACTTTCTTTGCTGTGCTTCCATAATCCCCATTTCTTCCTAGTTCTCCTCTTATCAATGTAGCCACTCCTCATTTTGTCTTTGTTTGGATCCCTATCCATGTTCACTCTCCAGTGGATTCCAGCAAGGCTCTAAACTGCTCATTCTTCTCCAGCCTTTCTATACTCTGTCTCTCGGTGGCCTTATCAGCTGTGAGTTCAGTTATCATCTCTGTGCAAACAACTCCTAGATCTGTACATCCAGCTTAAATCTCTCTCCTGAGTTTCATTTCTCCACTATTAACTGACTTTTGGACATTACCGCTTGGATGTCCTGTAGGCATCTCAAATTCTGCATGTCCTAAACAGAACTCAATGTTTTCTCTCCAAATCTGTCATTTTCCAAAATTCCCTATTTCTGTTAAGAGTACCATTTTTTTTCATCACCCAGATTTGAAATCTCTGCCATGGCTTTAATCTTTCCTCTCCTCTCTCTGTTTCCAGACAGTTACTTGTTCTATTTACACAATTTATCTCTCATCTGTCCCCTTCTTTGTACTTAGCTACGATCCTAGATTATGTTCTTATCACTTCTTCCTGCACTATTTCAGCAGCTTCCTATTTGGATTTCTTGTTTCTTCCAATAAAACCTAAAAATGTCTAGTCTCTCCCTTTATATATGACTGCCAAAGTAATCTGGCTTCTTGGTACCTCTAGGATAAAATAAAAACTTTTCATCTAGTCATTTCAGAATTCTTTACAAAGTATTTCTTCTGTTCTTGCCATATTTTATTTCCTTTCATGTTCTATGTGTCAACCACTCTAACCCAATTTGCTTTTCCTTCAATCTGAGCATTCCTTCTTCTGTCTCCTTACCTTTTCATAGGCCTTTGCCTGAAATTCACTCTCTCTTCTCCTCCATCCCTCATAGAATTCCTGACTTCCTTCAGGGCTCAACTCACGTGCCAGGTTACCTCTTATAGGAAATCTGAACTGATTCGTTAGTTGTAAGTGCTTCCAATCTCCTCAGATAATTTTCATTATATATACATATATGCATATACATACATACATACATTCCTATGTTTGTATAGAAGAAGAACAGTATAAGCCTCTTGTGTTCAGAGACTATTTCTCACTTGATCTTTTTATCTTTAGCACCTAAGGAGTGCACATGCTTGTTGAAAACTGAATTGGATTGGACATTCTGTATTATAATGGTGAACACTTTTGGTGTACTTATACCTGTTCTTGACTTAACATTGGTCAGGATCCATCAATAAATCAGTCTCCATGATTGCATTTACCAAGACATTTTGAATGACCTTGACACATACAGGGGACATGGTGGCTTCATATTTGGATCAATACAGTATGTTGGCATAGAAATTCCCAGGGAGTAAGCAGCAGGGATAAATCTTTATTTTCATAGCTTGTTAGAGCTAGAAGGGAGCTAGGTAAGTTGCCTAATTTGTGAATTCAGCAATGATAATTAACTTGCTCAGTGGTACCCAGAAACAACTGGCCTCAGATTTGAACTTAACATTTTTCATCATTGAGTCCTTTGGAATTGTCTTGGATCATTATATTGCTCAGAATAGCTAAGTCATTCACACTTGACCGTCATAACAATATTGCTGTTACTGTGCACAGTGTTCTGGTTCTACTCACTTCAATTTCTTTCATGGAAGTCTTTCCAGGCATTTCAAAAATCTGCCTGTTCATCATTTCTTATAGCACAATACTATTCCATTACATTCATATACTACAACTTGTTCAACCATTCCCCAATTGATGGTCATCCCTTCAATTTCCAGTTCTTTGATGCTATAAAAAGAGCCTACTATAAATATTTTTATATAAATAGGTCCCCCCTTTTTAGTCTCTTTGGGATCCAAATCTAGTAGTGATATTGCTGGGTCAAAGGGTATGCTCTGTTGCTTTTGGGTATAGTTCAGATTGCTCTCCAGAATGGTTGAATCAGTTCACAACTGCATTAGTGCATTAGTGTACCAATTTTTCCACATTCTCCTCCAACATGTATTATTTTCAAAAGAAGCACTTCCAAAAAGTTCTCTTAAAAGAGTCACAAAAGTAACTCCTGAAGAGTATATTAGAGAAGGAAAGAGTAGGATTGATTTCTAGATAGTCTCAACTTTGTCCTCATGGACTGATTAATTATATGTATGTGAAAAACTGAGGTTTTTTTTCTTTTATGTGCCAAATAGTCACTTCCCTGCAGTTCTAGCATCTCTCTATGTTTGTAATAGAAACTAATTCATGTTTGTATACTTTTTAGAAGGATTTTATATTCTTTCCATTCCAGAGAGTTGATGTCATTAAATCTTTCTTTGCTTTGCATGTTTCAGGTTGCAGTAATGCAGAAGCTCTTAATCTGTGGACTTTCCTTATTATTTCACTTGACTATCTCCAAAACATTACCTGTAGAATACAACATTGATGATCATTTTCAAGCTACAGCTTCACTACCAACAAAGGTTATCTACCTATATGTCTCACTTATGGCTGCCAGACCCAAATATTATTTTGCATGGACTTTAGGTAAGTAACATTTAAAGCTATTTATGTCAGTTTACTTTGTGGTTGAGAGTGCCATCTTGAGGATAATGATAGGTATTTTTTAAAATTAGAACCACAGTGAATGTGAGGTCCTTATAAAATTATATGTTGTAAAAATGAGTTCTCACAGTTGTTTTTTGTTAATTTCGAAGCTTGTTAGCAACTGTTTAAAAAAATAACTTTTCCCCAGATTTGTAGTCACAACTTGACTTTGAGTATGGATTTGTTTTTGAAACATGGTAAAGGAAGTTTGGACATTTGTATTTAAACTTTCCCTTCTGATTGACTTGTTAAACTAAATGTACTATAATTTGGTGTTTAAATATTCAATTATACAACATACTGTTGCAGATAAATTGGTAACTTTCACTTGATTTGCAAAAAAAATTTCAATTTTGAAATTTAAGCAAAAAAAAAAATAAAATTCATGTGCAGCATTGATTATATTCTTCTTTCTGTCTTTTTCTGCCTTCCAATGGCTAATGGAAAAGTTTAACTTTAATAGCCACTAGGTGACTTAGCAAACAAAACTGTATTTTCCCCTTAAGCATGTCTGACTTTTCTATTTGAAACCAGTGTGTCCTTTGGCAAATCATTTGCCTTCTCTGGGTCCCAGTTTACTCATATATAAAATTCAAATGTTGGCTTCGATAACATTTCAGGTCCTTTCAAGCTGTGACCTATAAGCCTCATTTTTTTCATATTCCATTTATTCCTTTAAGTTCTTTCAGGATGTTATTATCCTTCTATTTGTAATAAATGTCTAGTTATTACAAATACATTTACTGTTGTTTAAAAGAATGTTTCACGCGTGCACCAATAGACCATATTTTAATCAGTCAGTTGTAGCTAGATGGTATAGTGGGTATACTGAATCAGGAACCAGGACACCATGATTTCAAATCTGGCCTGAATCACTTAGTAGCTTTGTGACCCTGTAGGTGGGTCACTTAACAACGCTGCTTGCCTTAGTTTCCTCATCTGTAAAATGGTGATGATGATAATAGCACCTTACTCCCTGTGTTATTGTGGGAATCAAATGATATAATATTTGCAAAGCACTGTGCAAATCTTAACGTGCTACATAAATGTTAGTTATCATTATCATTTATAGCTAACTGGGCTTATTTATCAACTAAGTGTTCCTTAAAATTAGAGAAAGTAAATGATGAGTGCCATTATTCTTTCACTTGCCATCTTTTTCCATAAAGAGAGTTTATTAAAGAAAAGGGTACATTTCAGCAAAAACCTTTTCCTTTGCAATTTCCAAATGAAGTTGTACTTGTAATAGTTTTATCTTAGATTACAAGACATAAGATACTGATTCTATCCTTGCACTGGGCAAATTTCGACTACTTTCCATTATAGTTACTTTCTTCTGTGCTTTATTTCATGAGTTAGTTTGTAAATTCACAGAGGGCAAGATGTTTCTTTTTTTATCTTTGTATACCTGGCATTCAGACTGATTTCCCTATAGACAGGGAAATATTCTGGAACCTGGCAGCATGAACTTCTGGGAAATGTAGTTCAGAACATTGAGTTGACCTGCCCACATCTCTCTGAAGGCTTACTAAGCTGAAGGGAGAAAAACTCACACTGTATATCAGAACTATGGTTCCCAAAAATCCATGCCTCCAGAACCTTTCCCTTAAATGAGTCTTAATATCCAGCTCATTAATGTCTTTAGAGAAACTTATTAGTTTCACATAGGATTGGTCCTTAATAAATCCTACATGAATTAATAAGTAAATCAACATATTAACCCCAAAGAGGGTTAAGGTTATATGGAGGCCATTTTGGATTTGCATTTAGTATCTGGTCTATTATTAGCCTATGAAGTATGTAATTTGATCAACTTTTCCCATTCTTCTTACCAAACAAATGAATTTGATTATTACTTTAATTTTTATAAAGTTAATGATAGATTGAAATACTCTGTTGTCTTACATGAATTTTACAGTATCCCTTGAAGATTTTTTTTGTTCTTGTAGAATTTAATATTATTAACATGGTTTTCAACAGCAATCATTCCTAAAAATATCTAAAATTGACAACTTTTTAAAACTGCCATCTTTACAGACAGCATACCTAAAGTAAATACTGACTTTGATTTAGGAATGAGTGTTTATCTATGTTCTGTTATGCTGCTAAGGCTTCTATAAGAAGTGTGGCCCATTTGTCTGAATGCAGGATTTTTAAGGAGATGAACAATCTGTAGGTTATATAAAAATGCTCTGTGAGGCTGGCCTCTTAATATTTTCCAACCTATCAGAACTAGTGATACAGCTAAATTTGTGGAACTGCTGGGAACTTCTGTTCATCTTCATAAAGAACTTTGAAATCTAGATGAACGTCATTGTAGTTTTATAAAATGAGGTTCTATTATCTTATCAGCATTTTCTTAATTATTGCAGTACTAATAATAAAAATATTTGCAGAGTGATTAACAAAACTAATTTTTAAATTTGTGGCCTTTGGAAAATGAAGAATAAGTAAAAAATCATTTGCAGTAAGTTGACTCTCACTTTTTCAAGAAAAACCAATTAAGCTTTAAAAAGTAATAGTGATTAGAAACGCAGCTGCAGTTAATGCATACTTAGTATAATGCCCTATTTTAAGTACTTCAACTGAAGCCCAGAGGGGTTTAAATCCTGTTGCTACCAGTTCCCACTGTGGATGCTCATGGGCTCATAGATTTACATCTGGAGGGGATCTCAAACATCATTTAGTTCAGTGCCCTCATTTTATAGATGAATGAATCCCCCAAAAGGTAAGGGTCTTGCTCAGTGATGGGGAACCTGTGACCTTCAGGTCCTCAAGTGCACAGAACAAACCCCTTAACAAAAGGGTTTGTTCTATAAAATTTGAACTCAATCAAAAAGCTGCACCCAAGGATGTAGACCATATATGGCCTCAAGGCCACAGGTTCCCTACCACTGGTCTTGTCCAAAATCATATATGTAGTTAAATAGAAGAAATAGAATTTGAATCTAGGTCTTCTTGTTTCCAAATTCAGTGCCCTTTAGCAATATTGTCTTTCCCATCTTAATTATCATCCCACTAACAACTAGTATTTATATCGTGCTTCCTCAGATAGTTCAGAAAAGGCCCAATTATTCATTTGTGGGATAGGTGTGAACTTGAGCAAGGAAAGTCTTGCATTAAGACAGTCAGTGACTGATCACCATTTTATCTTTGTTTTGTTTACGATTTTTTGTTTTATCTTAATTCAGTTTACATTGTAGCCTAAGCTTACTTCATTGCTGATCTCTTTGCAGACTATCTGTAGAATCATATATTTAAAGTTTTCATAAACCTTAGAGATCTTTTAGGCTGCTCCTTTTGTTGTATAGATGAGGAAACTAGAGGCAGTGCTGTGCAGTGGAAAGAGTGCTGGATTTGGAGTCACAAGACCCAGATTCAAGTTCTGGCTCTTCCACTTGATAGTTATGTGACCTTGGGAAAGTCATAGCCTTATTGGGCCTCAGTTTCCTCAACTGAAAAATGAACTTCAATGACCTCTAAGATCCCCTCCATCTCTAAACTGATGATCCCATGACCTGTGTTCAGTCCTGCATCTGCCATGTACTGCAGCCTTGGGAGAATCGTTGAAGTTCTCTAGGACTCAGTTTCTTCTTCTGGAAAGAATACCAGATGCCTTTTAGGATTCCTTACAGATTTATCTGTCTGTGAAACTGAGAGGCAAAGTGATTTGCCTAAAATTTTACAGGTAACATACATATTAGCAAATTATTATTTGTCAATTATATGTCAATGTGTTATTTGTGATTTTCTCTTATTTCCAAGACTTTTTAAAATGTCCTTTTAATGTACTAAGATCAAGGAGGGTGGTAATAGCTATAATAGCTAAAACATTAAGTAGGCATTGTTATTAACACATATATCTTCTGTTACTTTGTTTATATAGGATATGTATATGCATATTACATTATTTTGTTACTATTTAATGAACCCTACAGTCACATGCCCTAGGTAAATAGTTGAGCAACACATAGTCTCTAAATTGTTTTCTCTTGCGTGATTTGTTGGGAAATGGACCATTTGAGGCAGCATATTCCTCTGTTACTTTTCAAGTAAATATATAAAACTAAAATTATTTGGGAAAAGACCATATGTGCTAAATATCAGGGACAGTTCATACATGAACTAGATTGGCTGAGGCATGATAAAGTGCAAAATTAAAATAATTGTGTTCTAACACCTCGTGTATATGCTTTACTCTTTGCAAAAATATTACAGTCATTTCCAAGGGCATTGCCTACCTGCATGTCATTTCAACAGTAATCAACTAAAATTAGGATTACCTTAGACTGTCAAAATGTAGTACAAATGTCAAAATGGTGTACAACGGTAAAGCTTCCTTGGGATAATAGGGCTGCTAGTAACAATAACTATTTTTCCTTGACTCTTTTTCAATACAGCTGATGCTATTAATAATGCAGCTGGATTTGGTTTTAAGGGCTATGATAAAAATGGAGAAGAACGCTGGGATTTAATTTCCAATTTGAGAATCCAGCAAATAGAGGTAGGTGAATGATTTATTATATAGTACTTTATAGAACTGGCCTTATTGCTTAAGTTCTAATATCCCAAGTGTGGAATAGAAGTTTTATTAACACTATTTGAAGATATGTAGTTTGTAAGTCATGGGTAAAATATAATACTGAAATCCATGAATTTTAATTCATCCTCAAGGGGGAAAAAGAACACATTCATTAATTTCCACAGGCATTGCCTACCAGCATGTCGTAAAATATAAAGAGAGTTATAATGAAATAAAACTAGAATAACAATAAACTCTGTGTGTATGTCTGTGTGTGTGCATCTTAAAGCTGTCAGGAACCTTGGCCTCCTTATTTTACATCTGAGAAAAATAGGATTTAGATGTGAAATGACTTGCCCAAGGTCACACAACTAGTAAATACAGAGGTAAGATTAGAACTCTAATCTTCTCACTCTCCATTCAGTGTTCTTTCCATTCCATCACACTTCATTTGCACTGTCCTTTACCCTTGAATCTGTTTCTGGCTTCTTCTTCCTGTGCTCATGCTTTGCCAAACCTCAAACCTAGCTTACCTCCATCCTCCCTTCTTGGTTTCTACTCATATGCTGCTTAATTTACAAGAAATTGTGCTGACTCAGCCAATTACAAAATTGTTATTTTAAACTCATCTGGGCTCTCAAGACTTCACAGATATCGTTTTATTCTTCCCTGATTTACTTTCATCCTCCCCATAGCAGCTATGATCTCTCCTTTGATTTAGGGAGGGCAGATATCAAAGAGTTCAATAGAAAGGAGGATCCCATAGACTAAAATTCTGCAAAAGAAGACAACCCAGGAAGCATGGGAAGTCAGGGACTGACTTCTGTGCCTTTTTATAATCCCAGCACTCACTTAGCACAGTGCCTTACAGATAAAAGGTGCTTAATAAATGCTTACTGACAGAACGACTGAATGACCAGAAAGAGAAGAAATCCATTAAGGAGGAATAATGGGAGTTGGAAGCTGCACAGAGGACTCATCATCCAGCTCAGATTTTTACAAGATCTACACAGAGAATGGAAGCAAGAGGAAATACCATGAACAATACAAAAGCATAGCACTGTCCCTTAAGGATAATACCAGGAGTGCTAAAAATCAGAGTAAGTTTAGGCAAGAAAAGTCAAGGTAAAAAAAAAGCATTTTGTATTGTTTTTTAAGCTATATTAGGGGAAAAAAGATCATAGAAGAGATATAGGATCATTACTCAGGGTGGATAGGGCAGTGATAACTGACATTAGAAAGAAAACAAATCTGCTTTACTTTTAATTTGCTTCTTTTTTCTCCACTCCATAATCTGGGAAGGACAGGACAGGACAAAAGTGACTGATATAATAAGTAAGGCGACAGTAAAACAGCACTTAGCTTTTTTTATTGAACTCAGGTCATCTGACCCAGAGGAACTTTAATCATAGGAAAAATGGCAGATGTGACTGCTGAGATCTTGGAGGATGGAAGTGGTGTACGTCAAGCCTGGAGAAAGGCAAATGTCCAGTTCTCCCCCAAAAAAAGTAGAATCTGAAAACTATAAACTACTGAACTTGACTTCTATCCCTGGCAAAATTCTAGAATAGATTAATAAAAAGATGATTAGTGAATTTCTAGAAAAGGAAGTGATGATCACAAAGAACTATTATCACTTGTGAAAAACGTCAGGCCAGATCAACCTTCTTTCTTTTTTTAGTGGCATTACTAAATGAGTATTTTAGGGTAGTAATGTAGATCTTTTTAAATAAACTTTATGTTGTTTATTAATAGGCTTTAAAAATAATAATAATTTTACAGGATTTCACTATAGGAGTTCTGCAAAAGTTTTGCTTACATTGAAGGAGGTCTACCACTTTGGAAAATTTTGAGACCCACTGGACTAGGCAATATTTAAAATTTGATATAGAACTATTTGAATATCTCGATTCCTAGAGTGGTCATTAGTGGTTCAACTTCAGTTTGGAAGGTCTTGAGTGAATTCCCCAGGGATTTAAGCATACTCTATGATGTTGAACATTTTTAACTATAAGTTGGATCAAGACATCTTTGTAAATCAAATTTTCAGTTGATATAAATTTTATCTTCCTTGGATGACAAAGGACCCAGTAAGAATTTGATAGGTTAGAGCACTGGGCTGAATTTAATGAATTTAATAAAAGTATGGATAAATGTTTAGTTGTTCAGTCATTTTCAGTCATGACCAACTCTTCCTAACTCCATTGGGGTTTTTCTTGGCAAAGATACTAGGGGGGTTTTCCTTTTCCAGCACATTTTATAGATGATGAAACTGAGGCAAACAGGATTAAGTGACTTGTCCAGGGTCATACATCTAGCGTTTGAAGCCAGATTTGAATTACTCTTCCTGAGAACATGAGTCTGGTCTGGTACTCTATCCACTGTATGTCCTAGCTGCTGGAAAAATACATACTTAGCCTTGAAATTTTTTCTTCACAAGTTTAAGCTAAGCAAAGCATTGATTGATTGGATGACAGTTTGTCTGACAAAAGGTCTAGAATTATGAGTAGATATGTAAGTTCAATATGAGTACATCATGTGATATGACAGTTGAAAAAATCAATACAGTTTTGGACTTCCAAGAAAAAGGAGTTGATAATTACGCTGTTCCCTACCCAAGCCAGACTACGTCTATTGTTCAACTTCAGATGTCACAATTTAAGAAGGACACCAGTAACATGGAGAGTGTTCCAAGAAGGAAAGCCAGGATGGTGAAAAGCCTTTTATCCATGCCATATGAGGATTAGCTGGAAGAACTAGAGACATCGGATTTGAAGAAGAGCAACATTCAGTGAGGACAAAATAGGGGTCTTCAGAATTTAAGGGCTGTCCTCTAGAAGCAGGTTTAGATTTATTTATTGGCCCCAGATAGAAGAATCAGAAAAAAGTGAGTGGAAGATACAAAGAGTCAGACTTAGATTTGATGTCAGGATAAATTTAGTAAAAATTAGAACTCTACTAAAGAGAGGAATGAACAGCTTCAGGAATGAGTGGATTGATGGGAAGTCTTCAGCAAAAAAGTTGAGTGACTACTTACTGGGCCTGTGGTAGTGGAGGTTATTTTTAAGCTCTGTGTTGAACTTCATTCTTCTCTGATTTCAGTTTCTTTAAATCTACTGCCTCTTTCCTTGTTGCCTTTCAGGGTTAATAAAAGTATCACTTAAAACAAAAAAGAAGGTCTCGGTGTGAAAATCAAAAGGGAAAAGGATCTGGAAAAAAAAAAAAGCAAAACAGAGTTTGAATCCTGTCCTATGCCAGTCAGGCAACAAGCATTTATTAAGCATGCATCTCAAATGCATACAAAGAAAAAACAAAACAGAAAGTTGGAGGACAGTGAACAGTTTTACATAGAAAGAAGAGAAAGAGAAAGAACCCTGAACACTTGGACCTAAAAAACTATTTGAGGTTCTTCCCATAGAAGAGGAAGCAGCCACTTGTCCTGTAAGGAGTAATGAAGTAAATCCGCTAGCCAACTTGTCAACCATCATTTTTAAGTGCCAGCTATGTGCCAGGCACTGTGCTAAGCACTAGGGATTTTTTTAAAGGCAAAAACAGTCCCTGACCACAAGGAGCTTATAATTTAATTGAGTAGTCGACATAGAAACAACTGTATATGAACAAGATATGGAGAAGATAAGATGGAAGTAATCTCAGATGGAAGTCACTAGCATTAAGGGGATCAGGAAAGGCTTTCTTAAATGGTGGGCATTTTAGCTGAGACTTGAAAGAAATCAGGAAAATCAAGAGATTGAGCTAAGGAGTGAAAGCATCCTAGGCATGGGGAGCAGCCAATTCAGGAAACAGCATGTACAAGAAATGTGCAAGAAACAGCAAGGAAAGCCAGTGTCAGTGAATCATAGAACACATGGAGAGGAGGGGTAAGATGTCAGAAAGACTGGAAAGGTAGTAAGGGGTCAAGTTATGACAGCAGAGAGAATTATTCTGGTAAAAACTTATTCCATAAGGATCAGAGGAAAAAATGGGAACTGGTGGTCAGTGGTTCTCTGTTGATGGATATTTGGGTAGCTCTTCATCCACTGATAGCATTCAGAGAAGTCTTCAAAGGATATATATCTGAAAGGAAACAGAGATGCCCAATACTTACCCAAATGGAGGATTACCATACGCTTCTTGTGACTTATATGAGCACAATGATGCTATGAGGAACACCTTAAAGGATGACAGTATCACAGGCAAGAAATGAAAGATCTTGGAGGTGCAGATGGTGGTGTCTTCCGACTTCAAATCCAGCATTTTTCCATTGAACAGTTCTGTTGATATGCTTACACATATCAGCTAGATCAACCAAACTAGAGACCATAAAGAGTAACTGCAATGTCAGGAAAAATAGTAATAATGACATCTAGAGTTGTCAGGAGACAAAATTCAAGAAATAAGTTTGTAGTAAAACCCATGGCCTCATACATCTCTAAACTAACACACTAGTAGGTAACAAGCAAAAGGAACTATCCAGCACAGGAAAGCAAATTTGAAGCCAGACATGGTGATCCATGTCTGTAATCCTTGATACTGAGAGAGATTGAAGCTGAAGGATTCCTATGGTCACTCTCATGTCCTTTTATAGACTTTGAGAAACTTACCCAGAACCCAGGAGGTTCACTGGTCTGCATAGATGTTTATGAGTTCATAAGGGGCAACATGGCAAAACAAAGAACAAGGGTGCCATTTTGTTTTGTTAAGAGCCTGAATTTCTGACTCAACTCTTAAAACCATGGTAAAGGTGTGATAAGCAGGTTAACATTTAGATGGGGCTTAACTGTTGAATATATTCATATATTTAGATGTCTTACATCTGAGATGAACCATTCAATTACCAGGTGATGAAGTCTCTAACAGTCCTGAGGTTGATTTTTATTTTTGGTAAAATTCTGGAACATATTACTAAAAGACTAATTATTGAATATCTCACAAAGAAAGCTATGTAAAGGAAGAATTGGCATGGAATCATCAAGAACAGGCCATATATACTAGACTAGTCTTATTTCATTTTTTGACAAGGTTAGTAAACTGGTAAAATTCTGTAGTTGTGGTTCAAATAGATTTTAGTAAAGCAATTGATAAAGTTTCATGCTCTTCTTTTGGAAAAAATAGATTTGAGCTAGACACTGTTTATAATAAAATGAATTTGACCAATATCTTATACCATTTATCAATATAAGGTCAAAATGAATACATGACCTAGATATAAAGGGAAATATTACAAGAAAATTTGAAGAACATGGAACATATCACCTATCAGATTTATGGATAGGTGAACAATTTATGAATAAGAGATAGAGAGCATTGTGAGTTGTAAAATGGATAATTTTATTACATTAAATTAAAAAAGGTTTTGTATAAATAAAACAAATGTAGCCAAGATCAGAAGCAAAACAGAAAACTGAGAAAAAAATTTATAGGTAGTTCTTCAGGGAGAACTTTGTCAAATGTATAATAATGCAAGTCATTTCTCAATTGATAAATGGTCAAATGATATAAGCAGACAATTTTCCAATGAAGAAATCAAAACAATTTATAGTCATATGAAAAAATACTCTAAATCATTACTGATTAGAGAAATACAAATTAAAACAACTTTGAGATATCATTTTATACCTATCAGATTGGTTAAAATGATAGAAGGGAAAAGTGACACGTGTTAGAGGAGATGTGAAAAATTAGGGCCTTAATTCATTCTTGGTAGATCTGTGAGTTGATCCAACCATTTTGAAAATTTGGAATTATGCCCAAAATTACTGCCTCTACCTTTTGACCCAGCAATGCAACTATCTGACAGATCTGTTGATCTGTTTTTCAAGATGATTAGGGCAAAACAAAAAGAACTAAATGTTCTTAAGTATTTATAGCAGCTCTCTTTGTGGTGGCAAAGAATGGGAATTTACAGGGATGTGCATCAGTTGGAGAATGGCTGAATAAATTGTGGTGTATGTTCATGGTGGAATATTACTCTGCTATAAAGAAGGATGAGCTCTGTGATTTTAGAAAAACATGGAGAGAACTCCACAAAGTGATGAATAGCAAAATGATCAGAACCAAGAGAACACTGTATACAGTAACAGCAGTACTGTTTTAAGAATAACTTTGAGCAACCAAGTCATTCTGTTATAAGCACCCAAATTAACCATAAAGATCCTGTGAGGGAAGATGCTATTTGCATCCGGAAGAACACCCACCCACATACACACACAATAACAATAGCCATCTTTAAGTTTGGGGGGATAAGGGTAAAAAAAAAAGTTACACGATAATTTTGTTGTACATTTGGAAGGAAGAGTGAGTTGTGCATAATGAATCTGCAATTTCAGATGCAATCCTCTGTTTTTCTACTTGACTTTATTATGGAAATGCTTGTTTTATTTCTTAAGTTCAGAATAAAATAAATTTTAAAAATTAAATTAATTTGGAACCGGATGAATGACAATGAGAAGTCATTAATGGTTTGATGTCAGCTTGGAAAGAAGTTCCCAAGGAGTGTACTCGAAATATGCATGTTTGAATCAATATTACTTTACATTTCTTATCAATGCTAGTAATAAAGACGTATAAGTCATACTTATGTGATATTCAGATGATGGGGTGAGGAAACAGCTAACACACTAAATGGCAGAGACAGTCTATAGAAAAAATCCCTGCCATTACACTAGATCAAATAAGACTAAGTTCAATAGGAATAAATTTACTCAGGTTCAAAGAGTCAACATTACTACAAAGGACGTGGATGTTTTGGGTTTTTTTTTAGTGAACAGCTACCACTAGGTAGGTCTGACAGTTAATATGGTAGGCAAGAAAACTACTGCACTCTTAGTCTACATCAATAAAAGAATAAAATTTGGGTTTAAGATGATTTTCCCTTTAGTAAACATTTGATAGTAAATCAATTGAACATTCATTAAGTTCCTACTATGTACCAGGCACTGTGCTAAGCATTAAGGATACAAATACAAAAAAGAAATGGTCCTTGCCCTCAAGGAACTTACCATCCAAGGGAGAAGACAACACAAAAAAGCAAGCTGAAAAATCAGGGGGAGGTACAAGGGTAGGATGGAATAGAGAGAAGGCACCTGGTATGGGGCATGACAGAGAAGTCCAAAGGAATCCAGCCTATTGGATTAATTGTTGCTTGCAGTGAGCCCAGTATCGTAAGTAACATATTGCATGCTGCAGTGCTCTGAATAGTGTTGTATACTAGTTACAGGTATGATCTGTATAGAAATTCATTTTTAAGTATATATAGTTGTAAAAGTATATTTTAATTAAATGCATGTTATTTTAAATGAATGAACATTATCTGTCTTTGGAATTCATTTTTGTTGGTCCAAAATAATAAGAACTTTTTCCTTACAGTTTTCAACAAGTTTTAAAATGTTTCTTGATAATTGGAATATTCAGACAGCTCTCTGGCTTAAAAGGTAAGTGTTTTTAGATATGTGATTCCTATCAACTCAGTCTTTGTTGGCGTTTTGCATTTTTCTCTGTTGAAAATTGCTGAGTTCTACTCCTTGGATAAATTAGTAGTGTCTTCCATGTTTTAAAATAGCATTAGGGTTTATTCTAATTTTATGATCTCTTTGAAATGGGGGTAATCTCTAATACTGCATTGTTTTTTGAGGATAAAAGGGAGCATTACCTTCTTTTAGCAATAGCAAATAATTAGTATAGAAAGAACACATGTACCTACCACTTATAATTCTTATATTTAAAATTTAAGTGTTTTGTGAAATGTAAATAAAATTATATAAAAAGTAAGAATCATCAATACACTGAATATGGCATTTAATGTTACAATATGCAAATTAAATAGGTGGAAATTGTTTGTTCCAAGTGTAGACCTTCCTAAAGTTTAAATCACCTACCTAGGGTGACAGCAAGTTATTGACAGAGGAAAGATGTGCTTTGTCTATTAAGATTCCCTAAAAAAAAATTCACATTAGCTATAAGGAATGACATATGATTGTATGACATTTATTTGGTATTACTGTAATCATTATCATCATTTTTCTCACATATGTATGTGTCCTTCCCTTTTTGTCCCTAGGGTCTGTTATGAAAGAGCCTCCTTTAGCCCAACCATTCAGACTTTCATCCTCTCAGCCATTTGGCATGGTGTATATCCAGGATATTACTTAACCTTTTTAACAGGGATGGTAATGACATTAGCAGCGCGAACTGTGAGTACTGAGATATTATATGTTTCAAAATCAGAGTATTTTTACCTGTAAGATATTTGCAAGGACAATTCAGCAGTTTCATTTTTTAAAATGTGTTTCAAATCATCACTTTATTGCACTGCCAGCTAGAAATATCTCTGCTTTGACCTTAGGAGTTGATTAAATGGTATATTCTCCATTAACAGTGTGATCACTGTGCCTTCCACATCAAATGGGACAAGAGGAGTGGCTCTACCTAGAAAGACTTTAAAGTCTATCGGGGGTTACACACAGAAGAGGAGCAAGTACAAAACAGAGTTAAAACAGGGAGCCCTACTTCTACCTTATAGGAGTCTATGCTATGATTAGTCACTGTGGAGTAGAGTTAATAAATAAAACTGTCTCTTGGAGACAGAAATCCTTCATATTTATTTTGAAGGAAAGGAAGAAAGTGAGTTGGCAAAGATCCACTCATTTACCAAATATTGATTGGGAACTTGACATGTTGAGTGTCAAGGTGTTAGAGATATTAAAAAAAGATAAATAGGACAATAGTCCCTTCCCTCTACAAGTTTATGCTAATCTAATAAAATTAGAACAAGTTCATAGGATCAGAATAAAGCTGCAATAAGATCAGAGAAGGGAAGAAATCGCCATCACTTTGTGGGGAGTAAGTATTATAAAGAAGTAAAAATAGAAGAGCAGTAGACAGACACAGTCAAACCTGTATTTAAAAAACATAGAATGCTCCATGACAGCCCCTAAGGGGAGGGAACCATTGGTTCAATTAAATAGCCCTAAATAACCTATTTGAAAGGTAGATACAGTGTCCATATAAATTAAACATGACCACATCTACCCCTAGATGAAACATAAGCATTTATTTTTTTAATTCTAAGAATTTATTATTTTTAGATGTATGACCACCTTGAAATTGAAAAAAAAAAAAAAGGTGTTTCTGTGCCCTTGAAATATTCTTCTCAACAATTTCTTTAGAGGTAGTTGCTTTTCATTTCTTGATAAAATTATAATATTGACAAATGTTTCAATAAACATTACTTGACAACCTTATAATGCATGTCATTTGTTTTTAACAAGTTCAAAATTTAAAGCATCTTAAATACAATCATGTAATTTACAAAAGAAAGCTAATAATTTTGTTGTTGTATTTTTGTCTTGCAGATGAGAAATAACATTAGACATTACTTTATTGAACCTCCAGAGGTTAAATTAGTTTATGATGTTATAACATGGATAGCAACTCAAGTAGCAATAAGTTACACAGTTGTACCATTTGTACTTCTCTCTATAAAACCTTCCATTTTGTTTTTCAGGTAAGTATATCTTTTTAAAATGTCTTAGTGAAGTTTTTTTTTAAGGTTTTTTATTTTTAAAAGAATTTCTTTGGAAATGAGATAGAATAGATTTTGGCCACATTGCTTACATCTGGATACATTATCAGTGTATGCTCTTTAAATATGATGAGACTTTTAAATGAAGGTGGGAGCCAGTTTTCTAGGTGGAATGATTTTTACCAGACATTTCAAATGAACATCTGGCCGTATTGAAAGGAGAAAAATGCTGAATAACCATTGTGTGAAAGATCTTGAAGGCTTGGAGTTCAGCACAGTTCCTGGAACATAGCAATCACAGAAATACTGTTGGTTGGCTGACTAATCAAATGATGAAATTAATTTTAATAAGCAATTAAAATGGCAGGTTCCTATATGGAATGTTTAACTCTTCTCTCTCTTTTTCAATTAAAGAACTATTAATGCTATTTCTCAGATGCATGTTTTCCGTTTTCCTGGTCATTATCATAAAGTGTGATACATCAAAAAACTTACTCTGAGAAATTGTTTAACTAAATTGTTAAATTTTTATAGCTATGCTCAAGCAATGTGGACTGGATTTTGTTTCCAGAGTCCTTTTAATAATGTTGCTTGTGCCTGATGGTATTTGGTTCAAATCATGTCAGTATTTAAAGGGTTTGTTTTCTTTCATCTATTTTTCCATTTGTCTAATTTATCACAATTTTACATTCTTAATATTTGTTGAGTTTGCATGGCCTTCATAAAACTATATCCCATTTTGTTAGAAGTTAGTTTAAATATTTAAGAACAGCCCAGATTAAACTTTTTTTTATAGCCTACTATGCCACTGTACTGTCTTTGAGTTACTACTTTCAGCACTTCATCGAATAATGTGGATTCTTGGAAGTAATTTTCAGGGCATTTAGTTACCCATGAGTATCTTTTTTGTTTTTAATTTACCATATTTAGTCACAGCACTATATCCCTTATGGGGAAATAGAATGTGATACTTAATAGCAGGCTTATATGCAGTCCAGGTTTAAATAGTAGTATTTTAAGAATATCCCGTAGCAGTGATAGCTTACAAATTATAATAACATGAGAAAAAATAAGTGAAACTTTGTTGGAACATCCTAAGTTGGATATGTCATCTACAAAACATGTACTTTTGTATGAATAATAACTCACAATTTGATGAAATGATTTTTTTTCCATTTAGCTCCTGGTATTATTGCCTTCACGTTACTGGCATCTTGGTAGTGGTATTATTGCCAGGAAAAAAAACTAACAGAGGAAAGAAAATACAGCAAGAAGACCACCTTTCACAATCCAAAAAATTAGAGGAAGAAGAAAGTCCTTTGGGACTGAACAGTTATTTAGCAACAAATAACATCCGCAATCAGCAGCAAAAAATATCTCCCAGATATTCAGCACTAAAACAGTGATGGAGAGAATATTAAGCTGGCTATTTTTCATGTTTTCAGAAAACAGTTTTAGCACCTTTTACAGGGGTTTGTATTCAACTGAAACAAAATTAAGTGACAAAAAGGACATATATATAGGGAATATCTTGTATAATAGACTGCAAATAGAATGAATTAACCCCTCTTGTGCCATGTCCCTGTGGGTCATGCCTTATATGAAAATATTTCCATTATTTCAATGGGCACTCAGGACTTCAACGTATGTCCATAGGGTCATATGTGTGCCCCTTTGATGAATGTACGTTGTGTATCCTAAGGCACTGAGGGGATAGAAACAATTGTGTCGATCTAGATGAAGAGAGGGAAATTTAACTTTTCCAGATGAATGCTTTGCCTTAAACCCTCTATTTACTGAAATAATTGTTTCTAAATGGTATTTTCATGTTTAATATTTGTGTAAAAAGCAGATTTCAGATATTTAATGTTAAATGCTGTAAAGGAAATTAGAAGGAAGAATTTAAACAGAATGTTGTAAATGGTTTGTAAAATGCAATAAACATCTCAGTATTTCGAGGGTTTTCTTACAGTTATCTCAAAACAACTTAAGTGGAATGCAGAATTGTAAACATTACCAATGCCAAAATATAGGTAACCTAGATTGGCTGATTTTAATTATGTTGTATCAGTCAAATTGAGCCCTTCTAAGAAGATTTTCTTAAACATATAATTTAAATATAGCAAAACTGATATTTTAAGCGGTTTTTTTACTTTAAAAAAAAAGAAGAAAACACTAAGTGGACCTTGCAATTAGAGACAAGTTGGCAATCATAGGACCCAGATCAATATATTGTAAGTAAGTACCAGGTGCTCAGCAGAAGTGCTACTTACCCCTAATATGTCTGAATTTATTTTGTTATTCTATTTAGGATATTCACGGATTTAACAACTAAATTTCTTTAGAATTTTAAAACTCAACTTGTCAGACATAAAACCTGTAGAATTAGGAAAGGATTATTAAATAATAGACCTAAAAACGGTATCATGGAAGTAAAACATTTTTACTTGGTTAAGAATAAAAGCAAGTTCCTTTAGGTTAATCATGAACTATCTGTCTCTCAAATAGACCAGCCTAATTCATGTTTTGAAAAGTTTAAGGGGATTTACATAAGATTGTTGGTAGAAAAAATAAACCATATCTTTAGAAAAGCCTGTCCAAGTAATATTTAGAATTTTTAGATATTGTATAAAATGCTGTCATTAGCACCTTTTAATGGGATTTTTAAGTTCTCTAAGTACAAAAGTATGTTTTTGTTTCAGTTTGCACGTTTTCACGTGCTTACAATTCCCCTGAAATATACTACAACTTTCTCATCATTCCCAGGGGCCACATAATTCCTTTGCATTAATTTGATCTTAGTTGTGACTAAAAAATAGCACAGTTTTGTACAAGGATAGTTGTCAGCAAGCACCACAAAAGCATGCAAGGTTCCTAAACCTTGTGGTATTTGGTATGCGCAGGAAAGGAAGGAAGATGTATTTTCATTTTATTTTTAGCTGACATTTTATTTTGCCTTATTTTTATTAAATGCAAACTTTCTACATTGCCCAATTCCTTTTTGATATGTTATCATTTACAAATTATGATTAGCAAATTGAGTTAAGGGCAAAACTGCCTGTGATGTAGGAATTACCAAATAGTTGTGAGTTTTATGGTGTTTTTTTTTTCTTTTTAGGAAGAGCAAAGAAAGCTAAGACATATGCCATTCAGCAGGTTCTAATCAGCGAAAATGTAGAACTAACTTTTTTTGAGCCTTAGAAATAACATCACAGACTGCCTTGGCTCAGTCTCTGTTGAAACTTCTCCTTGTTTCACACCTGTTTGGAAATGTAGGTGGGGCTGTCCTAAGAACTTCCCAGGAAAGAATGGAAAATGAAAACATACTGAAATTAAGATGCACAAATAATACAAGAGGACAGGAATGAATGTACACCGAAAGACCAGTTAAATTTACTGGCAAAAGAGTTTTCACTCATTGATGAATGTAGCAGAGGATCTAAGCACTCTTTAAGAGGAGCCATAAGGGTACTGGTTTTATTAAGACATTTCTGGCTAGTGGAAAGCACAAGCACCAGATTGCAGCCTTGTATGTAAGTAGGGAGCAGAGGGAAGCTCAGCTACTTTTCTTTTTATTAGTCTGCTTTGCCCTCAAGGAAATAGTCATCCATTTTAGTATGTTATAATTTGTTTACAAAGCTGAATGGGACCTTGGAAGATCATCTAATCAAGTATCTCCTTTTATAAGTGAACAGACTGAGGTCCAGAAAGGTAAAGTGATTTTCCTCAAGTCACACACCTGGTAAATGGTAGAAATCCAACTGAGTTTTTTCATCCCATAATGCTGCCTCCCACACTAAGCAACTATTTTATAAGGTTCACTGGTCATCATCTGCTTGTATGATAATACTATAGTCACTCAAAAAGTGAAAATCTTTTTCAGTCACTCAGTTTATTTGCATAAAATCTACCTAATTATCCAAGTAGCCAATTCCCCTTGCCAAATTAAATAAGTGTTTTTCTTCAAGTCCAGGAAGGATTATGGCATAGGCTTTTGCTTCAGAAAGATCAGTGCACTTTTTTTCTAGCTTTTACTTTTCTCTAAAAAAAGAAATTGTTTCATCCTCTGTCAAAACAGAGAAGCACTTATACTATATGTGTATCCCTAGAACAGTGCCTGGCATTTGATAAGCAGACCTTACTGAACACTTGTTGATTGATCAATTATTGGTGAAATGTTATAAAGATTAATGTGTTGTTTCTACTTCTTTTGGAGGACTATACTCTAATGGGCACTTGCTTTAAAAAAAAAACTGAAATAATATTGCAGCCAGTTTTTATTTTTTTATTTCTTCAATTGGTATTGGTGAAATATGCACATAACTTTACTTTGTGATGATTACATACAAACTCTGTCAAATGCACAGTTTAGATTTGAGGATGTTAGACCTTTAGTGTGTGCTTTAATTATTCTTACAGTTTGCTCTTGTTTTTTAATCATAGTTAATTTCTATTATAATTTGAATGAGCAATCATCAATATCATATTGACTGAAATCAGTAAAACTCCATCACTATTTTACATAGTGCAATTCTCTAACTTTAAAATAAACATTTTCTCTGGAATTATGAATAATAGAGAAAATGGAGTTGTCTGACAAACCACCTGTCCCTTCATCTCATGCCATCAACCTTTGGGTTTTACCCTGTTAGGATCAGCATGTTTGAGTTTGTGTGTGTGTATGCGTACATAAAGCACCATTTTTCTCATCTGTAAAATGAGGAAATTAAATTGGATGAGTTTTGAGGTCCCTCCCAGCTCCCAATATTTTGAACTTATCAAAGTGTGTGGCCAAGGGAACACTTGAGGAAATCCAGTTCATTTATATTATTGTTGTCCCTTGGTATTAGTAAAACTGAAAGTCCAGAGATCTGTGTTCTTATCCCTGGTTCTTAGATTAATGACCAGTGTGTGGCCTTGGGCAAGTCACTTAACTTACCCGAGTCTCAATTTTTACTCATCTATAAAACTACAGAATTTGATTAGCTATCAGCTAGTTCCTTTTCAACTCCAAAACCCTGACACACTGTACATAGAGGGGTTGGAGTGCCATGGGTGGAATCAGTAAGCAAATGCTGCACGTGTGTGTAAGAACATGACTGCCATCATAATTGTATTCATTTAGTATCATGAAATAGAGCTGTAACTGTGCAAAAGGTTGTCATGGTAACATAGGAAAAAATCCTGGGGTCCAATGAATCAAAAGGCCTGTCCTTGTAGCATTTCTGCTGAATAGATCTCTTAAAATGATTCCCTAATAATATATCAATTTGTATACCTGAGAACATGGCAAATTTTCCTCTTGCTTTCTCTGCTTTTTTTCCTAGTATGATTTTAAATCAGGAAGAAAAAAAGTAGCCCAAAATAATCCCTTATCCCCCTTCTCATTTACTCATTTTATTACCCAGGAAATAGTACCAGTTAATTGTTTCTTAAATTATTTCATTATAAATTATTTAAGACATATTTCATTTTAAAATTATTTTATATTTCAAATTACAAGAAGTACGTTACTTGAATAAAACTAAATATTTACCATTAATTTAATCAGAGAATTCATATGTTAGATAAAGGTTGAGATAGGGTTTTTGCAAGGTTAAATATTTAATTTTCATTGTTTGTAATTTATATACACTTATTTTGAACATAAATGGAAAAGCTGGAGAATTAATACATTCCTAATATATGCTTAATTAATTTTCCTCCTGCTACCAATTATTTGTAATTACTTATTCATAAGTTTTCCAGACTATTGCATTATCATGAAAGATAAAAATGACATAAAAGAGAAGTAGTTTGAATGGTACCTCTTATTATGGTTTTGGCTAAAGGTTTATCTAGAATTTTTTTATAAATCTATATCCTAAGGAGATTTCTAAGTCATTAAAATTCCATCCAAGCTGAAAAATAAAATATCAGATTTAATATAGACAGAATTATAAGGAACACTGTGAAATTATTCCATACTGCCCTTACCTAACTTATAATTATCTTAGATTAAAACTGGAAGACTTAATTGGATATGTGTTTTGTTTATGTGTGTCTCTTGCACTAGTAAATTGATGTTTTTTTCTGATGTACAAGAAAAAAAATTATTTTCAAAAAGGAAAATTTGTCTCTTAAAAATCTGAGGATTTGGAGCCTAGGATGTCACAAATTTTAAGACCCACATCTCCTATTTATGTTTGCATATACAATGTGATAAAAGTATATATTTATAGTTGTTTAAATTATAGATATTCTTTTAAAAGAAAAAGATTTGCCTTGTTGGTATTTTGTAATCATGCCCTCATCATCAGTGATTTAGCTGCTTTTATCTAGGCTGTTAGTGTATAATGGAAATAGCCAGTTCAGTCTCACTGGCTACTGATTTTAATAGATTTTTTTAAATATTATGTAAACCACAGGGTAGGACTTGAGGAAGAAAACAATTTTCCAAAATATAGCCTCAATGCACATTTTTACTTCAAAGCTAATTTGTCATGTCTTTAAAAGTGATTTTTATTTTATTGTTTTACTGCTACATTTTAAAAGAAAAAAAACCAAGCTATTTAATGCAGAAAATCATTGTGTAAAGGTCCAAGTCAAACCACATTTATCCCATCTGAAGCTATCTCTCCAGTGGTGTCTGGCCATGTTTACTAGTAGAGATTTGGACGGCCCACCAAGGAAATAAATGGTTTGTCCAAGTCCTAACAGAGAGAGGGGCACAAGCTGCCATTGGCTGGACAGTATCTGGCTCCTGCACAATCTCTACTTGAGTCTGATCTCTGAGAAGTTAGTTGGTAATAATCTGTGCTGTCTCTTTAATGGAACAATTACTCATTTGTCAAAATGCCTAACATAGATTTTGGATGATCTGCATAAGATTCCTCAGTTTAAGCATATTTTAAATTCAATTATACTGGTTTGTCTATAAGAATAAACTTGTTTCTAGTTTTTCTTCATTTTGAAAAGAGAATTGACCACTAAATAGTCATCTGTTCCAGTTCAGCACACAAAATTTATGTAAGATCAGCTAGAAAAGAATGATCTCTGTCTTCAGAAGGGCCTAGCGGAAAGCAGAAGGGGGGAAAGCAAAAGCTCATTCAGGGAACTGAGGATGCTATCATAAGCTACTCCATTTGAGAAATTGAAATGTGTCATTAATTTAATTCATTCCTTGGTTCTGCTTTAAAGAGTTTTATGTCTTTGCAGAAGAGAGACCCTTTCATTAGAGGGAAACTGACAATTCTAGCAATCAATACAGTATTTCTCTCCTTGCCTTCCCTTGTTGAAATTAGAATATAGTGTCTGTGATTTTCATTTTTATTATTACAAAATATATTTTTTAAAAAGTGTTATTTTTCAACACATCCATAAACTAGGTATTGGTGATTGGTAAATTTAAAATACCACTGTTCGTTACATTGTGATATCATTTTAATAATTATCCATTTCTAGTCTTTGTCAAAGCTGCACTGGTAGCATACTGCAATGTTTTAAAGGTGTTTTTAACTGACATATAAATGTTTTTCTAATTTGTGTGTCTTTAAAATTGATTAAACAGTAGTTTAAAAAAATTTGAATGTCATTACTAATTTCGAAGTCTTCTTATTGAACTACAGCAAAGTAAAGTCCTTTAGGAAAATTTTCTGTTCAACTTATTACTAGGCCTAAAAACTTAACCTTAAGTTATCGTAACTGATCCCTTCACTGGATGATCTTCTGGCATTTGAACTCATGTATTCATAAGTATAACTGAATGTGTTTGTTTTAATAAAATGGGATTGTTGGAAACATGAATATTTTTCAAGAATTCAAAGTTAACAAAATTAGGCTAATGCATTTTTATTAATGACTGCTCAGTATACTATAGTGGCTCACACTGAATTCTTCAACAAGTATATAAAAAAATAACCAAATGCTTTCCTTAAGGAAAGATTTCATCAATCATGTCCTAATGTGAACAATGATGATGCAACGTTGTCCTGACTTTTACTGAAGCTCATATGTCAGAAGGCTTAGACTTAATCATGAGACTGTGATACAAGATAAAGAATACAGGCTGTGGAGTCAGAAAACCTAAGTTCAGATCCTACCTCTAATGCTTTCTATCACTTCGACCTTCAGCAAGTTATGTAAGCTTCCCATGCCTTGGTTTCAGCATCTCTAAAATCAACTAGATGGCCTCCATAAGTATGGTTCTGAGTTGTGGCGATACAAGATGACAGATCCTTTTTTATTTTTTTTTTATTTAAGTACAGAGAATGAAGAGACCCAAGCAAGACATAATCTCATTGCTATCTGATCCAATCCAAAAATGGTAGCAGTAACTAGTTGAAAAAGTTACACCAGAGACAATTGTCCATCAAGTAAAACCATGAACTCCAATTTCCTAAACACTGGCGGATAATGTGTATTCTGTAATCATAAATAACACTGCTCAAGTATTACTGAGCACAGATATGGGACCGAAAAGAATTGTGGTTTAGTTTTCCCACATTTTTGTCAGACTGCCATATATGTGGGCCTCTCAGGCAAACCTCTTTATTTTCACAAGTAATTCCATTCCATCCTGTCTCCTTCAACAGAATGCCCCCTCTTTTACCCTCATTCTCACACTTCAGTCTTTCCCTGTCCACTGGCTGCTTCCCTACTTACTGGAAATCTCATGTCTCCCCAACTTGATTCTTCCATTTCCACCGTCACCCCAATATCACCTGCTTTTTGTGGCTAAACGCCTTGAGAAGGATATCTGCAATATATGCCTCTACTTCTCCTCTCACTGTCTTCTTAATTCTACAATTAGGTTTCCAGTCTCATCATTCAACAAAAACTACTCTCTGCAAAGTGATCAGTGACCTCTTCATTGCCAAATCCAGTGACTTTTCCTCAATCTTCATCCTTCTTGACCTTTCTACAGCCTTTAATACCGTTGGTCATCTTCTCCTTGGTACTCTCTTCAGTTTTTCAGGACACTGTCCTGGCCTTCTATGTATCTATATGACCCTTCCTCCTCAATTTCCTTTGCTGGATCTGCATCCAGGTCATGCCTACAAACTGTAGGTGTCCCACGGGGCTCTCTTCTGGGTCTTCTTTTCCTTCTCTGCATCTTCAGTGGGTGATCTCATATAATTATTTGTTTAATTTAATTTAATTATTACTTATTTAATTTAATTATTATTTCTATGCTGATAATTCAATAACATCTTTGCTGATCTGCAGTCTTGCATCTCCAACTATTAGATATCTTGAACTGGATGTCTATCAGACATCTTAATCTCACATGTCTAAAACGGAACCCATTATCTTTCCTCCCAAACACTCCCCTTTTCCAAATGTCTCCATTACTGTTGAGGGTGCCATCATCCTGTCCTTTTGATGCCCCAGGCTCACACTCTCAACTTCTCCCTACTGCTCATTGCCCCCTGGTCCCCATATCAATTTTTTTTTTTTTGCCAAGGCTTGTTGATTTCACATTTTCTGCAGCCCTTAAATATTCTCCCTTCTGTCCTCTGATACTGCCACCACCCTAGTACAGGTCATCTCCTCACCCGGACTGTTGCAGTAGCCTGCTGGTTCATCTGTTTGCCACAAGTTTTTCCCTACTCAAGTTCATACTTAAAGCTGCCAAAGTGATTTTCCAGAACTTTAGATCTGTTTCCTGCTCCCTGCCTCCATAAATTCCTATCATACTCAGGATCAAATAAATTAGTGTTTAGAGTCCTTTATAATCTATCTTCCCCCCTATCTTTTCAGCCATATACTTTATACCCCCCTCACAAACTCTTCTATCCAGTGACTCTGCCTTTTCTGTCATTCCTGTTAACAAAACACTCCATCTCTTGACTCCAGGCATTTTCTTTAGCTATCCCCCATTCCTGGAGTGCTCTCCTTCTTCATCTCTATGTCCTGGCTTCCCTGGATAACTTAAAGTTCCAACTAGAATCCCACCTTCTACAGGAAGCCTTTCCCAATCCCTCATAATTCTATGCTTTCTCTCTGTTGATTTCTTATCTATCCTACATATAGCTTGTTAGTACATAGTTGTTTGCCTGTTGTCTCTCCCATTAAATTGTGAGCTCCTTGAAGGATGAGACTTTTTTTTTTTGATTCTCAGTTATTAAGCAGTACGGTGCCTGGCATAGAGATGGTGCTTAATAAATACTTTTTGATTGCTTGACTGACTCAGTCATTAGTGGTAAGTTCTTGTCCAGTTAAGATTACCACACTTTGATTCTAATACAAAACTGGACATGGTGTCAGGCTTAAATGTTGAGGATTAGAATTAGAGTGGTCTGATATGAATCCTCAAACACAAGGCAAGGATACATAATGTGAGATTGGTGGCATTCAGCAGACAAGACTACAGGTACCTCTTTCTATTCCTACACAGAACCTCACTCATAGGCCAGATCTTAACATTAGTGCAAGGTGAGACTGCTGCCTAGTCAGAGTAGTAATGACTCCCTTCTGTGTGATTGCTTTTATCTCCAAATACTGGATGCTATATCAGCGTTGGTTTTGTTGGTCAATTGACACTATCCTTCCTTCCCAATCTTAACCACCCAACTCTACACTACATTCTGCAAGAGAATGTCTTGCCCCTTTGTTGTCAATCACGACTTACCAAACCCCAACCTTGGGTTACTCTCACCATCCATCATATTCACATATTACTGAATGGAGCTGGAAAAAATCAAGAAACCATGTTGACTGAGTCCACTACAGATTTAAACTAGGTAATTTAGACTGGATTCTCGTATAACAAAACAATAATTTCATATCTCTTTAATTGATGAGTCATCTAACCTTCCACTGTGCCTATTTCAAACCATTTAATCCCTTCTCATATCTTCCATGGGACTTCCTCCCCCACACCTTCACTGACAAAGACTAGAAGCATACTTCAATAAGAAAATTAAGACTACTTTCTGTGAGCTCCCTTGTCTCCCCTCTTCATCTCCTGTTACTTAGATGCCTTCCACTATGAGGTCCTCCTTCACTCTTGTCTCACAAAAAGAGGCAGTCCTTGCCAAAGTAAACCTGTCTAGATGCACTCTTGATCCCTTCTCGTCTGGTCTTCAAAAGTTTGACCCCACTATCATTATTCTCCCACTGATATTCAATCTCCATCTACTGACTGCTTCCCTATTGCCTACAAACATGCCCATATCTCCTTAATCTTTTTACAAAACTCACTTGATCTAAGTATCCCCATGAATTATCATCCCATCACTTCTATTCTTAAGTCTTTGAGAACTCAATGTAAAATCAATGCCCACATTTCTTTTCCTCTCTCTAGTTTAGCTTTTGGTTTCATCATTAAATAATTACACTTTCCAAGTTACCAGTGATCTTTCAATTGCCTTTAACTGACTTTTTTCTCAGTCCTCATTCTTCCTTTCAACTCTGTAGCCTTTGACAATGTTCATCATCCACTTCTCTTGGATGCTTCTTCTTCTCTAGACTTTTGTGAGACTACTCTCTCTCCTAGCTCTTACCTACCTGGCTTGACTATTCCTTCTCAATCTCTTTTGCTGGATCTTTAACTAGATCATGTTCTCTAATTATTGGTATCACCCAAGGTTATAGTCTAGGCCCTCTTCTCCCCTTATACTATCTCATTAATAATCTCATCAGTTACCATGGATTTATCTCTGCAAATGATTCCCACATTTTTGTTTCTAGCCCTAGCCTCTCTGTTCCAGTCTTATATCACCAATATCCTTTTGAATATCTCAAAATAGATGTCCTGTATATATATTAAACTCAACATGTCCAAATCAGAACTCAATCTATTCCCTATCATCGCTTCTCAAACTGTGCCTTCCCTCTTCTGAACATTCTCCGAATCACACAGGCTCCCAATCTTTGTCATCCTGGATTTCTCACTTCCTCTCACCCCAACCTGTTCCCAAGTCAAATGGTTTGTTTCTGCCTTCATAATATATCTCATATATGTGTTCTTCCCTCTACTCACATAGCACTGTCCTAGTTCAAGGCCTTCATCGTCTTCTGTCTGGGCTACTACACTCACCTTCTAACTAGTCTCCCAGCCAAGTAATACCACTGATTTATTGTCCTCCGTTGCCAAGGTGAATTTTCTAAAGTGTATGTCTGACCATGCCACCCTCCTTCCCTCCTACCCCTACCAAATTAACTTCTGACTCTTCAAAATCCCTTCTTACCTTTCCATACATCTTAGAACTTACTCTCCTTCATGCGTTATATAATTCATCTATACTTGCCTCTTTGTAGTTACTGACATACGTCACTCCATCTCCTTCCTCCATGTTTTTGCTGCCCCTTGTACTTAGAATACTTGCTCTCCTCCGTTCTAGGTTTTAGTTTCCCCCTAACTTGTTCGAGTCAGTTCAAATCCTGCCTTCTGTCAGAAACCTTTTATAATACCTCCTAGCTGCTACTTCCTTCCCTATCTTCCATTTACTGGATTGATAGTATATGTATGTATATTTGCTTTTCCTGGTGATTATATGTATATATGTATACACATATATGTTATTTATTTTAAAATACACTACAATTAAATATATATTTTTGCGTATTGTCTTCCTCTACATTCAAATCTGATCTGAGACACTAGCTGTATGACTGAACAAGTCACTTAACCCTATTTGCCTCAGTTTCTCATCTGTAAAATTAGCTGGAGAAGGAAATGGCAAACCACTGCAATATCTTTGCCAAGAAAACCCCAGATAGGGTCATGAAAAATCAAACACAACTGAAATGACTCAACAACAAATTAAATGTGAGCTCCTTTGAGACCCAGGAGCATGTTTCTACCATCTTTTGTATTCCTAGCACTTAGTACATTGCCTGGCATGTAGGAAGTACTTAAAAATGCTTATTATGTGCTCTCAGCGCATCATAAGGAATTATCATAAAGGTTTTATAAAGATAAAAAAGTAAATATATATCAGCAAGTTAACATTTTTTCACTCACTTTTGGAGGAGGCAGTAATCATATCTCCTGATTTTTCCATTCTTTTGGTATCTTTCCAGGAATGTGCTACTAAATATATTTAACAACAAAATGTACACATGACACACTTTTAAGACTAATTTTCATTATTCACATTTTCGCCATTGCTTTCTTGAGTCTAGACAGTCAAGAAAACAAGAAATCAAGCCCTAATTTGCAGTGTTGGCTGAATTCTGAGGAACAGATGTTCAAACTGAAAATTTTAAAAATCTTGGCTCCAATATACACCCTTTTATCTTCCCTTCTTTGAAATCTTGAAAAGTTAACCCTTAGCACCTTCAAAATGGTGTCACTTTCAGCACCAATATCGTCTGGGAATCCTAACTCTGGTCTAGCTACCTGTCTTGACTTCAACTTTTTAAGATCCATTTTCTTTTCTTCTGCCTCACATTGAATAATCGTGTATTTCACATTGGGTCCTAAGTTACAAACTGTGTTCATTCCACTCTCACCGATGATGAATATAAATGGGTAACAGGCCTGGGATTGGGAGGCAGAAGGGAATCCCTGCCAATTTTCACTAGTTATGATTGCTACACCCGGAAAATAGATTGGGCTACCAGGATTCCTAGGATCTTTTGGACTTAATTTTAGGATGCTAGTGAAGAAAAAGGTACAAAGTAATTGCTCAATTTTTGCTCTGTAAAGAGATATTTAATAGGGATTATCAAATATAGATCCTAGAGAAATTCTTAGTTCAGCACCAAACATACCAAACTAGTATAATGTAAACTACTAAGCACACTGAGGAAACCCACTCAACAAATGCAAATCTCCTTAACAATAATTCTAGAAATATCAGTACACAATTATTTCTATATATTGGAGGGCACTAGATATGATTGCCTCTTATGGGGCAAGTTAGACATATCTGGTCTTCATCCACAAAGATTTTGTTATCAGAGAAAAAGGGGAAAAAAGGCTTCATAGTCAGGTCGATGCTACTTAGTCTACCTCTAAGTCAGCAGGAAGCAGGACTGAGAGGAAGAGAAACCCAATGTTTTCCTCGTCCCCCACAAAGAGAGAAAAAATGTAGGAGTGGAGCCATGGGGCTCCTGTTCCCTCGATGGTAGGTAAGAAAGAGAAATACAAGCCATGTCATCGGACTCCTGCTTCCTCAATGGCAAGCTGGAGAAAGGAGTAAAGTCAAGGGCCAAAACTTCAAAACCTTTCTTTGCTCCTTATTTCTGGTCATACTAAGTTACATGCCACCATCCACTCTACCCTGGAGAATCAATGTCTTTTTACACTAAGAGATCTATCGGAAAGAAGTAAATTTGGAAGGAAGGATTGTGAACTCTATCAAGCAACCGGAGATCAACCTCACCCCTCAATTTCTGCATTTGTGGATCAAGAGAGTGCTCCCCTATAGCTATAATAGGGAACCGCCCCTTCAATCTTGACCCCTTGAGGATCGTTTCCACAGACTGACACAAAGTGTACCAAGGGCAGGTCACCTTCATCTCCATCCAAAGAGCCACAAAATTTCAACTGTTAAAGTTTGTCATTTGTCCTTTGTTTTAGAAGAGGATTGATGGTATCATAAAGTGATAACTTGATTTGAGTGTGAATTGGATTATAGTGAGACAGGGCTGCACAAAGTTCTCAGCCTCACTCTCTTCCCCAAGTTATAGAAGTTCAAGGGGAAGACAAAAGTTAAGATGACTGGAGATAGCCCAGGATGCAATGGGTGGGTGACCTCGACCTTTCTAAACTAAGGTCCTCTCCAGGTCTATGACATTGCAGGGCATAGTTATGCTGGGGACATAGTTTTAAGTTATCAGTTATTAACTACGATATCATCAAGAAAAGTGGGGAGCTAAAGACAAGTCATGACAATATCACTACAGAAATGCTGGAAAATCCATTCCATTTTTGTGTCATCTGTTTGTCATGGTGTTTCTAATTGCTTTTATGGGCAGCTAGGTAGCACAATGAATAGAGTGCTGAGATCAAATCTGGCCTCAGACACTTTATTAGTTGTGTGACCCTGGGCAATTCACCTAATCCTGATTGCCTCAATTTCCCCATATGTAAAATGATCTGGAAAAGGAAATGGCAAACCATTCCAGTATCTTTGCCAAGAAAACCCCATATGGGGTCAAGAAGAGTCAGACATGACTGAAACAACTGAAATGAATTTTGAGTGCATGATCAAACCAATTCTGCGAACTCATCCCCTGAGGAGAACCAGTGAGCTGTCTTTCCATTTAGCTCCAATTTCTTGTGTCTTTTGGTTTCATGTATATTCTATATTGAGGATATCTTTATTATTATGGTTCTATTAAATCAACTTCATCATTAGATAAAGAACTCAGAGTATGGGGGTGAGGTGGGGAGGGAGGGGGAGGAAGTAAGGGAAAGGCAATAAGCATTTATTAAGCACCTGCTATATATGCAAGGCACTACACTAAACACTTTACATATACTATTTCATTTGATTCTCACAAGGAGCCTGAGAGGTAAGTGCTATTGTTTTCCTCATTTTACAGTTGGAGAAATTGGGGCAAAGAGGCTAAATGGTTTCTCCAGGGTCACACAGCTGGGATGTGTCTGAGATCAGATTTACACTCTGATCTTCTTAACACCAGGTCCAGACCTTTATCCACTGAGTCACCTAATTGCCTAAAAAATGTTTATACGTAGGCACAGTAATTAAAGAGTACCGGATTCATAGTCAGGATTGACTTCAATTCAAATCATGCATCTGATATTTACTAGCTAGATCTGATTTGAGCAAGTCTTTTAATTTCTCTAGTTCTTGTAGCAACTACTTCACAATGTTTTTTTTTTTAATATGTTTAAATAACATATTTAAAATACTTTGGGATTCTGCTTAGATATTCTATTCTCTTTCCTGCTACTGTCATTGTGCAAGTGGGAAGTGAACCATTTGGTATATTTCTTTGTCTCATGTGTTGCCATTGCTAAAGAATTCATCACCATGTGTCCAATTTGCTGATGATGGCCCCAGCTGATTAGCCCTCAAACGGTATGTTGTATGACCACATATTCAAGACCAGTTTCCAGAACGGTAGAACTTGCCAGAACTCATGTTCCGTTAGTATAACTTTTGATTACCCAGGGTCACCTGCATGTCACCATGGAGTGGTATGAGTAATGGATGGATTAAATGAAATACTTGTTTTCTACTCTTTAAGATAAACTAATGAAAGATACTTTTGCATTGATTATAATTAGGAAACTCTAAAGGACCTAAAATTAAAATCTCTCCTCAATATTTTTTTCTTATCCTAGAACAAAAAAGGACATGAAAAGGGATTTGAAAATCAACATTTTAATACAGATAGTCTCTTTTCACCAATGGCAGCAGCAAGTTAGGCAGTGGAATCAACTGTACCAGGAGATATTTGTGGCAGCGGAATCAAGAGAATATCATGTGATATATAGTACAGGAAAACAGCCCACATGACTCAAAGTCATATTTTCTGTCATCTGATCTTTTGAATAAATCAAGTCAAGAAAATTACCCACTAATAGTAGGTTTCTAGGGAGATTTTATATCAGAGATCATGAGCTTCTTGCCACTTTCCTATTAAAGATGATTCATAAACCATAATGTGAGCAGTTGAAATGCTAGCTATATGAGGTTAGTTACTAATGGTGTGTGACTCAGTGTTTGTAGCTGTCTTTGCACTGATTCACATTCTAAGACACTAACTTAATAGAAATCTTTATATTTAATGCCATCACTTTATATATATATATATATATATATATATATGTATGTATGTATGTATGTATGTATCTATATCCTGTATATTCTGACAAACTGGACCATCATTCCTGAAAGGTGATCCTTTATTATTTCCTGATCAACTTTTTCACATTCCATAAAACAACTGTTCTTTCTTCAAGTAATAACAGCAGCAGCAGCAACAATAGTAGCTAATATTTATATATAGTGTCTACTATGTGCCAGCTTTTTACAAGTATTATCTCACTTGATCCTGTGTAGTAAGCACTATTATTATCCTCATTTTACAGTTAAGGAAATTAAGGGGGATAGAGGTCCAAGGTCACATGGTAAATTAAGTGTCCGAGGCAGCATTTGCTGAACTCTAGCCACTGTAACACCTAGCTGACTACAAGAACCCAATACCACCTCAGCACATGGCCCTGCCTCCTCCTTTACTGAACAGAGTTCATCTATCCTGAACTTCATCATTTCATTGCTTCACACCTCAGCTCTTCTGCACCTTTACTCATCTTCCACTTCTTTACTCCAGTCTGGTGGAAGAGATGGTCTTTCTCTGTGCTGTGGTTAACTTATGTAGTTGTGCTTTGGCTCCCACCCCCTATCTATCTTCTCTGTGATGTGACCCCACTGATCATTCCTTGTTTTTCACCTTAAATTTCTTGTTATTTGCTCGTTCCTCATTGATGCTTCTAAACATGCCCAGGATTACTTTATCTTTTAAAAAACAAACAAAAAACAACCTTCCATTTGACTCTCTCATTCTTCCCAACTATCATCCTTATTTACTCTGGCTTTCATTGTCAAACTTTCTAGAAAAGGGTAGTTTCCACTCTGCGTTTCTATTTCCTCACCATCTATTGCCTTCTAATCCCTTCTAATCTGACTTCTGACCCTACCAATCTACAGGAATTGCTCTTTCAAAGTTTAGCAGTGGTGCTTTGATTGCTAAATCTTTTCCTTTTTGCCTTAATCTTTAACTTCTTTGAACTCTCTGTAGGTTTGGCCATTGTGAGTCACCCTCCCTGATTGGATATTCTCTCCTCTGTTGACTTGGATGACATTATTTGCTTCTGGTTCTCATCCTAACTACCTGACTGCTCCTTCTTAGTCTTCTTTATTGGATTGATCCCACTCTCTAAGCATGATTGCCCCTAAGGCTCTGATCTGTGGGCTCTTTCTCTCATTCTCCTGAATTCAAGTATCTTTGCTACACAGGTATCAGCTCCTTGAACCTGTGGTAGATATTTTCCAATTTGTCCCTCTGTGTGAGAAGGTATGAATGACCCAGGAACCATATCGAAATTGGGACTAAGATTACCTTGGGCTACTAGCACAGCAGGATAAGCCTTTATACTTAGTCTGCTCCAAGTGACTGCAGACCTAAAGAATGGATATTACCAGGTCCATGTAATCTAGAAACCATATATATTAAGTTGTAGAAACACCTGAATGTCTCATGTATCATTTTATTACAATAGCGAATAAATTAAATTCCAGAATGTCAGGTGCCCCTTGAGAATAATTTTTTTTTCAAATCAACCTTGACCTATAAGGAACTCTGAAAATATGTTTATTGGCTTAAAATTAAACCAAGTTCTTTAGGGCTATATGACATTTGTTGATGGCATTGTCAATGTTTCCCTTATTTCAAATTTCAATTGAACTTAATCAGAGACCATTTTACATGAGGTTTTGTTCTAGAATTTTTCTGTGTAATAGCAGAGTTGAAGAGAAAAGAGGGTAAGCAGAAAATAGTCCAATCAAACTAGATTACTAAAAATCCCCTTGTTCTATGCCATAAATGCTAGAGCATATATTCCCTATCAAGGGGAAAGCAGTTGGCAACTATTCATACAGGAATGATGTAACCTCAACACCTATAAATTTAAAAGAAAATATTCTGTTCTGCACCACTCAGGCATTCCCAGATGTCATGACTGTGTGGAAGTGACACTATGCTCTTCTAAACTATGGCAGTGGATGGCAAACTTTGGCAGGCCTTACCAGGACTTTGAATGTGGACATGGTGACAGATTTGTTGTCTATTATCTTAAGCCAAATGTAAAAAATCCAAGGTTTAGGCATGTTGGGATTTGTAGTCTCAGAAAGAGCATTATTTTCTTAAAATGGAACAGCTCTCACCTGGATTATTGTCAGTTTTGAGTAGGGGGTGGAATTTATTTCTGTACAGCAGGAGATTAGAGAGAGAAAGAAGAGCTGAGTTACAGCAAGGAAGAAAAAAAAAAAACCATGGCATTGCTATGGCAACCAGCTTCCTGAGGACATCTTGCAGTATGTGTCAGGGCTGAGGACCAAGCATGGCTGTCAAGCCTCAGAGCAGTCTTTGTTTTATGTGACAAAGAACTCAGAAAGAGCCTACTGAGTGACTGCTCCTTGGATAACCGATGAAAAACCAGAACAGATTTTAAATCCCTCTTAACTAATTCTTTGCATGGTTGTGTATGCTAATATGTACTTTATATGATTGCTCTTGCAATACCTTCCTTATTCTACCTCTGCATAAAAATTCATGATTGACCATGGATGTTTGGCTGTTTGTGTTATATACAGAGGTAGAGGAATACAAGATGGTAGTTGCTAGCTTAAATACACTTAAGTTAAGGACAACTCTGTTCAGATAGCCAGGATTTTCATTTTGGCTTGGAGGTTCAATTATGGTTTTATTAATAACTTTCATGAGTACCCTGAAAACAGACGAAGGAATCCATATGGATCTGAAGGCCACTACCTCAAGGTTAAAATCTAGGCTTATTGTCTGTAGCTCTATTCCATTATTAGAATGTAGTAAGGTGCTTTCTGCTTGTATTTTTTAGCCCAGCAGCATTTGTAGTACACTGCCTGACACACGCTGAGTGCTTAATAAATGCTTTTCACCTCTTTGCCTTGATTCTAGCGGGCCACTTCCCCCATTTCTAAAGAGTACCATCCTTAGGATGAAAATATTTGTCTAATAGATATAATTCTAGCCCCAGTTATCACTCTTGAAGGTAGATAGTAAAGGAGTAAGAACCTAATCAAAGCCCTAATTATACTCCCTACAAAGAGGGAAACTATATTCTCTCTAGGCTGAATCCTAGATCAAGTATCTATCTGTCCATGCTACATAGGCTGTCTTTGGTGCCCTTGGTTTGGGTTTGAACCATTACATTTAAATTTAGCAAAATGGAAATGCTTTGGCGTCTATGGTTCATATGCTCACTAACTCCTCTCCTCCTGCTAACAGAATCCCTTTCTAATTCTTTCTAGGTTCAGTTCAGTACCATCTCCTTTAGAAAACCTTCCTTGATGTCTCCCTGGTTGTCAGTGTCCTCTCTTTCCTCAAATTATTTTGTATTTATTTGCCTGTTACATATTTTATCCCCGAATCAAATGTAAGCTTCTGGAGGGAAATGAGTATCTTAATTTTGGTCTTTGTACTCCCAGTACCCAATATGGCACCTCTTTTGGTAAGTCAACAAGAATTTGTGAAGCACCTACTCTGTGCTAGGTATTGTACTAAGCACTGGGAACACACAGGAAGGTCCCAAAACTTTCCCTGTTCTCAAGGAGGATGGCATGCAAACAACTATATACGAATAAGATATATGTATATACATACATATATGTATATGAAATAAATGTAGGGAAGGTAATGAGAAAGGCTTCTTTTAGAAGGTAAAGCCTAGCTAAGAGAAGACACCCAGAGAAAGTCGTGCAAGTACCTCACCAGAGGCCAGATCCTGCGGCAAGGGTGCGAATTGCATCTCTGCATAGTTGTATATACCTTCATACACGTTCCCTGGTCCCACGTATCCCCTGTGGCTGTTCCAGTGTTTGATGACTGCGTAATCCTGCTCTTCTCACTTACGCTGTATGGTTGGGAAAGCATGCCCTGTTCTGAATTACGCTTACCTGGCCACTTCTCCCCTCCCTCCGCCCGGTGTAAGCTACCTAGAGGTGGCTGCTATAGTTTTTCCCTTCCGTCTTCAGTGCCCGGCACCCGCTAGAACCTTAGTAAACGTGCACTGCTTTGAATAGCCGGGAATCTTAGGGTCGTGCCCTTCAGAACAAAGCTATCAGCGATCTCCTCTGCAGGCCTGGTACAGGCGGTCACCCAGCGCTGGGTGGCTCACGGCCGCCCGGGGCAGTCCACTCCGGGGCACCCGCAGCTCCAATGTTACGGAGGAGGAGTCGAGGGAGCGGGCCAGGTCAGTGTCAAGGGTTGGGTCTTCAGCCTCTGCCCTCTGCCTCCAGGTCCGCTTTCCACGACGTCTAGGAAGCATGGGGATTCGGTGACCCCTACGTCCTTGCTTCCCCGCCCCTCTCCTAGCCTTCCTCCCGTTCCCCCTTTTTCCCCTCCCGCTCTCCTCCTTCTCCCTTTCCCTTCCCCCCTCCTTTCCGTCTCCACCTCGCCCTTCCCTCCCCTCTCCTCTTCCCCCACCCCGCCCCGCCCCGCCCCGCCCCTCTCCTCAGAAGCTCCGCCTCTTTCCCCGCCCCCGCGGCGGCACGTGATCTGTCAGTTCGAGGGAGAAGGAGGAAAATGGCCGTTCGGGCAGAGCGGTAGACGGAGGCTCTGAGTCCCCTTCTTTCCAGTCTGACAGCGGCAGCCGTAAAGAGGGCTCCCCCGCGGGGGCCCGAGAGAGGCCTCAGCCGGGCTTCCGGACGGTGAGTGGGGGCCGGCGGGGACGGGGAGCGGGACGTTGGCCCCGTAGGGCGGTGGCGGCGGCTTTGTGGGGAGCGGGGGAGGGTGGCTGGTGGCGCCGGCGGGGCGGGAAGGAGGGGGGGGTGTGTTTGTGAGTGTGTGTGTGTGAGTGTGTGTGTGTAGGTGTGTGTGTGTGTTCCCGGAGGATGGAGCTGCTGGGGTGCGTGTGTGTGTTTGTTCATGAAGGGAACGAGTGAGGGGTGTGTGTGTGTACACAGGAGAGAGTAAGGGTGGGTCTGTGTTCACAGAAGAGGGAGCTCCTGGGGTGTGTGTGTGTGTGTGTGTAGGTGTGTGTGTGTGTTCCCGGAGGATGGAGCTGCTGGGGTGCGTGTGTGTGTTTGTTCATGAAGGGAACGAGTGAGGGGTGTGTGTGTGTACACAGGAGAGAGTAAGGGTGGGTCTGTGTTCACAGAGGAGGGAGCTCCTGGGGTGCGCGTGTGTGTGGTGTGTGTATGTGTGTATGTCTGTATGTGTGTAGGTGTGTGTGTGTAGGTGTGTGTATGTGTGTGTGGTGTGTAGGTGTGTGTATGTGTGTGTGTAGGTGTGTGTGTAGGTGTGTGTGTGTATGTCTGTATGTGTGTAGGTGTGTGTATGTGTGTGTGGTGTGTAGGCGTGTGTGTGTGTAGTGTGTAGGTGTGTGTATGTATGTGTGTAGGTGTGTATGTGTGTGTATGTGTGTAGGTGTGTATGTGTGTATGTGTGTAGGTGTGTGTATGTGTGTAGGTGTGTGTGTATGTGTGTAGGTGTCTGTATGTGTGTAGGTGTGTGTGTGTATGTGTGTAGGTGTGTGTAGGGGTGTGTGTGTGTAGGTGTGTGTATGTGTGTATGTGTGTGTGTGTTCCCGGAGGATGGAGCTGCTGGGGTGCGCGTGTGTGGTGTGTATGTGTGTGTGTGTATGTGTGTGTGTGTGTATGTGTGTGTGTGTGTGTTCCCGGAGGATGGAGCTGCTGGGGTGCGCGTGTGTGGTGTGTATGTGTGTGTGTGTATGTGTGTGTGTGTGTATGTGTGTGTGTGTGTGTTCCCGGAGGATGGAGCTGCTGGGGTGCGCGTGTGTGTGGTGTGTGTAGGTGTGTGTATGTGTGTAGGTGTATGTGTGTGTGTGTGTAGGTGTGTGTGTGTGTGTTCCCGGAGGATGGAGCTGCTGGGGTGCGCGTGTGTGTGGTGTGTGTAGGTGTGTGTATGTGTGTAGGTGTGTGTATGTGTGTAGGTGTGTGTGTGTATGTGTGTAGGTGTGTGTAGGGGTGTGTGTGTGTTCCCGGAAGATGGAGCTGCTGGGTGCGTGTGCGTGCGTTCCCCCAGGGAGTGAGTATGTCTGCGGTTCCATTTTCCTCCTCTGTGAAATGAGGACATGCAGCCGAACGAGCTCCGCGGTCTCTTGGGCCGAATGTTCCGGGGCGTTAACAGTGTGTGAGAGAGATGTCGGTCCGCACGTGTGTAGGTGTGCGTTTGTGCGCACACCGACATAAGAGCACGATGGACGTGGGTACGGATGGCTCCCAGACACAAGTTTGTGCAGCCGCGTACCTGCCTGGCCCCTGACGGAGGTGGCCTGGATAGTCTTTGGCTCCGCTCGGGCGAGGCTCTTAAACAAAAGGTGACTGTGGATTGTGGGTGGGGCTGCGGCAGCCGCAGTAATTTTTCTAGACCCCGGATCCTTCCAGAGGGCGGGGCTGGGCTCCTTACCTCGGAAGGGCCGGGGCTTGGGAGATCTCAGGAATGGCGAGATCCTTTCTGGCTCCTGCTACCTTTGGTGCCCGATAACTTTGCTTGTGGCTCATTCCTTTAGTTTTATTTTAAGATTAAGATCCAGCCTCTGGGCTTAGTTATTCTTTGTGACCTTGAGCCAATTATGTAATCCGGACCTTGGTTGCCTCACCTGTAAAAAGAGAGAGTTGGCTTCTAAGGTACCTTCCTTCCCTCTCTCAACATAAAATTCTTTGAAGCACAACTGTGTGAAGTAGACAATGCAGGTTTGTCACGATTGCTTTTGTGGATGAGGAATCTGAGTTTGAGGCAAATAATGACACGGACAAATGCCAGAATCTGAATTTAACCCAGATCTTTTGACTCTTAAGTCCTTTGTCTTTTTCATTATATCAGGCTACCGCATACTCAGTAGGGGATTTCATGATAATGTATAGGGGCAGCTGAGTGGCACAGTGGATAGAGCACTGGGCTAGAAATTGGGGAGGCATCTTCATGAATTCAAATCTGGTCTCAGACCCTTAGTAACTGTCACTTGACCCCGTTTGCCTCAGTTTCCTTGTCAATAAAATGAGCTGGAGAAGGAAATGGCAAACTACTCCAGTATCTCTGCCAAGAAAAACCTCTAGATGGAGTGGAGAAGAGTCAGACACAACAACAAAGTGATAACGCATACGAAGTGCTTCATAACCCTAAAGAACTAAATTTATATATGTGTATGTATTTATATGCATATATATGTATTTATACACACACACACACCAGGGCCCAGTGGCCCTCAGGCTAAGAGCCAGCAGGGCTCCATGATCTTTAAATGGTTGGCTAAATAGTATATTTGTGTGTGTATATGTATATGTCTCTGTATACACAGTTATTACAAGCACCTTTTATGGAATTGAGCTTGATGACATTTAACCAATCATTTTAAAATCTGAGATCTCAAATCATAGAACTCAGAACTAGAAAAAGGATCTTGAAGAGATCTTATGCTTTTACTAAGGCTCAGAAAAGTGAAGTCAGAGATATCCTGGTAAATGTTTAATAGCTGACTCAAGAAAAAAATGTACCCACAATCAAACAATAAATTAAGCCCTGATTTGTTGCACTGGTTTTCCAAAATATAAATGTTCATACTGGAAATTTAACAATCAACTTGAACTAGTTCAAACTGGTTCCAAAACACCCTTGGGGGAAGTACTGTTTTAAATGCCAGTCACATTGAAGTGATGTATTAGCAAATCTCAGATTCAGGTTTGTTAGATTATTTGACTCTAAATCCTAAACTCTTTCTGCTACAGTAGACTGCCCCATCATGGCAGTCTTATTTAATGCCTTTCTGACCAAGCAGTAAGAGTTTATTTCCTTAGATTCCTTTGTGTGGTGAATTTTAAGAAAAAAGTTCTCTCTCTTCTTGGGCGGTCTTCAGCCTCCTGTTGTGGAAAGAAAGTAAAATATAAATTGTAAAATGAAAATGTTCCACTAAATCAGGATTTTTTTTTAAACGTGTGTGTGTGTGTGTGTGTCTGTCTTGGACCCTTTTGGTTATTTGCCTATGAACCCTATAGGTTATTCTGAGAAGAATAATGTTTTTAAGTATATAAAATAAAATACAAAAGACTACAAAGGGAGCCAGTTATATTGAAATAGTTGTTAAAATATTTGAAAAACAGCTTCATGGATCTCAGGTTAAGAATAAGTATATAAAATAAAATACAAAAGACTACAAAGGGAGCCAGTTATATTGAAATAGTTGTTAAAATATTTGAAAAACAGCTTCATGGATCTCAGGTTAAGAATACCTGAACTGGATGATCTCTCAGACCCTCTCCAGTTTTGTAACATAAATTTATAAATAGCTAAATGGCTTTCAGGGGCATCTTTTTCAAAAATGAATGCTAATAACTTTCATTAATTTAGTTCATCAGGGTTATAAAAGATGTTTTCCTCCTTTATCTCTTTGATTCTCACAGCCACTTTGGTAGGTAGATAGTACATTGTTGCTCCTGTTTTTTTTTTTAATATGCATTTGGTTTTTTACGAAATTATGTCTTTGTTACAGCATTTAGCTCTTAGAATAGAGATTTAGTGACACTACCTTAGAGGCTTATTGCCACTCTCCTATATAGGAATAGGACTATGGACTAACAGAGGGAAAGCTGTGAACTCTAAAGACTCATTGGTTAATTCTTCTGGGCAGAGAGATTATCTGTCTTTAGCATTAGCTTGTATGTGCAGGCCTATTCAAATAAGTAGTTTATAATTTACAAGGAGTTACCTTCTTGGTGCAGATCAGATCAGTATTTGGAGAGAGATGGAAAAAGCCCCAGACTAGGAGCCAAAGGACTCAGTTTCTTATTGTGGAGTCTTAGACTATACTTACTGTCTCTCAAACTTAGTTTCTTCATTTTAAACTTGGATACTATAATATCTGCCTTGCCAACAGGTTTATTGTATCAGGGAGATAATGTGTATGAAAATGCTTTGTAAGTTGTAATATTGAAATAATTTTTCCCTTATTCAATTTTATATTAAATTCCTTTACATATTTTCTGTTCTGGTCAGACTTAACTTGTTGGCTTTTTCTGATACTTAATACTCCATTTCCCTCCTCTGTACATTTGAATAAGACTCTCCCTCTCTCCCTACCCTTCTCCCACTATGTCTGTAATGAACACTCTCCTCTCTTCCTTGTAGAATCCCTAAGTTTCTTTCCTTCCTTTTTTTTGAGGCAAGTGCTAATATTATAATAATTTTATATAGTAAAAAAAATTTAAACAATCTTTTTCAAATTCAATTTTATTTTAATTTCAGTTCTGAATTTTCTTCCCTCTCCTCCCTCCCCTTTAAGAAAGCCAGAGAAAAATCTAACAACTATTGGAATACTTTTTTTAAAAAGACCTGGGCCTTGCACATAGTAGGTACTTATTAAATGTTTATCAAATTGAATTTGTCTTGTCTTTATGAACTGCTGTAACTAAGTCATCCCTCAGTGATCAATTCTCTGTACCAATGTAGGTTATTTTAAAATATCCTGCTTGATACACTTAGATCATTGGGTTAAACGTGTTTGTGTTTAGGTACTATTTACTGACTCTATGGCAGGACTTAAGTCATAAAAATTTTTGTGTCTTGACAATTCTGTGATTCTACTACAGATGTAAGTGGAACAACATAATTTCAAGCTGGAAGGACATCATAAAATCATGAAAAATCCTATAAAGCTAGAGCAATAATACTTAACTATTTTTCTCCCTGATAAAGCTCTGAATGATAAATTCTGTGTGCCCTGCTATAAAGGCTCTACCTGACTCTTTGCCAGTCACTGCTCTTTGACCTTGAGCAGGTCATGTGTCTTCTCTGAATCTCAGTTTCCCCATGTATAAGTAGTACTTTGGCCTCAGACACTTACTAACTCTGGGACCCTCCTTTAATAGCTGTTTGTCTAATTTCCTCATTTATAAAATGGGAATAATAAGAGCACCTACCTTCCACTGTTGTCTTGAGGATCAAATGAGATAATAATTGTAGAGCACTTCACACAGTGCCTGGCCCATAATCAGTATAATATAAAATGTTAGCTATTTTTATTATCAGATGACTTTGAGTGCCATTTTAACTCTTAATCTGTAGATCCCCCGCACAACTGTATTTATCCTAGCTTTAATTAGCTAGAGTTTTATACAAATACAAGTTATATAAAAAATGTAAGGACTGCAGTTTTGGTAAAATATTTACGTTAGCTTCTGTATGCTAATTACATGAAAATAAAAATCTATCTTGGAGATATATAGAATTGAAGGTACTCTCAGGATTGTGTGGATAGAAATTCTTTTCTGAATGACTAGTTCAGAGAGAAGTTAATTATAGATTTAGAGTCAGAGAATTTGGGTTTGAATTTTGGCCCTATCACTGATTGGCAGTCTGTGAAACCTTAGGCAAGTAACTTCACTGTTCTGGCTTCAGTTCCCTCTTTTGTGAAATGAAGGGGTGAACTAGCTGACTTTTGAGGTTCCTTCTACCTATAAATATATGATTCTATGATTGCCAAAGGTAGCTAGTGTGTGGCCTTTAGATCAAATTAAGCTTATCTGAGATTTTTAGCCACAAAAATTCATACCTAATTAGGCAGTACATATGAATTAGAAGGCAAGTAAAATTTAAGCATCCTTGTACTGCTATGGTTATATATGTTAGATTTTATGCTAACAGGTTTGAATCAGTAAATGTAATTGAAGCTAAAAGTAATGATCTAATTCTGGTAGCACATATTTCTGATCATGTGACCCACTATTGAATGGAAACATATAAATATCCCTGGTCCAAGAAATAGTGGCATAGTGGAATGTTGTTCGTTGTTCTTTGTCATTTGTTCTGGAAGAGGACCAGCATTATCATGAGGTGACTTGGGAGTGAATTGGATTTAAGTGAGGCAGTTTCACAAAGTGACCAGCTTAAGTATGTTGGACTTGGAATCATGAGTTCAGTTCAATTCAAGTGTTGAGACTTTCTAGTTTTGTGCTTTTCTCAGCTTTTCTCTGATAAAATGAAGATAGTAATACTTCTGCGTGCTCACTGCTTCACAAAGCCATGACAAGGACAGTGCTTGTAGTATTTATAGCTTAAAGTTATATAAACATATGTGACACTGTTACAAAGCATGAGCCCTTGTTTATTATCTTCTCAAAGATTTTTGCTTCAGTCTTGTCAAATGGTAGGTTAAACATGTTTAATTTTTATTTTAGTCAGCAGTAAGTATTTATTAAGCTCCCACTTTGTGACAGGTATCATGCTATATGCTGGGGATACAAATACAAGTACAAACACAGTGTCTGCCCTCAGAGCTTATAAGCTAATAGGAGAAAACAAAAAAGATACTTAAAAAGGAGGTTGGCAAAGAAGGTACCTGATAAATGGTTGTGTTGGAGAGTTTCAGAGAAGTCCAGAATCCGTGAGGTTGGTGGGAAGTGGAGAAAAAATATGCTGAGCCCCTCCTCTTTAAATAAAGACCTTAGAGGCCATCATCCTTCCCCTCCATCATAGACTCCAGTCAGAGGGGAAGAAGATGCTAATGAGTTATGAGGACCAGGCAAATTCAGTCTTAAAACATGATGAAATTTCTCAATGATAAGTCTCATAAGGAAGGAAGATATGTTAGAGAGTTCCAGCATAGGTGGTTTACTCATTTAAAAACCACAAACTTACTGCAATAAGGAAATTTTCTTTTGTTTGATTTGTTGGTTTTGGGGGGGAGTAAGTAGCAAAATATGAGGTTTGCCTTGACTTTATTGAGGGGAAGAAAGCAATTGCTCCTTCATGCTTCAGTGTTGAGGATGTTATACCTAACAAGAATGTTTAGTAAAGGGAAGGGGGGAGGGAAGGAGATTAAAGACTGAGAAATTTGTGTAGGAAGTCTGAATCTATTTTCCATTTTTATCAATTGAAGATCCAGAATCAGGGAATCAAGTAGAGGAGCTCAAAGGACTAGAGACAAGATGTGGTCCCTGAAGAAGTAGAGTCATAATCAGGAATTCCAACCATGTTTGGAGACTTGTTAGATATGTTTGTAGTGGAGATTTCTTTTTTTTTTGAGAATAAGTTGAATTAAATGGCCTTTGTGGTCCTTTCCAACTGTAAAATTACATAATTCTGTAATTCTCAGTACCAGCCAAATGAGGAAATTGAATTAGACAAAGAGATCTCAGTTCTATTTAGTTTGACTATGAGCTTGTGTTTCCCAGTTTCTCCTGAAGCATCTTAAGCTAGAGAGCCCTGTTGGCCCTGCCCTCATTATTTTCCATGGTAACAAAAATGAAAAAAATGTCCACAGTCTTGAGTTTTTATTTCCATTAGTCACAAAAGTATATAAAGCTTTTGTTAGAAGTTTCTTACCTCAGTCTTTGTGAGAATGGTCTCTCAGTTCTTGCGATTCAAATGGATCTGTGATCTCATCCATTTGAGTGTTGCAGATCACAGTCCATGTATCTGTCCATCCTGTGCAGCTGTTCATGTTCTCCCATAAGCTCTTCAGAGAGTGTCAGCCCAACATACTAGAGATCTTCCTCATTTTCTCTTAGTGCAATGTGACCAGCCCTTATCTTCCCATCATACATTTCCTTAATGACATTTTTAATGAAGGTGATAAAAATAGCTAGCACCTGCATATCACTTTAAGGTTTGCAAAGCACTTTCACAACAGTCCTGGGAGGTTGATGCTATTATTATTCTCATTTTACAGCTGAGGAAATTGAGGCAGACAGAAGTTAAGTGACTTGCTGTAGGTTGCACGGCTCATATCTTTGGCAGCATTTGAATTCAGATCTTCCTGACTCCAGGCCCATCGTTTTCTCCACTGTGCCACCTTGCTGACTATCTTTTACTCTTATTCTTAAAAGTTCCCTACTGATTGTATGTTCTACCTGCTCAACCTCACCATATTCCTCCATTGCCTTTTCTGTGATATTCACTTTCATTTCTTTGGAGAATAGTCTATGTCATGTTTTGCTGACTTACAGCATCACTGTAAATCTTCATGAAAAAGATGTATTATTCTGCCTAGGAAGAGCTTTGTGTCATAAAAGGATCCTAATGATTTCCTAAAGACAATCCAGAGGCAAAGATAGGTGGCTCAGTGGATAGGGTGCCTGGTCTGGAGTCAGAAAAGACCCGAGTTCGAATATAGTGTCAGACATTTACTAGCAAGTCACTTAACCTCTGTTTGTCTCAATTAACTGGAGAAGGAAATGGCAAACCACTCCAGTGTCCTTGCTAAGAAAACCCCATCAGCATTGACATTATGGTCCACAGGATCACAAAGAGTTGAATATTAATTATGCCTGAAAGACTGAACAACACTAAAGACAATCCAGTGACCCCTTTCTACTCTAGGCTCATTTCATTGTCTATTTGTGCTGCCTCTTGTGGGTATGAATGTGTTTTCATCCAATTAATCTTTTCATCTCTTTTATTTTTAGTGACAGTTCTACTTTCCTTATAACCAGATATGGGACTGTAAGTTAGAGCCCAAGGGTGGTACCTCTTGATGGTGAAAATGGTTTGTTATAATTAGCTTTTCCATGTTTTTCTTCTTTGTTGCCCTATTTTCATTCCCATCCTTAAGTATCCTTAGTATGCCTTTGCTTAGTTGGATCTCTCTACAAGCTTTCTTTGAAACTGACTTTACCTCCACTGTTTCTCTCTGTTTTATGAGATGTTGCTGCTTTTGATTATCTGTTGTCCTCATTCGGTAGATTTTGAGGCCATGTTGCCTTTGGCTTTGCTGTGTTTAGTAGTTAAACTAAGTGTTTATTGATTAGATGCTTTCTCAGCTCTTTGGTCTTATGGCAATTGATTTTTATTTGTTAAATTTTCTTATAAAATGGTCAGTATTGTTGTAATTTCTATTGTCCATTTCTCATTTTATATTATTACTTGTTTAAATAATTCAAGATTGAGATATTTCAAATACAAGCCATGTCTTTTTTACGTTAATTCTCCTAGTGTTTTGCCAATTCTAAAATTTACTCTCACAAGTTGGTGGTCTGTTGTACAAACTTATGCATCAATAATTAATCTTTTCTGACTATTGAAATATAATGTTTCATATTTTTTGTGATGTTATTCAGTATCAGGAGCTATGAATTCTTTTCTCAAAGTAATCATGATTTAAAAATTTCTGAGCAGTCTACAAGTTGTTGACATCTCTCATCTCTTCGACCCTTGCATTCTGATTTATTTCTTTACTGTCTTTACTTTTCCCCACCTTTTCATTGAAGTCACAAATTATCAAAATGTATGAATTTACTTTGGGGGAGGGAATGGCAGGTTGTGTATCTTGTCAAGTTCTTCCTGAAAATTTTCTACCTCTTCATCCTCTGCAACTTCTGTTAGTGTATAAGGTAAAATTATTCTTCTGGCCTTATATATTTTTTCAGATATTTATCATCAGTACTTCAGTATGAGATACCAAAAAGCCTTAACATTTGTTATTTCTTTTTGCTTTTGGATGTACACTAAAACCAATATTGATAATTCTTCTCTTTGCCTCTTCAAGGAGAACCCATGAGTCCTCCCTTCCTTTAACTGCAACTTCCTTTTTGTTTTTTTGTTTATAGCAAGAATGTGAAGGTTCACTTCCCCCAATATTATGTCTATTTGTCTTTGGACAAGAGACTCACAGTTTGAATTAGTTGTTGTTCAGTCGTTTTCAGTTGTGTCCAACTCTTTGTGACCCTATTTGGGATTTTCTTGTCAAAGATACTGGAGTGGTTTTCCATTTCCATCTCTAGCTCATTTTTCAAATGAGGAAACTGCAGCAAACAGGATTAAGTAACTTGCCTAGGGTCACACAGCTGGTCAGTGTCTGAGGCCAGATTTGAACTCAGGAAGATGAGTCTTCTTGACTTGAGGCCTAGCACTCTAGACACCATGATTCCTAGAGTACCAACAGTCAAATTAAAGTTTATAGACCATCTAAAAAAATGTATGCTTCTTAAAGAAGCACCCTTTGTTCCTTATTCTGCTACTTTGTCACCATCTCTGTAGAAGCAGAAGGGTCTAAGGGCTATTTGTATTTTTCTTTGTTTTGTGGTTTGCCATGGCCAAAGAATTGATCCCTAAGATGGGAACCCAACTAGTGGCAAACTTTTCTGTACTTAATGAGGCTGGTCTACTGAGAATAGACTTATTTGTTCACTTGGGCCATAGTCAAAGACTCTTCTGCATGGAAGAACCTGCCAAAACTTAGGTTCCACTCAGCTTAGCCTTCAAAAACCCAGTGTCACCTCCAAGACACAATGAAGCATTAGAGTAAGACTTTGTGGAAAATGTTGAAGATATAAAGTCAGCTTAATTTTATATTTATTTACATAGTATTTATTTTACATATTTATATATATATAAAACATAAATAGTATATAATAATATGATATATTATGCAAAAACATTTATGTCACCCAGGGGTTATTGAAGGCTAAGTCAATAGAACATAAATTCCAATAGGTTCTACCATTCTGGAAAGGCTTTGAGTATTAGCCAAATAGTAGAATGAGTTTGTTCTCTCTGGACCACCCCCCTAAGTATAGTCAGCCTAATTGTATATGTGTATATATGATCACATATGATATATAATTATATAGTGTATAGTCTTTGTGTTATATATAATTAAACTGTCAGAACAGGAAGATATCATCCTTCACGAAGAGAGAATAGAGCTGTGTGAATAAGTATACATTTGACATTGATTGCACCAAGTTTTTCCTGCAAGAAAATAAAGCTTAGCATAATAAATAGAGGGGACTTTAATCAAATAAATTTTTAACATTTTTTAAAGCCTGCATATGAATGGATTCTAAAGTAAAAAAGTCAATTCACAATCTTAATATTATGGAGATAAAAGATTTATTTTTCTTGTTCAGTTGTGTCATGACTGAATCTTTGTGACCACATGGGCCATAACACAAAAAGCCTTTCTGTTCTCCATTATCTCTCAAAACCTATCCAAGTTCATGTTTGTTATTGTTTCTGTGATACTATCTATCCACCTTTTCCTTTGCTGTCCCCCTTTCCTGTTGCTTTTGATCTTTCCCAAAATCAGGGTCTTTTCCAATGAGTCACATCTCCTCATTACGTGGCCAAAGTCTTCTCTAGCACCACAATTTTAATGTGTCGATTTTACGGCTCTCAGTTTTTCCTATAGAACAACTCTCACAGTCAAATAATGCTACTGGAACCATAGCTGTGACTATATGGAGTTTATCAGCAAGATGATGTCTCTGCTTTTTAGTGTTCTATCCAGATTTGCCATACAGCTTTCCTTCCAGGGAGCAAGCAACTTTTAATTTCAGGGCTTCAATCACTGTCTGCAGTGATCTTTGAGCTCAAGAATATAAAATCTGAGCATTTCATTTTTTCTCACTCTGTTTGCCAAGTAGTAGTGATGGGTTCATTTGCCAAATTCTTAGTTTTTTGAATGTTAACTTCAAGCCAGCTTTTGCACTCTCCTCTTTTTTCATCAAGGGGTTTCTTAATTCCTCTTTACTTTCTGCCATCAGATTAGTATCCTCTGCATATCTGAGATTATTGATATTTCTCCTGCCAACCTTAATTCTGTCTTTTGATTCATCCAGCTTGCATTTTGCATGATGTATTCTGCATATAAGTTAAATAAGATGATGATATACAGACCTGTTATATTACTTTTTCAGTTTTAAGCCAATCAGTTATTTCATGTTTGATTCTAACTTTTGCTTCTTGGCCTGCATATGTAGGTTTCTCAGGAGACAGGTAAAATGATTTGGTATTCCCATCTCTTTGAGGACCTGTTATATTTTGTGGTGATCTACAAAGTCAAAAGCTTTAGTGTAGTCAGTGAAGCAAGTAGATATTTTTCTGGAACCCATTTGCTTTCTCCATAATCCACTGAATGTTGGCAATTTGGTGTGTATTTCCTCTGCCTTTTTGAAAGCCATCCTGTTCTTCTGATAATTTTTAGTTCACATGTTGCTGAAGCTTTGCTTGAGGAATCTGAAGCATAACTTTGCTGGCATGTGAAATGAGTGCAATTGTTCAATAATTTCAACATTACATGTCATTGCCCTTCTTAAGGATTAGGACGTAACCTGATCTTTCAGATCCAGTGGCCACTCTTGAGTTTTCCAAATTTGCTGGCCTATTGAATGCAGCTCTTTAATGGCATCATCTTTTAGGATTTTGAATAGCTTAGCTGGAATTTCATCGCCTGCACTAGCCTTATTGTTAGCAATGCTTCCTAAGGCCCCCTCAACTTCATTCTCCAAGATGTTTGCTAGATCAGTAACCACACCATCGTGAGAATCGGTGATGTTAAGATCTTTTTTGTGTAGTTCTTTTGTGTATTCTTGCCACTTCTTAATTTCTTCTGCTTCTGTTAAGTCCTTACCATTTGATCCCTACCAGTGATCCACTGGAGAAGGAAATGGCAAACTACTCCAGTATCTTTGCCAAGAAAACTCCATGGACAGTACTAAAATGATAAAAGGGATGACATTAGAAGTTGAGTCCCACAGGTTGAAAGGTGTCCAGTACACAGCTGGGAAGAATGGAGGGCAGTTACACTTGGTTTTAGTACTAACGAAGTGGCTAGGCCAAATCTGAAGGGAAGCTCAGTTGCAGATGAATCTGGTGATGAAAGTACATTCTAGTGCTATAAAGATTAATATTGCATTGGAATCTGGAATGTAAGGCCTGTGAATCAAGGAAAGCTGAATAATGTGGTTAAACAGGAGATGGAAAGGTTAAACATCAATATATTGGTTATCAGTGAATTTAAATGGATGTGAATGAGTGAATTTAATTCAGTTGATCTCTTTATATGCTACAGTGGACAAGAATCCCTTAGAAGAAATAAAGTAGCCATCACAGTCAATAAAATGATGAGGTTTAATCTCAAAAATGACTGAATGATATGTTTGATTCCAAAGGAAACCATTCAACATCACAGTAATACAAATCTATGCTCTAGCTTCTGATACCAAAAAGACCAGAGTTGATCAACTCTATGAAGACTTACATCTTCTAGGAATAACACCAAAAAAAAGATGATGTCACCTTCATCATAAAGGATTGCTAATATAGGAAATCAAAAGATAACTGGAATAGCAGGCAGGTTTGGCCATGACATACAAAATAAAGCAGGGCAGAGACTAATAATAGAATTTTGTCAAGATAGCTACTCTTTTTCAGCAACTCAAAAGGCAGCTCTGCACATGGGCATCACCAGATGGTCAGTATAGAAACCAGATTGAATATATGCTTAGCAGTCAAAGGTGGAGAAATTCTATATAGTCAGTTAAAACAAGCTGGCACTGACTATGACTCAGATCACGAGTTTCTTATTGCAAGGTTCAGACTTAAATTGAAGAAAGTAGGGAAAACTATCAGACAATACAGGTTTGACCTAAATAACATCTCTTATGAATATAAATTGGAGGTGAAAAATAGATTTAAGTGATTAGATCTAGTAGAGTGCTGAAGAACTATGCATAGAGGTTTGCAGTATTGTACAGGAGGCAACAATAAAAATCATTCCAAAGAGGAAGAAAGCAAAATGACAATCTGATGAAGCTTTACACTTAACTGATGAAAGAAGGAAAGTGAAAGGTAAAGGAGAAGGGAAATATATACCTAACTGGATGCAGAATTTCAGAGGATAGCAAGAAGAGATAAGGTTTTTGTAAATGAGTAGTGCAAAAACTTATTAGTGTTCTAAGCCACTATTTATTTTATGAATATATATGTTAAGACATGACAGGTAAAACCCTTAATGTTCCATTTGTTCATGTATCACATGATAATGATTGCTTTAAGATTTGTAAAGAGCTTTACATAGATTCTCATTTTATCTATAAGCATGTGTGTATACACACGCACACACATATGCTCTTGGATTTTCTTCTAGAGTTTTGATTAATTAGTAACAAAAGACTTTGATGATTATGGTAAATAAATATAAGATTTTTTTAGGACTTATGCTGTGGTCAGAATCTGTGGGTTGTCTCTGAAGGAGTAAAGACAACTGTAGATTTGGAAGTCTAGAAAGAAAGATGAAATTAGTGACTGAATTCTAAGATTTCTACTAAATAATTTTTTTTTTTACCATAGCTTCTTGACATTAAATAAAAAGGACTGATTTAAAATGACATTGTCTTTAGGAGGTATGGATTTGTAGATGATTTTTAATGCTTTTTTTTGTTTTTGCTTTCTAGTCACGTTTTTAAATATACTTACATTTTTTTTTTTAAATAGGCACTGAAATTTAACTAACTGAAGCTTTTCTGTGAAGATGGCAAACCTTTTGAGTGATAGTCTGCTGACTTACGTAGAAGAAGAAAATATTCCTGGCCTAAAAGCATTTCTAGAAAAATGTAAGGATGTGGATGAAAGAAATGAGGTAAGACAAAGAAATATAATCTTTTCATGGATTGTTCATTTAATTGAAAATATAAACTCTATATTTTCATTTTAAAATAGTTTATTTTTTTATTTTTCAAGTGATAACTATTTTAAAAATATATTCCTCTCACTATTCCCCCTCACTCAAGTGATCCGATGAAAAAACAACAGAAAACCCAAAAAACATCCTTCAATATGTAGATATGTTGTCCAGCAAAACAAATCCCCACATTAGTCATGTCTAAAAACGAATGTCTCTTTCCACATTTTGTTTTATTTTTTAAAAATTTATTTAGTTATTTTTAGTATGTAACATTCAGTTCTGAAAGCTTCTTAGTTCCAAATTTTCTCCCCCTCCCTCCTCACCCTTCTTCCCCACTTCCCAAGACAGTATGCAGTCTGATATAGGCGCTTGCTCTCTCTCTCTCTCTCTCTCTCTCTCTCTCTCTCTCTCTCTCTCTCTCTCTCTCTCTCTCTCTCTCTCTCTCTCCATATGTATATATACATATATATTTGTATATATGTATATATACATATACATATATATACGTTCACATTAAACATATTTTCACCTTAGTCGTGTTGCATAGAAGAAATAGAACCAATGGAATGGATTATGAGAAAGAAGAAGCAAAAGAAAAAAGAGAGAGCATAATAGCCTGCTTCAATCTGCATTCAGACTCCATATTCTTTCTCTGGACATGGCTAGCATTTTCCATCATGAGTCTTTTGGCGTTGTCTTAGAACCTTGCGTTGCCAAGAAGAGCCAAGTCTATCAAAGTTAGTCATTCCACCATGTGGCTGTTCTGCTCCCCTCACTCAGCATCAATTCATATAAGTCTTTCCAGGTTTTTTTGAAGTCTGCTTGTTCATCATTTCCTTACATTCATATACCATAGCTTGTTCAGCCATTCCCCAATTAACGGGCTTCTCCTCAATTTCCAATTCTTTGCCAGCACAAAAAGGTCCTGTAAATATTTTTGTATATGTGGGTCCTTTTCCTATTTGTGTGATCTCTTTGGGATACAGTCCTAGAAGTGGTATTTCTGGGTCAAAGGGTATGCACATTTTTATAGCCTTTTGGGCATAGTTTCAGATGGCTCTGAATGGTTGGATCAGTTCACAACTCCACCAACAATGCATTAGTGTTCCAACTTCCCCACATTTTCTCCAGCATTCTTTCTACATTTTAAATTCATCATTTCTTTATTAGGAATGAAATGGTTTGTTTCATTTTTATTCTTTTGCACTCAAGGTTTATCATTGCTGTGATCAGAATTTGAAAGTCAGTTTTTTCCCCTATAATGTCATCTTTGTATAAATTGTTCTTTTGGTCCTGTTTATTGTTTTCTGCTTCATTTCACAAAAGCATTCCGTTTCCAATGAAATGGTCCATTTCATCATGTCCACTAATATTGTATTACATTAATATACCACAATTTGTTTAGTCGTTTCCCATTAGGAGGACATTACCTTAGTTTCCAGTTTTGGGCTAGCACAAAAAGAGCTGCAATCAATCTTTTTAGATAGATAGATAGATATTTCTTCATTTTTATTGATTTCTTTTGGGAATATGGGCCCAATAGTGATGTAGCTGGATCAAAGGGAATGCACAATTTGATAAATTTCTGGGCATAGTTCCAAATTGCTTTGCAGAATGGTTGGATCATTTCACAGCTCAGTCAACAGTACTAGTATACTTGTTTTTGATAGCCCTTCCAACATCTGTCATTTTCTTTTTTGCCATTTTTGCCACTCTGATGGTTGTTATATGGAACCTCAAAGTCGCTTTAGTTTATATTTCTATAGTTATTAGTGATTTAGATCTTTTTTCGCATTATTTTTGATAGCTTGGATTTCTTTCTTTAAAAACTGCCTATTCATATCCTTTGACCATTTATCCATTGGGGAAATGACTTTTTGTCTTATAAGTTACAAATGATTCCTTTTATTCTTGGATATGAGACCCCTATCAGAAAAATTTAACAGATTTTTTTTTTCCCAGCTACCTGTTTCTCCTCAAAATTTTACTACATTAGATTTGTTTGTGCAAAAACTTTTAAATTTTATATAATGAAACTTGTCCATTTTGTGATCTGTTTATTCATAAACTCCCAAGCATAGAGCTGAAAGGTAATTTCTTCCTTGCTCCTTCACAATTAGGTGACCATCAGTATCTAGATTATGTGTCCATTTGGAGCTAATCAAGTTGTGTGATGTGTGAGACGTTCTAAACTTAATTTGTGCCATTTGTTGTTGTTGACTGCTAATTTTCTCAGCAGTTTTAAGTATCCATAACTAAGTCACTCCATCAGGACAGTTAGGTGACACTGTGAATAGGGTGTACCACTGGTCATTAGCTCTTGTGATAACCTTCTCTATACTTAGCCAGTCTGATTACTGGAAAACAGCTTAGCTGCAGATGCAGTTGAAGTTGATAACTGAATCCATACTGAAAGCCTTTTTAATTTAGTAAAACTTTTTACTGACGTAGACTTTGAGAACCTGAAGTCACTGCAGCTTCATAAGGCAGGATTAGAATAGGAATTTTGTACTAATAGGACTTCTTTGTATTAATAATTGAAGCAATATAAAAGATGCTATCAGGGAGTTCTGTGACTGGAAAAGGAGATGGGCAAGTAGGCAGTCATATGGCAAGAACAAAGGTTAACTAATGCCACCTGCTCCATTGATGTCTCAGTTTAGTTCAGTAAATATTTATTAAGCTCCTACTATGTGCTAGGTACTATGCTAACTACTAAAGATACAAATAAAAAAGCCAGCCCCTGATTTCAAGGAACTCACAATCTAATCTGGAAAGACAGTACACAAGAGGAATCTAGAAAGAAGGGTCACATTATGGGTACCCAGTATGAGGGCATTTTGTACCACAGAGTTGAAACCATGCAGAACTGCAGCTGGAAAGTGAAGTTAGCTGTAAAATCTAGGGTCTGCCCTCTATAAAGGAAGGTTTTGGGTTGAGTTTCATGCCCCATCTATCTAGGCCTCCTCCCCCTCCATTCAGAGGGCAGAAGAAGCTAAGGGATTTGGGAAAGTATTGAGTATATTTGAGGTTTTGAATCTAATTGCCACATTGTGTTAGGATAATTGGAGGAAGTTAATTGCCTGATTTCAAATTATATTATAAAACAGTAATCACGAAAGGGACAGCTAGGTGGCACAGTGGATAGAATGCTGGGTCTAAAGTGAAGAAGACTCATCTTTCTGAGTTCAGATCTGCCCTCGGATGCTTAGTAGCTTTGTGATCCTGGCCTAGTGACTTAACCCTGTTTGCTTCAGTTTCCTCATCTGTAAAATGAAATGGAGAAGGAAATGGCAAACTAGTATCTTTGCCAGGAATATCCCAAATGAGGTCATAACTGAACAACAACAAATCATGATAATTATTTGGTACATATTAAAAGAAATAGAAAAGTCGACCAGAGAAACTGGGGTAGGCAAGACTCAGAAACATAGCAACCCAGTGTTAACCCGAAAATACACTAGTTAGGGAAAAAACTTTATTCTTGAGAATTTATGGGAAAATTGGAAAACAGATTAGTAGACATAATTAGAACCATCACTGACCCATCTCTCCATGTCTGAAATACATTCCCTCCTTACTTCTGTCTCAGAATCCCTCACTTTCTTCAAAATGCAGCTCAAGCACACTTTTTACATGATGCCTTTCCTTACCACCCCAGTTCTTAATGTTCTTCCCTTTAAATACTTTATATTTCTTTATGTTTTGTCTTCTGATGGATGTAAGCTCTTTGATAGCAGAGATATTTTCTTTTTCTTTTTATCTTCTGTACCTTCAAACTATTTGTTTTATAATGGGAGTGATTATTGATTCACTGATTATCCAGAACCCAATACTAATCATTACCGGTTTAATGTTAGCTTAGAAGGAATCTGTGATTGGCCCTGTGTTTGACAGTTTTATTGGTTACTTGGATATAAGTATAGATGGTTTACTTATCAGATTTTCTGATGACACAAAGCTAGGCAAGATAGCTGATACATTAGATCCAAAAAGAGATTAACTGTATTGAATGTTCGGTTGAATTTTAGTAAAACAAAATTGAATAGGGATAAATGTAAAAATCTTATACTTGGGTTAAAAAAAATTACTGTCAGGAGAGCAAAATGGGATAGAAATGTAAGTATATAGATGTTTGAAAAAGATTGGGAGATTTTAATGGACTATAGGCCCGGTACTAGTCAATTGTGTGATTCTCCAGTACATCACTGGATATGTGTTCTTACGTACAGGTATTTCTTCCAGTGATGTGGATTATATCACCTATATCCTTGACCCGTGTGACTATTGTCCATTTATTGTAGAGAGGAATTGGTGGTATTCAGCATTCTTTTTCTCCAGCTCTATTGAAATCATGTTAATACCAATAGAGCAAGCTGTCCATTAGTTATCTCTCTTACTATGTGATCATATTGAATTAAAAATAAGAGTATATATTAGAACTAGTGAATATTTATCACATGATTAACATAGAAATGAAGTTTTCTAGTGAGGCATCTTAGAAAAGGATTAATTTTACTAACTTTAAAATCTTTTATTAGCAATCTTTGTTTAATCATCACTTGAATTCAGTAGACATTTACTGAGTGCCTACAGACCTGCTGTGAAACTTTGGAGATATAAGTCTTTTGTAGACATTCTTATTTGGAATAGCAGAGAAGACACCAACTTGTACTGTTAGGGACAGTTTCCTCCATTAATTCTCAGTGCTAATTAAATCACAGGACTATACATTCTCTCTCCCTCCCATATGTATAAACACATATATGTACATATACATATATATACATATTTGTATATATACATACCTTTTACATTAAATGAAATTCCCATCACATCATTAGAATTTTATTAGGAATAGTTCTGTTTAACCACAAATTCTAGTGAAATGTTTCTGGATCAATTGGTCTTTTGACCCCTGATAGTCTGCAACTGATAGTCTTAGAGCATTTTCTGGAGGACTGAGTCACACAAGGTAGATGGGTCAAAAGTAGTTCTTGAATCTAGGTGTTCTTAGCCCTCCTTCTCCTTCTCCTCCTTCTCTCCTCTCCTCTGGTGTTCTTCCCAGGGGAAGGTATGCTCCATGCCTAAAAGCTACCTTTTTTCCTCTGAGTTTACTGGCTACATTTCTTGCTCAAAGATCAAGCCTTAAACCCAATTCACTCTGGAGCTCATAGATTGGACAAGAAGTCCCCACCCACCTAGCACAGAGTGAATGTAATTACTTAATGGTAATTGTTTCTTTTTCATCCAGGAACCCTAAGGGTCTTCCCATCCCAGTTTGATTTTTTTTTTTAATTAAAGGGGCCATCCCTTGAGGAACTATTTACAGAAGCCTATTCACTGAATGAGTGTATCTCACTCAAAGTGAGAATGTGATAAGACCTTAGCCTGAAAGGAAGGTCCAGGGTCTCACATTGCATCCTGGGTCATCTCCAGTCATCCTGATGAATACCAGGCCACTGGACGCAGTTGGCTGAGGAGAAGAAAGTGAGATTGGTGACCTTACACAGCCCTGCCTCACTCAAATCAAAGTCAACTGCAAGTCATGTCATCATCTTAATGTCATGGTCCTCTTCGAGAATGAAGGACAAATAGCAAACTGTAAATAGATTTCTTCTTTGGAAGACAGAGGAACTAAATTCTACTTCACAGCTATTTTCATAGTCAAAATGAATCAGAACAAATAACTTCATGATGAAGTTATCAGTAGACATTTAAAAAGAGCTTTTTGTTTTTATTGCCATAAGGTATGCAGTCTACTTATTATAGTAAATAACTTAGGCTTATGCACAAAGTATTGCTTAATGAATATAAATGAATATTGTTTCTAGTCAGTGAATGATTATATCTAATTAAATTTGATGAAAAGGAGAATAATAATAGAGTTTGTATCTATTTAGATTGTTTGGTTATGGTTCCCTTTAAAGTTTAGGGAAATATTGTCGAATATTTTGATTCTTTAACTGCAGAAGTGAAGTACATAATTTTATTTTCACAGAAGTCTAAAGATACTTCCATCTACTATTCTTCACCCTTTTGGTATTCCAAATAAAATACTTAGGCAGTTTTATTTTTTCTTTCTGAAGACTAGTACTCAGTAATATAACATCCAGTGCATGTATGACTAAATTGAAATACAGTAAACTCTTGTTAAACTAGAATGCTAGTTAATTAGTGCTGTAGCTAATGAAGTTTTTCTGACTGTTTACCAGAAAGCAGAAAACAATTTTTGTTTTAATTCTTATTGAAAATCTTTTACAAAATGATTTTATCTACTTTCCTTCGTTTTTAAGAACCACATAATGAGAAAACTCGAGTTTCCTGCAGGCTTATTATGGTGATCAGATGATACAATGTGAATACACTTTTGTATATTGTTAAACATGTCATAGACATGAGTAATTAATAAAGTAATGTGACTAATTTTTAAAACCTTAATCAGAATTTTATCTGAGTGTTATCCCCTTTAAAGTTAGTTTCTTTGAGACCAACCATTCCAGAGTACTAATAATAAGTAATACTTAACCTCCTGACAGGGAGGTAGTGGACTCATTTTGTTGGATGAGATATACATTTTTGGATATAAATGTGAAAATTTGTTTTGCTTGGTTAAGCATATTTGTCAAAGGTTTTGTTTTTCTGAAGGCTTTGGGAAGTGGAGAGAATAAATAATTTTTAACTGAAAAATAATTGATTAAAAAAGAAAAAACCCAGCTAATTGCTTTGAGAGTTTATATACTTATTCCAGTAATGCTGGCATTGCTTAAAATTGCTGTAAGTTGTAGAATTCTATTTTAGAATTTTCTTTGGAGCCTGCAGCACTTTCTTTGAAATATTAAAATTATAGCAATCATCATCCTCTCATGAGTCAATTTGATTTTTTGCCAAAAATGACTAGGTGTCATTAGTAAAGTAGGTGAACTAGTGGGCAACTTATTTTGTGTTTAAAAAGCAAATGTGACTATAAAATGATAAAACCAAAATTCTTGTTTGGGAAACTGGTTCTAAAGATATTTCCAAAGGAGACATTTCCAGAAATACTTAAAAGTATAAGCATAATTGAAATAAGTAGTCTCACAAAGTTACTACTTTAAAGGACAAAAATGAATGGAATATATGCTATGTTTGTAACCAGATTTTTTTTATTTATTACTGGTATTCTTCTTCCTGGTAAAGGACCATGAAATGACCCAGGATGATTATTTCTGAAAATCAGTTGCTTTTGTTTGATGTTGTAAATGTTAAGGAGGTTTAACATTTTGGGTTTAAATGTTGTCTTTTTCATAAGTTATTTTTTAACTTAGTCCCAAATTTCAACCTATTTTTGTTGTAATGTACTACTCTTTATGAGCCTTTTATGGACAGTATTTGAAGATTATGGATTTATCAGATTAAATGAATAGCCATTGCTAGTTCTTAATTTAATTTCTGCTGAGTTACTTTCCAGTTTTCCTATCAATCTTTAATCTGAGCATATTAATACTAATACTATACATTTATGCCCCTTCTTGAAGAGAAACGCATGAGGAAATATAGATTTAGAGTGAGAAAGTAGAGATCATTTATTCCCTCCCCCTCATTTTACAGGTGAGAAAACAATCTCAGAAGGTCAAGTGATTGCCTCAAATTACACATGCAGTAGAGCTGGGATTAGAATAGGGTTCCTTTGACCCTAAATCTTATATTCTTTTGAAAGATAAATTTTTCAGATAATTTTAGATGACAGAAATAAAGACATAAACAGGAACAAAGAATCATTTATCATAATATGTAACCTAGCTTACTTAAAGGACAGGTAAGAGTGGGTGGGGGCAGAGACTGAACTCCAAAATACTAAGTACATCCATGAAAGGAAGGAGTGTACGGTGCTCTGGCTAGGTTTTAAAAAAATACAAACACTCAGAAGTGAGGGAAGATGGGATAGATAGTACCTTTAGCAAGATAAAAAAAGAATAATAAGATACCTTTTAGGATACAGATGGATTGTATTTACCAGGGTTACTTGCAATAATTTGTACGTATGATTTGTTCTGTAAAAGTTACAAAGAATATAAGAGCTAGAACTGAATATAGGTTAGGACTGAAATGTGAAAATATTGATTTTTTTTTAAGAGAAAAGAAGGTGGGGTATTTATATAATAAGCCAGTGATGTTTGTTTAGATTCCCAGCAAAATTGTAGAACGTATTATTAAAGAGATGGCTTGTTAGCATTTAGTCATCTCAAACTAGCCTAATTTAATTTAGACAAGGTTCTTAGATAGCTAGATCAAGGGAATGTTTTACATGTTATATATCTGAAATTTAGCAAAGTATGGAATGGCAGAAATGGAGAGAGGTGGACTGATAAATTGGTGTTTTAGGAGCTGTTTAAATGATCAGAATAGTGACTAAAAAGTAATGTGTCTAAGTGAAATGGATGAGTATTTTTAAAAATACAAATTGCCCAGATTAACAGAAGAGGAAGTAAAATACTTAAATAACCCCTTATCAGGAAAAGAAATTGAACAAGCCATCAATGAACTTCCTAGGAAAAAATCTCCAGGACCAGATGGATTTGCAAATGAATTCTCTCAAACATTTAAAGAACAGTTAATTCTAATACTATGTATACTATTTGAGAAAATTGATGAAGGAGTCCTACTAGATTCTTTTGATAATACAAATATTGTTCTGATAGCTAAACTGGAAAGGAAATTATAGACCAATTTCTCTAATGAATGTAGATGCAAAAATTTTAAGTAAGGTATTAGCAAAAAGATGACAGCAACTTGTCACTAGAATAATACATTATGATCAGGTAGATTTACACCAGGAATGCAGGGCTGGTTCAATATTAGGAAAGCTATCAGCATTATTGATCATATCAACAACAAAACCAACAGAAATCATCTGATTATCTCAATAGATGCAGAAAAAGCTTTTGACAAAATACAATACCCGTTCCTATTGAAAACACTGGAGAGCATAGGAATAAATGGAGCCTTCCTTAAAATAATAAGTAATATCTACCTAAAACCATCAGCAAGCATTATAATGGGGACAAGCCAGATGCATTTCCAATAAGATCAGGGGTGAAACAAGGATGTTCATTACTACCACTGTTATTCGATATGGTACTGGGAATGTTAGCTTTAGCAATAAGAGAAGACAAAGAAGTTGAAGGAATTAGAATATGCAAAGAAGAAACTAAGTTATCACTCTTTGCAGATGATATAATGATATCCTTACAGAATCGTAGAGAATCAAAAAACTACTTGAAAAAATAAACAACTTTAACAAAGTTGCTGGATGCAAAATAAGCCCACATAAATCATCTGCATTTCTGTATATTACTAACAAAGCCCACAACAGGAGATAGAGAGAGAAATCCCATTTAAAGTTACAGTAGATACTATAAAATATTTGAGAGTCTACCTGTCAAAACAAACCGAGGGACTGTATGAATACAATTAGAAAACAGTTTTCACATAAATCAAGTCAGATCTAAGTAACTGGAAAAACATCAGTTGCTCGTGGGTAGGCCAAGCTAATATAATAAAAATGAAAATTCTCTCTAAATTGTTTATTCAGTGCTACACCAATCAGACTACTAGAAAATTATTATCTCGAGCTAGAAAAAATAATACCACAATTCATCTGGAAGAACAAATGGTCCAGAATATCAAGGGAATTAATGAAAAGAAATGCTCGAGGAGGTGACCTAGGCCTACCAGATCTGAAATTGTATTATAAAGCAGCAATCATCAAAACCACTTGGGTACTGGCTAAGAAATAGAGATGTAGATCAGTAGAATAGGTTAGGTACACAAGACACAGTAGTCAATGATTATAGCATTGTTTGATAAACCCAAGGACCCCAGCTTCTAAGATAAGAACTCACTACTTGATAAAAACTACTGGGAAAACTGGATAATAGTGTGGTGGAAACTGGGCATAGACCAGTGCTGGACACTGTACACAAGAATAAAATCCAAGTGGGTACATGATCTAAGTATAAAGGCTGATACCATAAACAAATTAGAGGAACAAGGGATAGTTTATTTATCAGATTTACGGAGAATGGAGAAATTTATGACCAAACAAGAGATAAGGAACATTATGAAATGCCCAATGGATAATTTTGATTACATTAAATGGAAAAGTTTTTGCAGAAAGCCAATGCAGCCAAGATTAGGAGGGAAGCAGAAAACAGGGAAAGAATTTTTACAACTAATATCTCTGGTAAAGACCTCATTTCTAAAATTTATAGAGAACTGAGTCAAAGTTATAAGACTACAAGTCATTCCCCAGTTGATAAATGATCAAAGGATATGAACAGGCAGATTTCAGAGGAAGAAATTAAAGCTATCTATAGTCATGAAAAAACGCTCCAAATTACTGTTGTTAGAGAAATGCAGATCAATACAATTCTGAGCTACTACATCATACCTATCAGATTGGCTAACATGACAAAACAGGAAGATGATAAATGTTGGCGGTGGGGAGAGTTGGAACACTAATTCATTGGTTTTTTTTTTTTTAATAATTTTATTTGTTTTCAGTGTTCTTTAATCACCTTCATATATCTTAGGTTTCTTTCCCCTTCCTACCCCCTTTTCCCCCCTCCCTCCCCAAGACAGCTTAAAATCTTATATAGGTTCTACACATATATTCCTATTAAATACAATTTCACCATAGTCATGTTGAATAGGAGAATTAAGATGAATGGGAGAGACCATAAAACAAAACAAAACATAACACAAAAGAAAATGGCCTGCTTCATTATGCGATCCAATTCCATAGTTCTTCCTCTGGATGTGGAAAGCATTTTGCCTCAAAAGTCCATTGAGAATTTTTTAGGTCCTTGCATTGCTATGAAGGTCTAAGTCTACCAGAAAAAATGCCTTGCACACTGTGGTTGTTGCTGTGTACAAAGTTCTCCTGCTTCTGCTCCTTTCACTCAGCATCAATTCATATAAGTCCTTCCAGGCCTCTCCGAAGTCTTTCCTGTTCATCATTTCTTATAGTACGTAATATTTATTCCTTTATATTTACATACCACAACTTTTTCAGCCATTCCCCAATGGATGGACATCTCTTTGATTTCCAGTTCTTGGCCACCACAAAGAGCTGCTATAAATATTTTTGCACATGTAGGACCCTTGCCCATTTTTATGATCTCTTTGGAATACAGCCCTGGAAGTGGTATTGCTGGGTCAAAGGATCTGTATGCACCTTTTTGTAGCCCTTGGGGTTACATTGTAACCTAGTGTAATTCATTGTTGGTGGAGCTGTGAACTGATCTAAACATTCTGGAGAGCAATTTGGAACTATGCCTCAAGGGCTACAAAAATGGGCATACATACCCTTTGACCCAGCAATACCACTTCTTAGGGCTGTATCTCAAAGAGATCATGAAAATGGGTAAGGGTCCCACATGTACAAAAATATTTATAGCAGCTCTTTTTGTGGTGGTCAAGAAGTGGAAATCAAGGGGATACTCATCATTTGGGGAATGGCTGAACAAATTGTGGTATATGAATGTAATAGAATACTATTGTGCTATAAGAAATGATGAACAGGTGGACTTCAGAGACGTCTGGAAGGACTTATGTGAACTGATGCTAAGTGAAATGAGCAGAACCAGGAGAACATTATATACAGTAACAGGGTGAGAGAACTCTTTTTGGTAGACTGAACCCTTTACAGCAATGCAAGGACCTAAACATTCCTAAAGGACTCTTGATTCAAAATGCCATCCACATCCAGAAAAAGAACTATAGAATCGGAACACAGAACAAAGCAGGCTCTTTTCTCTTATGTTTTGTTTTGATTTTTTTCATGTTTTCTCCCATTCATTTTAATTTTAATGTATGTGTAGAACCCACGTAAGATTGCATGCTGTCTCAGGGAGGGAGCAGGAAGGGAAAGGCAGAAAATTTAAAACTTATGAAAGTAACTGTTGAAAACTGAAAACAAATTAATTAAAAAAGGTAATGTGATATATGATGTTGATGGAATACTACTGTGGTATAAGCAGGTTGATTTTAGAAAAACATGAAAATGCTTACATGAAATAAAAGTGAAGTGAGCAGAACCAAGAGAATGCTGGATCTAGTAACTGCTGTATTGTTTGAAGAATAACTGTGAATGACTAAGCTATTCTGTTATAAATATTCAAATCACCTAAAAAGGACCCATGAAGGAATATGCTGTACACTTTCAAAGAACTGTTAGATACAGGTATGCGTATTATGGTTCATATACACACAAGCACACACACATGTATTAAATGGGCAGTGCCCTTCTCTAGTGGGGAATGGGGAGGAAGCGATAGAGACAGTTTAGAGCTTAATATGTAACAAAATTAAATTTTAAGAAAGGTAATATTGATATCCCCTTTTCTCCAGCTGTATAACTGCTAAGCCTATGCCACAAAGAGATCAAAGGAGGAAAAATTCCTATATGTACAAGAATATTTATTATAGCTCTTTTTATGATGGCACAAAATTGGAAATTAAAGAAATGCCCCCCAATTGGATAATAGCTGAACAAATTATGGGTTATGAATGTAATAGAATTCTGTTGTGCCATGAAAAATGAGGAAATAGATGATTTCAAAGTGACATGGAAAGACTTGTATGAACCGATGCAGATTGAAGTGAGCAGAACCAGAAGAGCTCTTTATACTGTAATATCAATGTTATTAAAATGTACAGTTTTGAAGTCTTGTACAAACTGAGGGAGAATGAATTGAATAGAATCAAGAGACCAGTTTATAAGAACTGTAAAAACAAACAACTTTGAAAGCTTTAAGAACTCCGATTATAACAGTGACCATGATTGCAAAGGATTGATGGCAAAACATGCGATCTGTCATCTGACAGAGAGGTGATGGAATCAGAGTGCAGAATGAGACCTGTCTTAGCTACAGTCATTGAAGGAATTTGTTTTGCTTGACTGTACGTACTTGTTACAAAGAAGTTCTTTTTCTTCTAATGGAGTAGGGAATTGGAGGGAGAGAAAATAGATTAATAAAATTTAATTTACTTGGACAGAGATCTTTTGAGTGCCATACTGGTCTGTCCTCAGTACCTATTTATTCAAAATTTTCACAAGTGACCTTAGGTTATGTACTTTAAACTTAAAGATAAAACTAATCCATTGGTTGACAGATGATGGCTAGAATGATGAACTAACTCTAATAAAATGAAATTAAATGGAGATAAATATAAAAATCTATAGTTGGGTTCAGAATATCAGCTGAATAAATACTGGATGAGGGAAGCAAAGCTAAGTAACAATTTATGTGAAATAGGTCTTAGGGTTTAGAGGCAGATTTACCTTGTAAAGAACTTTCTAAAAATTAGAGTGTGTTCACAGCAACCATAAAAGGCCAACTATCCATGTCACCAGAAGGGTTGCAATGTGCCTTAGTGGAAGGAGTATGTACATCAAGAAATCAAAAGGTAATTGAAACACTAAAAGTTCCAGTCATATTTCTGAATCAAAGCATAATGTCCAGACAGCTCGAATCTTAATATTGCTTTCATGAAAATCCTATCAGTCTGTTGTATTTGGCTTGACATTTTAATAAAAGCCTGGCTTTTTGACAAGTTATGTATTTCTCTTTTATTCCAGTGTGGCCAGACTCCATTGATGTTAGCTGCTGAAAATGGCAATCTTGAGATAGTAAAAGAGCTGCTTAAGAATGGAGCTAATTGCAATCTGGAAGATGTGGTAGGTAATTCATTCACATCCTCTTTATATTTCTTTGCTTAAAAAAAACCCTTTTGATATTTAAAAAAAGTTTAAAATTTTATTTCCATGCATACACATTAAATGTCTATCATGTCCTAGTTTTTTCATTCAAATCCTTCTGTGAATTTATACATATGAAAAGGAATTATAGTAGAAAGTGTATCTCCTTTGTTTTTAAAAGTCCGACAACTGTTTTTGTCTATTGCCTAAACTAAATCATTTTGGAATTTCTCTTTAGTACATGGTGAATCATTTTTGTAAACCTTATTACATAGTCTTTAATTTTTAGTTATAGTAAATGATTACTTAAGCTATTAGGAATTTAGTGAAATGCCAGAACAAGCAGTTGTAAAAATCATTTATAAATTATTATTACCTGAATAATTTTAGGATGCAGTAGACAGATGAATCTTTATATTGAGTGAAGTTGCATTTCAGTGCTAATGAAGCCATTCCAATGTCCTCTTCATTTTGTATATACTTTAAATATTTTTCTCAGTTTTGAATGAAATTTGTTATTTTTGAAATGGTAATGTGTATGTTTTTTAAGGATAATTGGACAGCCCTTATATCAGCAGCAAAAGAAGGCCATGTAGCTGTTGTGAAGGAGCTACTTAAATGCAATGTTAATTTGGAGCATAAAGATATGGTATGTATGTTTCCTAATATGTTGCTAATTAGATACATTTTAGAGGCAGAGTCTTTTATTTTTAAATAAGTGAAATAATATTGAAGCATTTTAAGCTATACAGTTACTATAAAATGTAGGGAAATTTTATCCATTAAATCTATGTGAGTATAGACCTTTTTAGAATTTTTTAAGTCAGTGTCAATTTATTTCAGAGCTTAATATTTTGACATCTCTTTTAGCATAGCTTATTGTGCTTGGAGATTTTTTTATAGGACTGGTTTGCTGCATTTAAAAACATTTGGAAAAATTACTTTGGTTTTCTTCAAGTATGAATTGGGAAGGTAGACAGTACAGTATTTTCACACTGAACCCTTTAAAAAATTTGTTTTGTTGAAGATTATAGCTTTCAAGATATTTTTCAACATTTGTGATAATTTAGTTCAGTTTAGACATGCCACACAAAAATCTAGAAATGAACAGAATTCATATTTGTTGGATTTGAAAATGTTCAGTTGTTACTTTAATTATTATCAAGTTTAACTTTTTATTTTGTCCAATTATCTAACTTTGTGTATTAAACCATCCCCTGCCAATTGACCTGATTGAATATTCCTGGAAATATACATCTCTAATTTGGTCCAAAACAAATCCTATAAAAACTTTGTTTAAGTTAATGACTAATATTTTTATTTCTGCTTCTCAATCATAAAACATATATGAAAGACTTACTATATGTTCCAGGCATTGTGCTAGGATCTGGCAAAGGAAAGACAGAAATGAAATAATTCCTGTTCTCAGGGAGCTTACATTCTATCAGAGAGAAAGCATGTACAGAACTTGAAAAGAATAGGTGATCTCTCCAGGTATTGTGGCAGGGGATCTCTTGCTACTTATCAGAGAAGTTATGTATGGCCTTGTCCAAACCAAAGCAAACATCACTGTTACTGAAAGTAGGCCCATAGCATTGAGTTGTCTGGACAATGGGGATCCTTAGTGTAGGTCTTGTGGTAGGTAGAAGAGTCTTTGATCAATGTGGGTAATCCATTAGATGCATCCTGGTATAGTTCAAAGAATGTTGGATTTGGAATATAAGAACCTGAATCTGTTCCTTGCCACTTGAAGTTTTGAAGCATGCCTTTTGTTTTGATGGATTCCTTTTGCAGTCTGGTGAAGTCTCTGGACCCCTTCTCAGAATAATATTCTAAATTTATAAAACACTAAGGAAATGAATTATATTGCAATACAGTTAAAAATATTTTAAAAACAAGGTGTTGTACTCAAAGTCAAGAACTTCTGGTATAGTGGAATGAATGCTACATTTGGAGTTGAGAGGGCCAATCCTGGCTTTGCCATAGTACTGTCCTCCTCCATACTCTCAGCTACCACTCCTCTCTGATTGGAAGGCTGCAGAGCAGAGCAATAAACTCCTCCCAAACTCCTTTCCTTTGTAGAGGGCTCGAAACTTTCTAGCTAAACTTCACTTTCTGTGAACTTCACTGCTTGGCTTCAGCTGCATGAATATCATGGCCCCAGCTGGGTATCCTCCGCTAGCCTTCCCTTTTAGCTTCCTTTTGTATGTTATCTTCCCCCATGAGATTGTAAGTTCCTTGAAGGCAGGGACTGCCTTTTTCTTATTTGTATCCTGCTTAGCAGAGTGCCCGACACATAGTAGGAATAATGTTTATTGCTATGACTGTGACTTACCTGTGTGACCTTGGGTGAGCCACTTAAACTTTTTGCTCTCCGATTTCCTTAGCTGCAAAGTGAAGGGTTTGCCCCTTATCAATAGGCAGCAGTAAATGAAACTAGTGAAACTGAGGTCCTTGAAATCAGAGACTGTTATGGTCTTTGTATGCTCAGTGCTTAGCGGAGTGCTTGGCATATTATAAGTCTTTGATAAATGCTTATTAACTGACTGAAACTCATTGCTGAAGAGATTGTGCAGATAGCTATACTTGTTGGTTGCTGTTAGAATTGCAAACTTGTAATTTTTTGAAGAGCAGTTTTCAGTCGAAATTTTTTAAAAATCACATCCTTTGATGTAGTAATTCTCTTGTTGAAAATATGCCCTGAAAGTTTTAGCAGAAATAAAAAAAGGACCTATATTCAGAAATGTTCATAGAGGCATTATGTATAGAATTACAGAAATCCTAGGGGAATGGCTAAATAAATTGTGACATATTAATGTAATGAAATGCTTAAATCCAACCAAGATAGACAAGTATGAGGAATACATACGAGTTCATGAGCAGTTTCAATTAATTGATGAGGTCAGAAGCCTGCTGCACAGGGCTGAAAAGTGAATAAGAAAGGAAGTAAGACAAATGTGAGGAGCCCATTTTCCCCAGAAGTTTGGGTGCGAGGTTGAAGAGTTACATGAAAATTTTTTTTAAGATTGAAGAGGTGGAGATGGGGGTTGAAGTCAACCTCCAATATGATCTGGATCATATGACTCAAAACCAGTGCTGTTCCAATAGTCTATGTAGCCTTCCTCAGTTAAGCTGCTTGTTAAAAAAAAAAAAAAAGATTAATTTTAATTACTTTTTAAAACCAATTTTTTAATTTAAATTTTTTTAAAGTTTAAAAAAGTTTTTTTTAGATAGAATGTGCTTCTGGAGAAGGCTTTGGGGCAAAATGAAATCCTGCCAATGTAACGCCTCACTGCCTTATCTATCAGAAGTTGGGTAGCTAAAAGTAACAGGAAGCATATGATGGGGGGGTTTGTTAGGCATTGTGGAATGAAGCAAAATGTGGAAGAGAAAAATCATGAGGAGCCAAGAAGGGCCTCCTGTACTTTTTGAAAAGCCCAGACCCCTGATGTCCTCAGCGCAGTCCCGAATGCAGGCTCCGCACACACTGCTCCAAATGGCCTGTCTGTTGCAAAGATTGCTTCCTGGGAAAAGAAAGGAGCAGCCTCCTGGGACTGACCATCTGTTTCCTTTTTTGACAGTTTTTCAGTCCTGTGTGTCACTGGGCCTGCTTCAAACCCCATTCTCCAGGAGCATGTTTGTGCTTTTAATAATTATCACATTTCAAGAAAAGAAAAGGAAAAATAGTGGTTGAGAAAAGCTTCATAAGTGACTAGTTTGTGTCATTGATGGGGTAGATCTGTTAAGTGTTCATAGCTTCTCCTTCCCTCAGGGAGCCTGTAAGCCATCCCTTGCTTCTGAATTCTACTCTTGGGTAGAAACTATGATAATGGGTAATTTTGTCAATTATGCACTGGAAGAAGCAAAACAGGTCAGTTTCAGCTTTCTCTTCCCCTCTCCCCCCGGCTTGCAAGGGTGAGGAGGGGGTTTAACCAAGGAGGTTCACAATGAGTGTGTTGGAATTGGTGACAGGAAGACTTGAGACCCAATCCTGCCTCAGACTCTTAGGTCCTAATTGTCTCTCAGCTGCAGTTTTCTCCTTTGTCAAATGAAGGTTAAAATTGGCACCAACTTTTCAGAGTTGTTATAGGGATCAAAAGAAATAAGATACATAAAATGTACTTGGCATCCCCTAAAGCACTATGTAAATATGAACTCTTATTAAATAAATAATATTTTGTTCTCAAAAAAAAAAAAAGAGATGAAGAGATGGGGTTATTCTGTCTCTGGGCCTTATTTTAGTTTCTTCATCTGTAAAATGAATTGCCTGGACTGGATATTCATCAATAAGTATTTGTGCTTATGCTTCTTTGAGTCCTGTCTTGAGTTAGTACTCTGCATTTAGGCCAATGTAATTTTTAGGAAAAATTTCCCAAAACCACATATGAATTGGTTTGATTTTTATGCAGTATATTATACTTATAAATTATGAAGTTTTAATTTGCTTTTACTAATTTTTACCGACTTTTATTAACTCTTCTTGTGTCCTTATGATCCCATATCTGTAGAAGACTGCTGTCTCTTCTGTTCTCACCTGCCACAAAAGATTTTATTCTATTCCAAACTACTTCTCTACTTCACTCTCTATGCTTGGTATAATTTCCCCTTTTATGATCTTCTTTTTTCATCTTAAAAAATAAAATTTTAAAATTTATAATTTTGTGTATTTTAATGATCTCTGTGCTTTAATTTTAAAGGAAATATATTAATTTCTCCAGTTTAAAAACAGGCAACTGTTTTGATTTAATTGCTACTGGTTTAATTACCCTTTTCCTTTTTACTGTGACATTTGATGTTGTAACGTACTGTAACAGACTAGTGGTTCTTTAAATATTAACAATTTCAGTATTTTTAAATATACATATATTTTATCATAGATTCTTTCACTGATGAAGATCTAGAAATGTCTGGAAAACAGTAAGAGAAGCTGTAGACTAATTAGGGATAGTCAATAAAGGAAACAGTAGGGAAAGAGATAAGTTATTATTAAGTAAGACTTGTTGATCTTGTGAGGGACATGATTTGGATTAGAATGAGGGATAATAGTAGGGAAAGGAGTTAGGGAAACAGTTTTAGTTAGTAGGGTTAAATTAAGAGTTATCACAATTTGAAATCAGTTTTTATTTATTATTTACTTAGAAAATATATGATTTAAAACTAGCCCTGTGTCAATGGCCTTAAATGAAGACAATGCTAATTGAGAAAATTATAGAAAAGACTTCCCATTGGCTATAGATTTTATATGCCCGATTTGTGACTAATTCCAAAATTTCATAAAAGGGATGGAGACTTCTAAACTTGCCTTTAGATGTAATAGATGTCAGACAGTATTCTGTAATATTAAGGAATTTAGAAAACATCAACAAGGAAACAGAATTGCATCCTACAAATTAAAGATGGAGTCTGATTCCAAATATGCCTGCACCTGCTGATGGAGGGTATGTTTAGATAAAAGATTTCATATACTCTCTTTGATGATAATAAGGCAAATTTCATCCTTTTTCATGCCTCCATAGTGGCAAGTGGTTTCAGAAGCTCAGCAACCAGGAAACAATAGGCTAATGTCAGAATAAGCAAAATTTTTCAACAAAGGTATTAAGGAGTTTAGATATGCTGAGGAAGCTAAAAAGGAAGTTGGTAGTCTAGAACCAACACATGGTAAGAGTAGTGATTTCACAGTTGAGCTGAAATAATTGAAAATGAAGCACTGATGAAGGAAACTAATGGCCATACTTTACATTTCTTTTTTTAAATAATATCTTATTCTCCTCTCCCCCCAATTACATGTAAAAATAATTTTTGACATTTTTTTAAGTTCTGAGTTCCAAATTCTATTCCTTCTTCCCCCAACCCCCACCAAGGTGGTAAGCAGTCTGATACAGGTTATATATTTGCAGTCATGTAAAACATTTCCATATTAGTCATTTTGTGCAAGAAGGTTCAAACAAAGACTCAAAAGAAAGAAAGAAAGAAAGAATGTATGCCTCCGTCTGTATTCAGACAACATCAGTTCTTTCTCTAGAGTCAGCATTTTTCATCATGAGTACTTTGGAATTGTCTTGGATCATTGTATTTCTGAGAATAGCTAAGTCATTCACAGTTCTTTATTGCACAGTATTGCTGTTATTGTGTACAATGTTCTCCTAGTTCTGCTCACTTCACATTGTATCAGTTCATATAGGTTCATTTAGGTTTTTCTGAAATTATCCTGTTTGTCATCTCTTACAGCACAATAATATTCCATTACAATCATATACCACAACTTGTTCAACCATTGTCTGGTTGATGAGCATCCCCTCATGTTCCAATTCTTAGCCACCACAAAAAGAATTACTATATATATTTTTGTACAAATAGGATCGCTCCCTGACTTTAAAAAAAAATCTATTTGAGATACAAAACTAGTAGTGGTACCACGAATCTAAGTATATGCACAGTTTGGTTGTTCTTTGGGCATACTTCCAACTTTGCTCTCCAGAATAGTTGGATCATTTCACAACTCCACCAAGGGCATACAGTGTATTATTGTCTGAGTTTTCCCACATTCCTTCCAGTATTTATCTTTTTGTTATATTAATGGCTGTACTTTCTATTATAAATCCCCACCTAGTAATTCCATCACTTCATAATTAACTGCATTGCTGTATGAGTGAATTTAAACATTTAACAATTGCAAAAGTGAACCAGACTTTCAGACCATCAGAAGAGTGACTAGGAATTTTAAATGTGATCATGGTTGAGTCAGTCTTAAATCTAGTAGTTTAAATTGTGCAGAAGAAGCTGCCCAGTTGCAGAGACTATATAGAATTAATTGTCTGTTTGCTGTTAGGGAGATATCGGTGAAACCTCTCTAGAATGCCAGATTAACACATTAACATTGCATGAATACTTTGAAAATGTAGCCAGACCCAGCACCATCTTTCCTACAGTCATGCGTATCTTGAAACCAAATCACATCTTTGATGACTTGGGTAGCCCATTCTGTGATCCATTTACTTCAGTCAAATTATGGGATCATTGAAATACTATAGTAGTACAGCTCTGGGACCAGATAACATTAAATACTAGATCTGGAAGAAGATTGAGCCAGAGGGACATATTTTAGCCACTGTTTTTAATATATCACACAAATATGACTGTGTCCCAAAGGAGTGTCAGCTAATTGTAGACCTATATCCTTGGAAACAGCATGGGTAAGGTTTATGCCTCTATCCTGTCTAAAGAACTCATCAGTTGCAATATGACAAATGGGTGCATTGGTAGGAATCAAAAGGGCTTCATGCCTGCTGACAGCAAGAGTGAACATAATTTCCATTTGCATTCTGATCTTCATGAAGCTAAACATGAAAGGAAAATGTTTGTGGTGGCCTGGCTGGACAAAGTAAATGAGATTGCTGTGCCATATAGTAAAGATTGCCTTTTAATGGGACTAAATGTGTGTCCATGGTGATTGATGACGGAGAGAAGAGAATGCTTTCTATACAATTTAAAATACAAAATCAGGGGACCTCAGTAATATTTAAGGAAAATACCTATTATTACCTTGCAATCCCAATTGGGTTTCCATGACACAAATTCTGCCAAGGATGTAGTACCCAACATGTGTACAAACTTAGACCTCATGGATAAGTTTAAATTGTCTCCTTGACAGAAAACTTTCATCTTGCCCTGCATCTCTTTCCACCTTAAGAACTATCTGGTCCTAAAGAGTGCCCTCAAACTTTTGGACAGAACAGTTTTTTAAAAAATACCAAGAGATGACTACAACTTCCTCAGAGTTAGTATTGCACTTCTGTATCTCCCCTATAAAGGGGGGTGGATGAACCTGCTAGCACTAGTTGTAGCAGCAGGTATCAGTCAGGTGACTCGTGGGATGAGACTTCTGGTATCAACTGATCTGATTTGACTGTCACACCATTCTCTTAACAACACGGTGAGGAACAGAATCCAACGTGGCCCTCAACCAGGAGAACTTGATAGAAGAAGAATTTTGAAACTAGAGTATTTAATATCTGGTTTTGGCTGTAGAGATGATTACCTAAAGTTTCAGTTGAGTGGAGAGCAAATAACGGTGACCTTGTTCTATGACTGAATGACAGTGTGTTGGCACTTAAGGAGTGGAGCACTTCAAATAAGTACTGAGATAAAGTACATTTACTTACCTTGAAGGCAATAGCTTCAAAAAATTTTTTTAGGGAGGGATCCTTTACCTGATTCATGGACTGGTGATTCATTCACAGAGCCAAAGTGGTCTATATCCCATTGAATGGGACTAGGATATTTGACTGTGTAGATAGGCAGTGTTGTTTATGTGGGGCATCAAATGAAACACTCCCACATGTCCTCTGCCACTATGCTCCTCTCCTGACTGGGGCTATTATGTGATGGCACAGTGCTTTTTTAAACAGATTTAGTTAATGCCATTTAGTTATTGTCAGGAAAAACAAACAAATTGAGATTTGGGTAAGTTTAACACTTATAGGACTGAGAGAGGCCTTATGACTGGATTTAGTAATCTTGGGCAATTTTCTGTAGTCACACCATTGTGGATGGTATCATGTACTTTGAAAAAAAGATATTCTGCCTTTCAGTCAGCCAGGGCCAGCAACATTGAAAAATATCAGATAATTTGCCAGCTTCTGACCTAGAAAGGCTACAGGGCATACTGTAGCATGCTGATAGGTCCTTAGGAAGATGAGCTCAATGTTATGTTCTCTAAATTAAAGATCACTGTGACATATGATAGCCTGATGAAGAAGACGATGGTGTGGAACTCTTCTCAGATGGAGCAGGGACATATACATAGAACATATAACCAAAGTTAGACAGTATGCAGAATGAACTCTTGAGATGAATATAGTCAGAAGCAACTGTGTTCCCTTATTAATTTATACCCAGTATTCTATGAATTTTCTTTGTGATCTGTTTAATGATTAATGTTTACCTCTTTGGATTTTATATTGCATTCTTGCTATTATGAAGTATTTGATTTTTTAGCTCTATAAAATGTAGCATATGATTGAAATGCCTGTAAGCCTGTTCGCTTAACCATTAGTATTTATAAAGCATAATAATTCACTTTTTATTATTTTATAGATGAGGAAACTAAAGCTCTGGGAATTGAAATGATTTGATCAGGATTATAGAGTTAAGAAGTATTAAGTCATAATTTGAACCTAGTTCTCTTGAGATCAAGTCCAGTGCTTTTTTCATAACAGCCTTAAATGTCAGTATTACTGGATAACAGGAGTCTTTGTGTCCATGATACCTAACACCTAATAGACCCTTAATAAATAAAGTGTATGAATTTAATCTCCTAGCAAGAAGGATATCTTTTTAGTCATATAAGGTTTAAAAGAGATTGTTCCAAAGTCATGATATATAGCATGTTTATTATAGCCTTCCTCTGTAAGAAAGAAGAGCTTCTAAACCTATTGTGTGCTAGTAGCTGATATGTTGTGATATCTTCTAATCTTCAGAATGTCTTTGGATTCAGGGTGAGTCATTTAATGTAATAAGACTTCTCAGGAAGGATCTGTAGCGCTACCAGTAACGTATCTGGACAGGTGCGGAGTGCTTGCTAACAGGCAAAAACTGTCAATGCAACAAGGCCTCTTTTTTCTTGCAAGTTAAAAGCTATAGAAGAGTGCTTATAAGTGCTTACACTGTAAGGAGAGGCAGTGGAATGTAACGGAAAGAGTGCTAGATTTTGAGTCAAGGTACATGGGTCCAGATCATAGGTGTACTCCTTATGATTTCACAGGATTTCAGTTTCCTCATCTATTAAAAGAAATGATTGAATTAGGTTATCCAACCCTCCTGTCTCAAAATTCTTTTATCTGTAAAACCTCAGTATGATTATAATCCTGTTAGGATACCTGATTTCTGTTCCCTGATATTGTTGGCATTGTGATGATTTCAGGAAAATAATTTCAATTCTCTGTAGTGTTACATCTGCTCTTTTCTCTTTTACCCCTTCTCACAATGGTTTTTTTTAGGATTAGTGGTAACTAATATTTGCAAGTACTTTTGTGTCATAGGCTAAATGGCCTATGATAAATCTCTACTAGAAAGAAGTAGAGGTTTTTATAATGTTCTTTCTTTTCTTTAGGGAGGATGGACAGCTCTTATGTGGGCATGTTATAAAGGCCGTACAGAAGTAGTAGATTTGCTTCTTTCAAAAGGTGCCAATCCAAATGTCACTGGACTGGTAAGCTTTCATTAAAAATCATTTGTAAAAGTAAACAGTTATATTTCTTTAGATACTAGAAATTGCTTAGAGTTTATCTTTTATGTTACATGAAAGTAAATATTAATGAAATAGTTGTTCCATTTAAGAAAATTTCATCACAGTTTCAAGATAGGTAGAATGCTCAAGATTATCATGAACAACAAACAGTGAGAACACTACTGAAAATTTATTTTTTCCAGTTTACTCCTGATTATTTTTAGCAGTTACCACAAAACTCTAATGTTATTTGTAAGAAATCATAAAAGTAAAATGCTAATATTTTAAATAGTAAGTGATCTCACCAGGGTTTGTAGCATATACCTACAATCCCTGGCACTAAGAATGCTGAGTCTAATGGATTGTTTGAATTGAGGAGTTCTGAGCTGCTGTTGGGCTAAAGTCTGTTGGGTGTCTGCACTAAGTCTGGCACCAATATGATAATCTCCTAGGAGCAGGTTACCAGACTGCCTTAGGTGGGACAAACCAGCCCAGGGTAGAAACAAAGCAGGATGAGCTTCTGTGTTGTTGAGTAGTGGCATTGGGCCCATAAATAGCCTGGGCAAGATAGGGGGACCCAGTCTCAAAAAAAAAAAAAAGGTAATTTTTAGAGTTTAATTAATTTTTAATTCCTACTAATTATAATGAGAAGAAAATTCTATCTGTCTTAAGCATTTAGAAATATTCATGAATTCTAAATACCATGACAGGTTTTAGTGGAATTTAGTACTTCTATACTATGAATGTTAAGTTATTTGAAAGACTGATATCTGCTGAACTAGTTGCTCAGATGAAATGTACTTGGTATGTAAAATTCTTCAAGGCTGATTTGTGTCCTTTAATGCATTTATTAATAATTCAGACTATTCCTCAGTATAGAGAAGTGTGTTTGTGGGGGATATGCAGTATGTAGATTTTAACTTTTGCTTTTTTGATATTTATTCTGAGTATTAAATATTTGCTAAATATAAATGTAAGACCAATAGTATACAAAGCATAGAACCATAAAACATGACTTTTATGCTTAAGATTTTCTTTATGTTTTCAATATTTCAGCAATACAATGTATATCCAATCATTTGGGCTGCTGGTCGAGGCCATGCAGATATTGTACATCTGTTACTGAAAAATGGAGCCAAAGTCAACTGTACTGATAAGGTAGGTTTATTCAAAGGCTACTCCTAATCAGTTTAGAGTTGACATTATGCTCCCTTGGTATATCTAAGAACTGGGAGGATACCCTGGGCTGGAACAAGCTTTACTGGAAGAACTTCGTTCCTAATGCTAATGAGCTTCTGGTTGACAGCTCTGAGGGAGAAGTCACTTAAAAAAATAGAACATAATGCCACCTTACCGGACACACTGGGATCTTGTATTGTCTTTGCCTTTCAGTCAGTTGTTTGATTGTAAAAATGTGGTCTGCTATAAAATATTACTTGCAAAAGATTGCCTCTTCCTCTGATAACTTGAACAGAGATGCTTTTGATATATTTTTAGGAAATTCTTATAAAAACCTTTAAAGTATTTAAAGAGGCGTGTGTTGGTAGCTATTAATACTCTTCATTACCTTTTGGTAATAATACTCTGAAATTTTTTTCAGGCGTTTAGTAAACTTTCTCTCTCAAATACCTAGAATATCAGTCCTTAATGCCCTCAAAACTGTCACCTCCAGCCTGAACTCTTCCATGTATGTATACTTTTCCTAGTCAAAGAGTTCTTTTTGTCTTTGTTTTCTTCAGTACTGTTTCTGTTTCCTCAAGTCAAAAGGTGATGCCTCTACTCTGACTGCTTGATAAAAGATATCATTGCATGCTTTTTTGAAATTTCTTTTCCATTCATTATCTTTGTTAACTTTCCTTAGATTTATTATTCTTTACAAACTTCAGTTAATTTTAGGCATTAGTCTTCCAGGTACTGTTGTTATAAGGGCTTCCTAGTTTTTTGTATTCAGTATGGACTCTCTGGACTTTTAGAAGTCTTCATTAGGTAGGTGCTTCTCAGGTAGCCAACCCTGTGTTTCTTTAGTTAATTCCCCCTTTTATTTTTCATTGCTCTCATTTGTAATTGGATTTTTAGAATCTTGTTCTTGTGAGCTTCTGATCCTTTTTACTTTAAGCATCCCTTTTAGAATATTGGTGTGTGGAATTATGACTTTTTTTTCTGAAATTCTTTGACATATTTGAGCAACAGTAAGTGGACTAGTTGGATTGTATGCAAAGTTTGTGTAAAAGAGTAGGGGGATGTAAGATTTTAGAAGGAGAAGTAGGTTGTAAAAGATTTGGATAGTGTGGGATTAATGATGAAATATTTTTAGAAAATTAATCTAGTAGCTGATCATATGGTGGATTGGAGAGTGAGAAAATGGAGGTTGAAGTAACAGTTAGAAAGCTATTTTAATAGACCAGTTGTGAGATGATGTGGTCAGGACTAGGAATATAAGATTTAGAGACAGCAGGACTCATGGAGATCATTTAGTTCAACCAATTCTAAAAGTGAAAAAGCTAAGACTCAAGGATAATTCCGAGCTTTTGAACATGGGTGACTGAGATAATTATGTCATTAAAAGTTTTAGGAGATATCTGAAGGGGATACTGGTTTTGAGAAAAAGTTGATAGTACGCATTAAACTTGAGGTGATGGTAGGATATTTTTATGGAGATATATAGTTGCCAGTCTAATTTTCAGCATCAAAATGATTAATTAAGGTTGGAGATATAGCTTTTGGAGATGCATAGAAGTGATAGTTTGATTTTGTCTTCTTGAGTTGTCATATTTTTCAGGAACACAGGACCCAGAGTTTGCCAGGAGGCCCTGAACATGTCAAGGGCAAAGCTGCCCCTGCCCTTCCCACCTCCTTGCCCTGAGCTTACATGATTTGATGTTTGTACCCCTGTCCAGATTCCTTATACGTCCTTAGGAGTCAAACCAACTACAAAGACAGGCGCCACTTATTCTGCCCAGCTTCTCAGTATGGAGCTTGTAGATAAGCAGATTTTCCTATTCTTATGGTCTACCAATACTGAAGGGAAATTGCTTTTTTCCTCCATTTTAGGAGGGGATTTATCCTTTCCCCATCCCTACTATTCTCTTCCTCTTTCCATGCCACTTCCATTTAGGAGGGAGATTGTTCTCTTCTCCCTTTGTTGCAATTTCATAAATATGCAAGGCTTCTGTTTGAATTGAATCTTTACTCCTGGAGTTCCATATGCATGTTCATTTCTCTTGTAACAGTCCAGTTGTAACATGTCTCATGGACTTGTGCTATTTTTTTTTTTTTGATTAACAGATTGATGTCAATTTCTTTTTGACTGTGTTCTATTAATACTTGTGACCTCTTTTGGACAAGTTTTCTCATCGTGGAATAAAGGGATTAGACTAGGTGATCTAAGGTTTCAAGCACTTCTGAATATTTGATTCTATAATCCTGTGAAGAGAAGTAAAATAGGTCACTGGAGAATGGTAGTAGAGTTAAGGGCAAGTTTTTTCTTTTAGGATGAGGATGAGGAAACAGGCATATTTATATACAGAAAAGAAAGAATCAGTAGAATGGGAAGACTAAAGGTGTAATAAAAAATGGTTTAATTAATGGAGCAAGGCCTTGAAGGAATCAGGAGGAGGACCAAGAACATAATGAGGTAGGGTCAGCTCTTACTCTGAGATAGGAAGCAGAGGAAAAGAACTTAATTAGAAGATGGAAATATTGAGATTTTGGTGAGTGGGGTTACATGGGACGATGAAGGATCTTCCCAGAAGAGCAGGAGGCAGATTTATCTGCTGGGAGTGAAGAAGGCAGAAGTGGTATTGGAGGCTTGAGGAATGAGAAAAAAAAAATTGAAATTATATGGAAAAAAAGATAGGGAATCCACAAAGAATGAGCAGAAGATTTACCAAATAATAATAGAAGCCTAATTGAAACATGAATTTGTGAGATTAAAGTGATGAATGAAGTTCTAAGATTGACATAACTAGTAAAAATGGTTATATAAATTATTTCAAAGTATGACTTGAATATGAATTTTTTCTGATATTATATAAATGTTAATAACTTTAAATTTGTCTTACAGTATGGAACTACCCCCTTAGTCTGGGCTGCACGTAAGGGCCATTTGGAATGTGTTAAGCACTTACTGCATATGGGAGCAGATGTTGATCAAGAAGGAGCTGTAAGTTGTGTGTGGTTTTTGTGTGTGTGTGTGTATGTATGCGTTAAAACTGAACAAGTGATAAGACTTCATATTTTTATTTATCCAAGGAGAAAGATAATTAAATTTTAGGCAGTGAAAATAAATATCTGTGTGTGTGTGTGTGTGTATAAAGTTGTTTTCCACATTTAGATAGAATTAATATGGAAAAAAATTTTCTTGTAAAGTTGCATAGTAGATTACTTACCTGTTCTGGTTTAAGTTTTTGTATTTAGGAATTTAATGTTAACATGAATATTTTTGTGGGCTAAAGTTAAACTTAAAATTTTCAAGTTAGGCAGAAAAATAATTCAAATTATTTTCAAATGCATAGTTTTAAAGATTATTTTGCATACTACATTAAAAAAACTAGACATTTTAAAATGAATATTATTTTTATACTTGCCAGTGTATAGCTTATATTGCCTTTTGAGCAAACAGATTAAAACTGGAATGGAATTAAAGGTGAAACTTTTTACCTTGTTAAGCATATCAATATATGTCTTTTGATCATCCATTAGTGACAAATGTTATGCTACAAAGTACTTTGAGGTATTGAAGAGGCACCTAAGATTATTTTCCATTGTAGAGTTTTAATTGGGGCATATGCTTCACAAATAGTATAAAGCAGCATATAATGAAATGCTAAAAATGTGTGTTATGGTTAAGGTATAGCTATAGTGTTATAGGAATTTACAGAAGAAATTACTAATATTTTTTATTGCTACAAGACTACAATAAGGATAATTCACTACCTGATTCTTTGATCCAGTGTTAGCTCTTGATGGCTAACTTTCAATCTCACCCAAATGAGGATAAAGATATGACATGATTTTTAGGCAATGACAGTAACCACCAGTTTAAGCCAAAGACTAATTAATTCAGTAAACATTTATCAGACACTTAGTTTTTAAATGGTACTCTGTTGGTATCTGACAGTGCATAATTGGATATGGAAGACTTCGTTGGATGAATAAATGGATATTTTGCATAACTGTTGATAATATTCTGTAGTTATTAACTGCTGAAGTGGAAGTCAGGAGAGAGCATGATTTTTTTAAATTGAAGAGCATTATGAACCTTATGGAATTTGTTGAACCCTTAGTTCACATTATATTAATTGATTCTTGAAATTTAAGATCTGGATAATTATAACTCATTTTTATATATGGTACAGGTTTATAAAGTCTTTCTACAGAACCCTGAGAGGTAGAATCCAAAGAACCATAGGATTCAGACCTGAGTTTAGATTAAACATTAGAGATTGAATGACTTTTCTTAAGGTCATAGTCCAGAGAAATCACAAATCTCCTCATATGAATATTGTTTAACTTGAAGGAGAGAAATTAAAAATCCCTAGAGTATTATACCTCTTTTATTTAGAGTAAAAGCTTAAGACACAGTGAATTCCTTGTAGAAAGGCAGGTTTTTAAGAATGATGGTCGCTCTTTTAGAGTACAAAATAGTGTATCATCATGACCAGAAGAGAGCCACATTTTAGAAAAAGAAGAATTGCTGAGACATATTGGCTAATATGATTTTTAAACTAACATGAAAGATAAAATGTATATGGTTCTTGATATTGGCTTATAACTGTTACCATATTGATATTCTTTTTTTTGATATGTTTAAAAACATTATGGTAGTAATTTGAAATCAATAACTTATTTTTGATTTTTAATTAGAGCATATTATTACATCTTGATTATGTCTGACTTTGATTTAGCAAAACAGTTTTGATTGTTGTTTAAAACTTGATTGTATTATAAGAGAGTAATTTGCTTTTTATATATTAACTCTTGAAACACATGGGTATGAAGAGGTAATAAACCTAGCAGTGAATCTTCAACAACTGAGCATTTCATTTCTTTATCATTAGTAGATATGTTGCAATACCTGTATCAGTGAGATCACAAAGCCATAAAGGACTTTTATCAATTATATCAGATTTTTGAGAATTCTAGTCTTAGAAATATAAGTGGTCTTCTTCAATATGCACTAATAATCTTTTTTTTAATTAAAGAACTCAATGACTGCACTTATTGTGGCAGTAAAGGGTGGCTACACACAGACAGTAAAGGAAATTTTGAAAAGGAATCCAAATGTGAATTTAACAGATAAGGATGGAAATACAGCTTTGATGATTGCATCAAAAGAGGGACACATTGAAATTGTACAGGATTTACTTGATGCTGGAACATATGTGAATATTCCTGATCGGGTAAGTGATGGGTCATGAAAATTTCCTTCTGAAGAGGAATAATTACATTAACCGATGAAGTTGATTAGAAAAATGTCTTATATACTTGTGTTACGTATTCCTCAGATGCTTAGTATATATTTTTTGCCATTTGTTAAAAAATGTCTTTTAATTCCTTTCAATTCACCAAGAATCTGTTAAGTTTTTGTTATTTGCTAAGCACGTAATTGCTAAGCACTGTATTAGGTGCTGGGGATACAAAGACAAAAAAGAGCCATTCCTGTCTTTGAGGAGCTCACATTTTACTGAGAGAAATGCCACATATGCAGAAAATGCAAAATTATTTGCTTTTTTTTTTTTTTTTTTTTTACTTAATGTGATTTTTTTCAGTATAGGGTGCTCCTAGAAAGAAATACCCTTTTTTTTTTTAAGTACAGATGAGGAAATTATGGTCTTACAAAGGGGCCTGGGTGCACTGAGATTTTAGGTGACTTGCCCTGAATCAAAGTGGGTTTGTATATGTCTAAGTTGGATCTTGCCAACTTTAAAGTAAACTATCTAGTACCATGATACCTCTCTTTAAATGCAGTGTTTATACAAAGTCATTTAAAAATACACTTTGAAATCAACATCATTAAACACTATTCAGTTTATACCAAAGTTTTTTGGTTTTGTTGTTTGAAGGACCTCATGTAATTATTAGTATGTGTCCCACTTTGCCTCATTCTCCCTAATCTGCCTTATTTTAGTGTTGCCTGCTTCTGAGAAGAAAACCTCTTTTGATCACTCCTTGCTTTTTCATCTTTATCCACTCCAGATTTTTTCTGTTTTCAGTTTTTGCCTTCCTCTAACCTTCCCTTCCATTATGTACATCCTCTATAATCCTGGTACCATCATTTAAAACTCTTTCATGCTAGATTTCTTATTTTTTACATTCTTCCCAATTTCTGGCATTGATGGAAATTTGGATCTCTTTAGAAAATGATACATCTTTGTCCTTCTGCTACAGTATGTGGCATTCCTTCTTAAGCCCCTGACACACTGGGCCTGGAGAAAGGGCAGATATAGTTTTTTCCTCATTGCCATTTCCAGGCTGTGCATTTGCACTGTCATTCAGCAACTGCCTCTGACTCCTAGTAAAGGCTTTAGTTGAAGTCTCTCAGCTTCCACATCTTTCTCTTTTCTCAAGGAGTTTCTCAGGTACTAGTTTGGTTTATAATTTTCTTCTCTTCTCTCAACCTTATCCTCTTTCTGAAATATTTCAGTATATACATTATTCATGTCACCTTGAATACCATTCTTATGACTTAGATTTTCTTTCTACCTCAACCACCCACAGGGATAGTCACATTTTAAGTTATACCATCTTCTATAACTAGTTTTCATGTATTATCCTGGATTCTGAAATTCTTTTCTGTGAACATAGCTTATTTTTCCATTACCTCCTCAGCTTCACTTCTCTTAAACATTTTTTACCACACTATCCAAGTCTTCTATCCTTTCCTTTTCTCACAGTCTATCACCCTTGATCTGATCTAACTTTCTTCTTTTCATAATCTGAATCTCGTTGTTAATCACTTCATTTGACATTTTTGCCTCCCCCAGAATCCCACATTCATTTGCCTTTGCTATTCAAAGCTGTTCTTACCATATGGCTATCCTTACCACTCTCTTTTCTCTGCTTCTCCTAGCAGACTAGTGAAGCCTATAGATACCTTTGTTTAAATGCCTGAAATAAAATAAATATGATTACGAAGGAAACTAGTTTTGTTGAAATAAAGTTGTCAATATTTTTAAAGCTCAAGTTCATGGATCCTGGATTAAGAACTCCTATGTATCATGTTGTTGAACATTGCTGGAAAAAGTCATATAACTGCTAACTAGGTCCAGTATGAATTTGTGTTTCCTTATCTTAGAGGTTCCCTTATTGCTTTGTGACAGTGTTTCAATTTTTTTCCTGATTGACTCTTTGTCACACACCCCATAGTAATGAACTTTCTCTTCTGTACTCAGGTACCCCATACTACCCCTACCTCCTTCCTTAAAATAAAGGATCTCTTCTTCTACTGAGAAAAAAGTCCAAATGGACATAATCTCTGTCTTTTCACTTCTTGTAAATCTTAAAACATCTTTATATAATTCTTCATTCTTCTTTTCCTGTGGTCCTTTATGAGGAGGTAGGGGGCCCTTCTTCCCAAAGGTAATACTTCTTGTGCCTTTAGTATTATTATCTTCTATCTCTTTTGACCATTCTCTTTTTTTAATCTTAAATTTTTCCTTATTTACTGATTCTTTCCTTGTGGCTTGGTATTGGGGATAGCACACTACTGTCAGGAAGACTTGTGTTTGAATTCCAGCTCAGATACATTTAATCTCTCTGATCCTCAGTTTCCTCATCTGTTAAAAAAAAGGGGAATAATAATAGTAGCGCCTTCACATAGGGTCATTATGAGAAGCAGTGAAATAATGTATGGAATATAATTTATAAACCTTAAATACTATACAAATAATGAGTCAATATGACACCATGCATATAACCATATGACCATGTGATCAAATAACCATATAAGGAGTATTTTCATTAGCCTTTTCATTGGCCTTCTAAGAAGTTACCCTTCTGTATTGTATGATTATAGGGGAGGGTAAGGGAATAAACATTACCCCTTGGATTTGACTGAGACATGCTGGCAGGGTATTATTGTCTAACTCCTTTTTCTAGATTTCACAGTGACCATTACCTTTCTTTTTGCACTTATTGCTGAATCATTATTCCAACATTATTTTTTTTGTCATGTTATAATTTCCAAATTTATGTTGTATGTACTGGCAGCTGTATCAATAATAATGATTTGCCTTTCCCTAATGTTATACTATGATGCTTCATTGTTGCATAAGCAATTACTCTAGTTTCAAAAGCTAGCCCAGCAAGATACAAACTTTAGCATGTTCTTCCAAACTGAAAAAACTTGGTATGGGTGTCATTCTAGAACCAGCCTTATTAAATTTAGAGAGGCTTGTAAGAAGGTTATTCACCAGGTGGTAAACTTCTGATCACAGCATGTTACAAAACTTTCTTCTGAGATATGGAGGAGTTGCAGTCTACGTTGGCAGAGGTAGTACCTAGTCCCAACAGATTTCTGAATCTTTTGAAGTGCTAAGGATATATGCTTTGCTCCAAATCAGATTTTTAAGAAAATATGTTTTATTAAATTTCAAATCTAAGTTCATCCTTTCTCATCATCGATTTATTGTTTTTCAGAGTGGGGACACCGTACTAATCGGTGCTGTCAGGGGTAGTCATGTTGAAATTGTTCGAGCCCTCTTACACAAATATGCTGACATAGATATTAGAGGACACGTAAGTAGAACTACATTATTTTTAGTTGGAATATAAATGACATGTTTTAGCAAACATCTACTATCTTAAAACCCAAAAACATTAACTTGTAAACCTAGTAGGTTTTATATACTTTTGTTATTCTAAAATTCTTTTGGAAAAAATCCTATGAATCAGGTATAAGAGTGAGGACTGGACTTATAATTTCATTGTGATAGGGAATTCCCAGCTGAGGGAGTATTCTTTGCTAGTGCAGATCTTCTCTTCAGTTAATAGAGAGTTGTTCATTGAACTTAGTGAAAATTAAGCAACTTACTGAGGGTCATATGGGCAGCATGTGTGAGAAGCAGGATTTGAAGCCAGGTCTTCCTGGCTTTAACTCCAGCCTTTTATCCATTGCTCCGTGCTGTGTGAAGTAGTATTACTTTTCTTAACTTGTGGGGTTTTTTCTTGGGATAAAAAATTGCCGTTCTCCTTGCTCATTCTAATCACTACAGTTGTCTCCTTTCTATCTCTTTTAGAATCTTGCTCCACTGATGATTCAGTCTTTTATCTTTAGATTCTACTTATTAACTAACTTCTTTTCTGGTGCCTGCAAACATGCTCATATATCCCCTATTCTTAGAAAACACTTATTTGACCTTTCCAAACCCTCAACCTTTTATCTTAAATCTTCCTTTCTTTTCCCTGCTGAATTCTCAGAGTATCCTACACTAGTTCCTTCCATTTCTTATCACTCCTTATTAATTCTATTAAATCTATTTAATATTAATTCTATTAAATCTATCACTTCTTATTAGTTCTAATCCTTTCAGTCAAGCATGTGAAGTCACCACTGTAATGCAACTGCTATCTCCAAGGTGACCAGAGACCTCTTAATCCAGCCAGTCAGTAAGCATTTATTAAAAGTTTACTATGTACTGTGTATTGTGCTAAGGGATGAGGATACAAAGAAAGGCAAAAAAGCCATCCCACCCCCAAAAAATAAAAATGAAAAAAAAACCCAACCCAGTCCCTACCCTGAAGGAACAAATAGTTGAATGGGGGAGATAATATGAAAAATACAAGGTAATTACAGAGTAGGTGGAAAATAATGTTAGAAAGGAAAGCACTAGCAACCTGAGGACCCAGGATAGGCCTCTTATAGAAGGTAGGGTTTGAACTGAACCTTAAAGGAAACCAGGCAAACTTTTAAGTGGTAGATATGAAGCATTGTAGGCATGGGGGACAGCTGGAACAAAGTCATAGAGATGCGAAATTAAATATTTTGTGTTATGAACAGTAAGTAGACCAGTATGACTGGAGGAAAGTGTTAGAAGACTAAAAATGTAGGAAGGAGTCGTTAGGAGGAACTTTAATTGAAAAATGTAGAAATTTCTCTTTGATCCTAGAGCTAACAGGGACATTCTGGAACTCATTCAGCAGGCTGAGCCTTATATTATGTTTTGAAAAAATTTTTTGACAGCACGATGGAAGGATTGAAGTGGGAATAAACTTGATATAGAAAGAACAATTAAAAGGTTATTCTGGTAGTTTAAATGACAAGTGTTAAGGGCCTAAGCTGTCATTCTACCATGGGAGAGAAGGGGACATATAAAAGTGGCATTATGATGGTAGTAATGATAAGATTTGACAATGGATTGACTGTGTGGAGGGAGTTAAAACAGGGAGTGTCATAAGTCTGGGTGAATGGGAGGATGGTGATGCCTTCAGCAGTAGTAAAGAAGTAAGGAAATGGAGAAGTTTGGGGGCAGAGAGACATTGAGTTGTCTTTCAAATATGTTGTGTTTGAAATGTCCAGTGTACATCCACTTTAGATATCTAAGAGGCAGCCTTACATGTAGCTTAGCAGAGAGACTAGAGCTGCATATGTGGGTATGGAAATCAGTCTGACTTTAGATATTTGAACCCTTTGGAGCTGATGATATCATCAAGTAAAATAGTATTGAAGAAAAAGATAAAGGGTCTAGGACTGAACCTTGTACATCACCCACAGTTAGTGGGTTTGGTATAACTGAAAAATCAACAAAGGAGGCTGTGAAGAAGCCTTCTCACAGGTAGGAAAAGAACTAGGAGACAGCATTGTCACAGAAACCTAGAGAGGAAAGGATCCAGAAAGAGCAAAGTCAGTAGACTGAACTGCTACAGCAACTTCAGAGTCTACCAGGATTGATACTAGACCATCAAATCAATTAGTAAGTATTTATTAAGCACTTACTATGTGCCAAGCACTGTGCTAATGCTTATTTGATTTGGCAATTAAGGGATTATTGGTAACTTTGGAGAGAGTTGCAGTTAAATAATGAATTTAGAAACCAACTTATAGCAGGTTTAAAAAGAGTGAAGTTACAGAGGCACTTTTGACAAACTTTTTTCAGGGAATGTGGCTGCCAAAGCGGGGAGAGATATAGGATGGCAGTGAGTGGGATTAGGTAGACCAAGTGAGATTTGTTTAAGGATGGGGCAGTCATGGGCATGATTGTAGGCAGTAGAAAAGCAACTAGGAGAGATTTAAGATGAGGAACAGTGGAGAAGGGAGTGGGAACATTTTTCTGGAGAAGATGGGTTGGAGATAGGCCAATATTTAGTAGCCGTTTGACTGTGAATAAATTACTTAATCTGTCTTTACCTGAGTTTTCTTGTCTGTAAAATGACAACCTTATAGGATTGTTAGACCCAAAATGACATATGCATTGCATACCTTAAAGTGAATAGTTATTATTTCTGCCATGAGTGTTATCAATGATATTTTATATCCCCACAATACCACTTTTTACTTTATGTTTTGTATTAAAATACCTTCTTATTTTGTAGGATAATAAGACTGCTTTGTATTGGGCTGTTGAAAAAGGCAATGCAGCAATGGTGAGAGATATCCTGCAGTGCAATCCAGATACTGAAATATGCTCAAAGGTATGTGCTTTAGCTTAATATAAATTCAAATAAAACAGGAGTATTTATTTAGTTCCCTTGGTCTCATCTTATTGTTAAAAAAGTTCATTTTTTTTCTTGTAGAGTTCTCTTTATAATTGAAAATCTTCAGGCATGTAATATTCTAGTGAAGATAGTCCTAATTTATCCACAGTAAACTGTGGTTAATATCATGGGAGTAAGTGGTTAAGAGTTGCACATAATGAGAAAGTATAGATGGTATTGATATTATTATAGGGAATGCCTCCATCAACATGGATATAGATATATTTGAATGTAGGAAAGTAACTTTGTAAAAGTATCCAGGCTGTTAGGATACAGTTCTGATCTGCAGTATTTTTCAAACTTACATTTTATTGTGTCTAGTTGGTAACTCAAAGTACATTTTAGCAATATTAATATAACAGTATAGTATTATAGTACTTTATAACATAATGATATATAATTTAATAATGATTATATCATAAATAATTGTAATATTAATATAAAATTAATATCTTGCAACTTAGGTAAAGAAAAACTTTTAAGGCAAATTTTTAACATGAGACCATCTTAAACTGAGCTCTGTTAACTAGCTACACCTCAATTTTTTTTAGGATTTGTAAATTCTTTAAATTTATACTTTAGCACTTCAGTGTAAATTGTTTTTTAAAATACCATTGTTAATTAAAGTTTTTAGGTTAGTAAACATAAAAACATTTTTGTCTCTAGGATGGTGAAACACCACTTATAAAGGCCACGAAGATGAGAAATATTGAAGTGGTTGAACTTCTGCTAGATAAAGGAGCTAAGGTGTCTGCTGTAGATAAGGTAAAAAATGGAGGGGAAATCCCCACAAACCCATACCAGCAATTTCTATGTAGAGGTAATATTTTGGATGACAGTGCTTGGTTTGACTAGTTTTGTCCATTCAGGCTCATGAGGGTTAAGGTGTATTTTTGTGGAGAGAAGAGGTAGAGTGGTTACATGTATGATTGCAAAATTGTATTGTCTTTTCAGTTGGTATTAGTATTTTGTGTCAAAATAAGGACTAGTGTGATAAAAAAATCTGTTTGAATATTTTTATATTAGTTGTAATAGTCCATTGTTGGACTACTTTTTGAACCTTTTCCAACTTAGTGTAGGACCTATGGAGTTTGTCTTCCATTGGAATAGCCTTCAGGAACCCAAGACAGTCTCCAAATTGTGAAAAGGCATTGAAGTAGTACATTAGTGGAGGATATATGTATTATATGTAATGTATTCAATATTTTAAATATATTTAATGTTATTTATGTTTGTATAAATTTCTATAATTAAGATAAATTTGTATGAATATATTTATAGAATGTATTTAATATTAATACATTTAATATATGTATTACATTTAATAACTAGCAATCAGAGAACACTTGAACATTTTAATTGTGAAAAAGGTCATGTATCAATTTGAACTGTTAGCTATTTATTAAAGTTATTCCCTAGGGACTTGAATAAAGTAACATTTTGTGTGTTACTTTGTATTTTGAGAGGGGAGGCTTGGTGGCACAGTAGATAGAATGTTGGGCCTGGAATCAGGAAGTCTCCCTTCTTGAGTTCAAAGTTGACCTCAAACACTTACTAGCTGTGTGATCCTGGGCAAGTCACTGAACCCTGTTTGCCTGTTTCCTTGTTTGTTAAACGAGCTGGAGAAGAATATGGCAAAATATTCTATTATCTTTGCTAAGGAAACCCCAAAAGGGATCACGAAGAGTCAGATACAACTGAAAAACAACCCAGACAACAACATTGTATGCAGAGAAAAATAGCAAGCTCTCAGTAAATACTTGATTAATTGTATAGTTCATTTGAATGTTAGTTTTTTCAATAAATATTTACTCACCACTTTTGTGATATGTATTTGTCATTCCTTGCCTCTATCTCAGATTCACTTTCCTCCTTTAAAATGCATTTTAAACACCATCTTCTGAATGAAGATTCCTTTCCTGATCCTACAATTTCTTATGCTCATCCTCCCAAACTATACTGTATTAAAACTACTTTTTAAGAATAGGAATTTTTTTTTGTTCTTTGTATTTGTATTCCCAGTGTTAAGATGGTGCATGGTGTCTTGCAAATAGTAAGTGCTTAATAAAGGGTTATGGATTGATTGGTGGTCCTCACCCTTAATGAGTTAAAAGTAGGAGGAAATAGTTCTAACAATATCTTCAGTAGAAGGAAGTATGTAATAAATGACATATGAATAGTACAGATTAAGATTTTAAATATTCAGAGGCATTACTTTTATTTAGGAAAATCAGAGAAGGCGTTTGACCTTGGTCTTGGGGGTGGCTTAGTTTAGATTATGATCAGGGAAAGATGAATCAGGGAATGGCCATTTGTATTCCATACAAAATGGACAACATGAGAAAGGTATGAAAGCACCATGTATGTAAAAGCAATAGTAAAAGCAGTCTAAATTGCACTAAAGAATTGGATCTGTATCAGGGAGTACCATTAAATAAGTCTGTAAAAGTAGATTTGGACTGGATTGTAGCAGAATTTGAATACCAAGGAATTGAATTTAGAATTTATTTGGTAGACATTGGTTTTATGAAGGAACAAGAGATGCTATCAAAGTGGTGGCCATAAAGTGTGGGAGCTGTTTGACCCAAAGAGCTCCCTGCTAGGCATATGTCCCAAAGAGGTTAAGAACAAAAGTAAAGGTTACATATATACCAAAATATTCATAGCAGTACCTTTTTGTGAAAACATGGAATTCATTTGGGAGGCTATTTGCAGTAGTCTAAGCATGAGCTCTCAAACTTGGATATTAATTGCAGAAATTGAGACCAAGTACTTCTTGGTCCTCAGATACCGTTTCCTCAATCCTTTGTCCTCTACTGTTTCTTGCAGCAAATTGACTTCCCTGGAATTGTATTCTAGTTCCCTTCCTACTTCTTTCACTGACTCTTCTTTGAGATTTTGTAGACACGTCTATTTGTGCTTTTTTTTTTCTTTGTATCTCCAATGCTTACTGTAGTTGTTGGCACGCGGCAGGCGTTTAATTAGTATGTGTTGATTGATAGTAATTCCCTGGCAGGGGATTCCTGCCAAACTAACAAACAAAACCCACAAAGTCCTAACCCTTGTTCTTTAGATATTATTTTTGGTTCTTTTGGGTCTATTTTTTGAGAAATCTGTCAGTGAAAAGAAGGAAAATTTTGGGAGTAGCTGAAGAGAATGAAGAAAAAATTTTTAAATGATAGGAGAGACTTGAATAATTTGTGTGTGTTTGTCCTTTGCTGCCGAAGAAGACCATGCCATCAGAGAAATGATGACGTGACTTGCACTTGACTTTGTTTTGAGAAAGGGCGGGCTGTGCAGGTCACCAGCCTCACTTCTCCTCTAGAGCTATCTCAATCCAGTGACCAGATATTCATCAGGATGACCGGAGATGACCCAGGAGGAGGCATTTGGGGTTAAATAATTTGTAGGGAAAGGGACCAGTAGGGAATGAAAGAAAAGTATCCTATCACACGGAGAAAGAGCAAGAAAGAGTAAGGGTCTGGAGAAAAAAATAGAAAAGATGAAAACCGGTGAACAAGTGGAAAGAAAACTTCTTTCTCTTAAAAAGGAGGGAAAAATTAAAGTAGATAAAATTAGAGATATTATTGAATGGATAGGGAAATATACAGTTAGAGATGGAATGGGAAGAAGGGTATAAAGAACTTTTGCCAGATAATTTCAATAAAATAGGAGATGAGTTCCTTTAATGATGATGAAGGATGTGGGTTAGAATCATTCATTTGAGAAATATTGAAAAAGTTTGAAAGAACTGATGTGATTGAATTAAGAGATAATTTAAAGAATTTGCAAATAGCAATTTGCACCTTTTTAAGGTTAGTTAACATTAATCCGTAGTAGATCTAGTTAACATTTGCTAGACTTTGGTACAGTATTGCTAGATTTTCCGGGAATGGAATTAGAGAAAAAATAGAGTTGGAATGAAACAAGTTGGCAATTGGCATAGAAAGTTTAACAATCACAGAAAATGAAATTAGGCACACTCCAAGGGAAATGATAAAAAAAGGAAATTCTTTTGTAGACAGATTTAGAGGAGGATCTAACCAAATATTTAAAGAGAGATTAATTCCTGTGACATCCAGCTCATTCTCACTGATAAGAAAGTACTCAACAAAGTATCTTTTATGAGACAGTTATGTTCCTAATACCTAAACCAGACAAGGCTAGGCAGAGAAAGAGACATATTGAACTTCACTAATAGATACTGATACAACAGTTTTTAAAAAATCATGATGAAAGCACTGCAACAGCATAATCAAAGATATTTCTTTATGACCAGGTTAGAATTATCCAGGAATTAACAATTGGTTGTGGTAGTGAAGCCTTGGAAAGAAAGTGCAGTCTTTTTGATTAGTAAAAGGTTAAACAAAATATTTTATATCAATATAATGGAATATAAGAAGCAGTGAATATGAGCAATTCAGAAAAACACAGGAAGATCTATCAGCTGATGTAGCACGATGTAAGCAGACCCAAGGAAACAAAATACATAATGACTAAAACAATGTAAATTGAAAGAAAAAAGTAGTAATAGAGTCTCTGTAATTCCAAAGACTGTATTTGGCTTTAGTTGGATTTTCTTTACTGTTTTTGTTTTTTTATTGTTACTAGGAACAGTTCTCTGACATGCCAGATAGGGAAAGAGATTAAAGGGAAGGAAGTTTAGGGGTTGGGAGATTGTGACCTAGAATAGTAAGTGGAGATGAAAAAGATAATGATACTTTTAATTAACTAGGTTGTCTCTTACTTAGTTTGAATTTGGGAGATTTTATTTTGTATAAATATATGAAAAACCAAATATTTCTCATGATTTTATAGAAAGGAGATACTCCTCTCCATATTGCCATTCGTGGCAGAAGCCGGAAGTTAGCAGAACTTCTTTTAAGAAATCCAAAAGATGGACGACTGCTTTATAGACCAAACAAAGCAGGAGAGACACCATACAACATTGACTGTAGCCATCAGAAAAGTATTTTAACTCAAATATTTGGAGCCAGTAAGTACTTTATGTCTGAGTGAGTTTATTTTTCTTTAATGAAGTACATTTCCTTTTTGAAAGCATAAAGTAATCAGCTGTTTCAAGGAATAAATGTGTTTGTGTGTGTATGAGTGTATACATTCATTTATTTAATTGATGTATCTACCTGTATTATATCTATGGAACAAAAGTTCCTGAACTACTTTTACATTGTCATGTACTTGAAATAGATATTCTGTGAAATATTAAATATGCAAGGTTTTAACATGGGGAAAAAAATGAACATTATAAAGTAAGTGTTCATATGTGACCTTTTATATATATTAGGGAAGCTTTAAACACAATTTATTAATATTTCTAATAGATCCAGAAAACAATTGAAGGTATAAAAGTTCTAAAAGTCCTTCCATTCAGTTTCTTATTTTGGCACACATTTACTCAGATTTAATTTTTAATTTTCTTGAAGGCTATTTACATTATTTCTTTATTTGAAAGGTATTTTTTTTATTTTCCTTGATTATATGAATCCAAAAAAGTAATAATATTTCGTATTACTTTCAAATGATGTAGTTAAAATCATCTTTTAATATAATTGTGTGATATTTTTAATTTATAGGACACTTGTCTCCTACTGATGCTGATGGAGACATGCTTGGTTATGACTTGTATAGCAGTGCTCTGGCTGATATTCTTAGTGAACCAACCATGCAACCCCCCATTTGTGTGGGATTGTATGCCCAGTGGGGAAGTGGGAAATCTTTTTTGCTCAAGAAATTGGAAGGTAAAGTGATTGAAATAATTTTTATATGCATATATCTAAAGAGCACATTTCTAAGAATTTCTTGTAAGTTTTTAGATTATTATTAAAAATATTTTTAAAGAAAAGCATTATATGTAGGATTTTGTAAAGCATGATGTAATCCCTGTTGGGCATCTCAAGCCCTGGCCTTACCTGGATGAAGTTCAGTCTCTAGGGGACTGGACTCAAATCATATCTCCTAAGAATGAGGACTGCCTTTTTTTGGCCCTTTTTTGTATTCCCAGTGTTTAGTGCTGTGTGTCTGACAATAATAGTAAGTACTTAATGAATGGTAATTGAATGACTGGCTTTAGCTTATTTTGTCCCCATCTGGAGTTTATTTTGAAACCGCAAAATACAGCTTGTGTCTAGGTTTTCACCATGTAGTGTGGTTAAAAGGGTCTTAGCTTGCATGCAGTCATGCAAGGCAACAAAGCATAGTAGGCACAAGACAACATTTTTTTACTTCACAGAAAATAGAAAAGCACATAAAAGATTGACAGTGGCCTATAAACAGTCAGTAAAATTATTTTCTCCTTTCCATTGTTTGCTTTCACCCTAGTGACCTATCCAGGCCTTTAGCCTTACCTGAAAGGGTTGTACTTAACTTTTTTCACTCCCAACATTCTAGTGGCGCTTGCTTTTCACCCTAACCATCTATAAAGACCTGTAGCTAGATGGTCCTAAGAACTTGAACTTCACTCCAAAATGAAGTGAACCTAGGTCTGTTAAAGAAGCAACCTCTTTCCCACCTGAATTGTACTAGTAGAATAATTTGTGGTAGTAGCAGATGGCAAAGTCCAGGTCTTTGCTTCTCTATATCAAAGGTCAGTCCTTTCATGATCCTCAGTCCAAGAGCTCTTGACGTTCCTCCGGAAGGCTTGAATTCTGAAACTGACTATCTGATGACATTGTTTCCTTCTCAATAACAGAATACCATTTCTGAGTCTGAGAGATCAGGTCCCTGCCTCTCTACACTCGAATCCAAGATCCCTCCTCTATTTAAGAGACTTTATGATATGGTTCCACTCACTTCTGCAGCTACTTGGATAAGAGGTCCCACCATTATATCTCATTGCCATGGCCAGGGAAATCCTGTGCAGTTGCATGTGTGAGTGAGAGAACATTTGCACTTACTTGTACATGGTGTTCCTAGCCTTCCCTTCCCCTTCCCTAGTTTTCCAGTTTGCTCTTAAGTCTCTGTTTTTCGGTACATGCACAGCTCACACACAATAGCCTGAACCAGTCACAGTGTCCTGAAATAAAAAGATTTAATCTTCCATCCTCATTAAGTCAAATAAGTTGGCTAACAAGTGTTCAGCATTCACTGCCCCCAAATGTCCTTGATTAGCTCATCAGGCATCTTCATTAGTCGCGTAAAAGTGACACATAATGCTTTACCTCTGCAGCCAGAAGTGAATCAGTCTTGTTCACAGCTATCTGTCCTGTTGAGACAGATGTAGGCATACTTGATTTTGAAATAGGCAAGAGTGCTTGTATGGAACTGTGTGCTCACCTTGGGAAAGTGGGAAATCTATCAGTTTCAGAAAATTGGAAAATAAAGTAATTGACCTAATTGGTAGATTTACACCTGCTTTCAAGGTGATTTTTCAAAAAGTTATCACATCATGAATTTTTATGAACAAATTGTGTTGATGTAAATTTCTTGAAAAAAAATGTTATGTAGAATGAGACATTAAAAATTACTAAAGTACTCTTGCTTGTTCTAATTTTTTTCAAAGTGTTTTGCAGGTTTTGAAAAAATTAGACCTTAAAATGATTTTGTTACCTTAAGAGTTTTATCCTATTTCTGTTTCAGATGAGATGAAGACTTTTGCTGGACAACAAATTGAACCTCTTTTCCAGTTCTCATGGCTTATAGTATTTCTTACATTGTTACTTTGTGGAGGATTGGGTTTATTACTTGCTTTTACGGTGGATTTGAAACTTGGAATAGCTGTGGCTTTAAGCTTCTTGGCACTTCTGTATATATTCTTTAGTAAGTCTTTGCTTTCATGCTTTTCACACATTGAAAAATATGTCAGATTTCATTGTTTTACTTAATATATTGACATTTTATTTTCTTTTAATGAAAGTTAAAATTACTGTTGCTGGAAGTGTAATGTATGATGAGTGGAAAATTTTAACCAAATAAATTACATACACTTGCCTACTAATTCTTTTTACCATACTAACTGACCTGGAAAAAAGCTGAATTCTAGTTGATTTCAGCGGCTTTTAAAATCTATTATGTAAAATTCTTTTTTCAGACATTGTTATAAGAAAGCTTTAGTTATGTATTGCTTCCATTAGACTTTATTTAACTAAAATTACGTTACTATATTTTTCTAGTTGCAGAATTGAATAACTCCTCTAGTTTAGGGGAGCACTGGCTATCACTGTATTTTTCCTGAAACAAGGGTAATAAAAACAATCCCTAATCCCTCATCCGAGTGTTGTCTTCATTTGCAAGAAAAGAACTATTTATGTATTCTGCTCCTTTATCAATCATAGATTGTTTTTCTAATTGTTTTCCTTAGGCTAACATTAAATTAGTCTATAGACCCTAAACATACACTAGCAAGAGGTGGGTGGTGGGTAGTATAATTGAATGGCTCAGGAGTATGGCATTGGGTATAGGGAAGTTGGCATTAAATTTAAAACTGACATAGTATATAATTCATTTGTGAGTTACTGAATGAAAGCTGACACTTGAATTTTATTCCTTAGGGATACTAATGTGAAGCTGATTACCTAAAATTATTTCACTGGGTTTATTTTTACATTTCAGCTGTAATTTATTTTGGTGGTCGAAGGGAAGGGGAAAGTTGGAATTGGGCCTGGGTCGTAAGCACCAGATTGGCAAGACATATTGGCTATTTGGAACTCCTCCTCAAACTGATGTTTGTAAACCCCCCTGAATTGCCAGAGCAAACTACAAAAGCTTTACCTGTCAGGTGAGCTGAGTGATTTTTGTTTCTCATTTCTTTCTTGGAAAATAATGTGCTATGTTCAGTCAAAAGTAAAAATTTGATGGATCAAGGAAAAATTTATCTTCTGATCGTGTTAATTTTTTGATTTGTACAAAATTCTATGGAATATATAATTTCAGAGGTTTTCTTTGGTGGTTTAAAAACTAAATTTGTTAATAATTTGTTGCCATGAAAGATGTAATGTTTTATTTGTTTGTAGATATTTCCTAATTAAGCTTAATAGTAAATTGATAAAGATTTTTTATTCATAATTGTATTTTAGAAACTCAGAGGCAATGAGGCCGTAGTCTTCTCAGAAAATCAGCTGCACTCATAACAGAAACTATATTATGAGTAATTTTATTTAAATTCTTTTTATTTTCTTAAATTTATTGTGCAATTTGAAAGTATTATTTACTGTGAAATTTTATCCATTAGCCTTGTTCCTTTTGCTTTGGAGCATAGATCAAAGAACGATAGGGGAAAGTTGCAAGAAGGCAAATTCAGCCATGATGTCAGGGAAACCATATTCTCCATCATTAGCTATCTGAAGGCAGAGTGAAGGGCTTTAGGAGGTGGTGGAATTGGTTTCTCTGATTGGCAGGGTGACAGCTTAGGATCATATCACCATAACTCTAGAGCTGCAGGCACTTGAGAGGCCATCCAGGCCAACAACTCATGCCACAAATGGAATATTTACTGCAAGATGACCAACACATCATCATATCAACTCAACCTTTGCTTGAAGATAACCAGTGAACAGAACTCACCTCCTAATCCCCCTGCCAAGGCAGCTCATTTCACTTTGATTACATAAAGAACTTTAGAAAGATTCACTTACTTTTTCATATGGAAACCTGGTCTCAGATTCTTGGATACACTGAAACTCAGGGAATAAAAGGGGCTATGTAGAGGACAGGTAATAGGCAAATGGGACTGGACTCATTATAGTGTTGATCAATTTGAAATTATGTGGAAAAAAAATTCTGCTGTTCATATTCTTTGACATAGTGATCATATTCCTCATCTTACTATAAGGAAATAAAAAGAAACAGAAATAAACCCCCAATATATGATATAACATTTATAGCATTTCTTTGTGTCAACCCAAAACCCAAAATAGAGTAGGTGCCTGTTAGAAGAGTGACAGAACAAACTATAGTACATGAATACATAGGACACTCTTGTGAGTTAAGAAATTAATTTCCTCCCTATCCCCAACATTCTCTCCCTTCTAATATCCATCTGCCTTGTGGATTCAAACACAACTAAAACTCCACTTTCTTCAGGAATTCTTTCCTGATCAGTCTTAATTCTAGTGCTTTTCCTCTGTTGATTATATCCAATTTATACTGTGTGTGTGTGTGCGCGCGCGCGCGTTTGTGTGTGTGTGTGTAGGTCTACTTGGTTTTCTTTCTAACTAGTCAGCTGTCTAGCTTGCACATTGCTGTTTGTGTGTTGTCTCTTTGACTTTGAACTCCTTGAGGACAGGAACTGTCTTTTGCCTTTCTTGTTATCCCCAGTACGTAGCATGTAATAGTAGATGCTTAATATATGTTTATTGATTAGTGGCTGAATATGAGGAATTCATAGAAATTTTGGAATGTTTGTTTGGATCTGATGCAAAGTAAAATAAAAAGAACCAGAAGAACAATAAACACAATTTCCATAATAATGCACTTGAAAAGAATAATAAAAACAAAAGTAACTCTGAGTAAGTATGATAATCAATCTAGTCCTGAAGAATGGCACAATTTCTTTATATAAATGCAGAGATATGGAATCATGAGAAGAGAATGTTGAATACATTGTCAGACTTAGTCATTGTATCAGTTTTTATCTTTGGTTTAACTGTTTATCTTTGTTGAAATGTACAGTTCAATTCCAGAGGGAAGAGTGAGGCGCCTATATCCAGGAATGAATGTGAAGTAAAAAAAAAATACCTTTATTAAACTTAGGAAGTTAAAAAATTTTTATTTGTTGATAAGGTCTACATCAGCCTTTTTATGGGCAGCTAGGTGCATGCAGTGGATAGAGTACTGGGCCTGGAGTTAGGGAGACTTGAGTTCAACTGTGACCTTAGACATTTACAAGCTGTTTAACCCTGTGCAAGTCACTTAACCCTGTTTGCCTCAGTTTCCTCACCTGTAGATGAGCTGGAGACGGAAATGGTAAGTTCTTCTAATATCTTTGCCAAGAAAACTCCAAATGAGGTTATAACATGACTGAAAAAACTGAACAATAAAAACCTTTTTATGCATCTTAAAGGAAGAGAGGGATTCTGAGGTATAGATAAGGAGGGAATACATTCCTGGTATGTTGGGATAGCCAGTTCAAAGGCCTGGAAGTAGGAGATGTACAGTGATCAAGGGAAAAAGCAGTTTGTTTGACTGGATTGTAAAATCACAGAATATAGAAAGGGAGAGTAATGTCCAGTGAGGTTAAAAGGATAGGTTCTCTAGGGCTTTGAAAGTTAAATATGCAGTTTACATTTGATCCTAGAGGTCATTGAAAGCCCCCTGGAGTTGCATGAATAAAGGAGTTTTATGGTTATATATCTCTAAAGGAATATTACTTTGGTAATAGTATGCAGGTCATATAGTATTTATTCATTTCCCCCAGGCTCAGCACTCTATCCACTTTGCCACCTAGCTGTTCCTCTTGGCTGTGAAGCAAGCCATTACCTCTCAGTACTCTAGGCAACTCTCTACAAAGGCTATAAAGAGGGTGTTTCATCACTTGAGAGTTCCCTACATCAATGAAGTCAGAGTTGTAGTTCCTATGTGACATATCAGCATACATATACATATCTTTTATATAGATTATATATTTATACATAGTATCTATTTAAAACAGTTTGACTGCTTTGACTTTTGTATTGTCTTGTAGCCATTGTCCGTTGAAGTGTGCTAAGAAGGTGATTTCTTCCCTCCCTCCCATTAATTAGAAGATTGTTTCCAACTAGCTTTAGTACTCCTAGCCAATTCATGGACAATTATGAGGTCTTTAGTTATTGGCCATGTGACCTCTCTGAGCTTCACTTTTTTTAGTAAGATAAAAGAATTGGGCAAAATCGACTCTAAGGCCCCCTTTCATACCGAATATTTTGTGATCATTTTCTTCTCATTGGATAAAAAATATGTTTTTTAAATTAGAATTTATCAGAACTAATTCATGTTTCTTGACTGTTTGAAAATGTAAAGATTTTTTAATCTTTTTATTTAGAAAAAAGATTAATTAAAACTTAATGATAATCTAAATAGTTTATAAGACTTATCATTTGAATTTTATTCAAATAATGACAAAATATATTTTATCTTTTTGGAAGGTTTTTATTTACAGATTACAATAGACTCTCTAGTGTGGGTGGAGAAACTTCATTGGCTGAGATGATTGCAACTCTTTCTGATGCTTGTGAAAGGGAATTTGGTTTCTTAGCCACAAGACTTTTTCGAGTATTCAAGACTGAAGATACACAGGGTAGAACTTTTATATTTCTCTGTTTATGTATTTTAACATAATAGTTTTGTTTATTTCTTTTTACACATTTAAAATTCCTTATTTTATTATTTATTTGTTCTTTCATTTATTATTTTATTTTAAATGTCATCTTGCATCCTAATAATTTGATATTGCACATTGACTATTGAATTAAGTTATCTAGACTTTAGAAGTATAAATAATGGCAAAAACTTTTTATGTGTTACAGGGAAAAAAAAGTGGAAGAAAACTTGCTGTCTCCCATCTTTTGTCATCTTCATTTTCATCTTGGGGTGTATTATTGCTGGAATCACCCTCCTTGCTATATTTAGAGTTGACCAGAAACATATGACAGTGAATGCTATTCTTATATCAATTGCGTCTATTGTTGGTTTGGCTTTCATCTTAAATTGTCGTACTTGGTGGAAAGTTCTAGACTCTATCCTAAATTCTCAGCGTAAACGTCTCCATAAAGCTGCCACCAAACTGCACAAGTTGAAAAGTGAAGGTTTTATGAAGGTAAGTAAACATTGAAACATTTATAATAAAAGCTGTAGCTCATGAATTTTCTAGGATTATAAGCATTGAGCTGTGTTTAAAACATTGTGATCTTTAAAAATTTTACTTTTAATTTCCTTTGGAATTAAATTCAGGTACATTCCGTAACTGTAGGTATATTCCAGAGCCTTCTCTTGACATCTCTTATCCTTTGAGATCAATTATTATCTCTATATAGATCATTTTTAATAACCACTGTCTACATGAAACTTTTCCTGATTTCCTTAGCTGCTTGTTTTGCTCTCTCCCCTCAATTTACTGTATATGTATTTATAAATTCATGTTGTCTTCTTTGATAAAATGTGAGCTTCTTGAGGGCAGGAACTATTTCATTTTTGTCATTGTATCCTTACCTTCTAGAACAGTGCCTGGCATATAGTAAACTGTGCTTTATAAATGCTTGTGATTGATGAATATATATATCCTATTATATTTATCTTTCTGTGTATGCTACTCTGTATCTCCTATCTTTAGCTTCAGTCCCATTTTACCAACTGGCTTCTGGACGTTTTAAGTGGTATGTTCTATAGATATCTCAAACTCAGCATTCAAAACAATATTCATTAATCTTCCTCAACAGAATTTACTTTTTTCTGTTGGGATCACCACAGTTCTTCCAGTTATGAAGGTTCACTTCCTTGGAGTTAATCCTCTAATACTCTTTCACTTATTGTCCACCTGTTTACTCACTTGTCAGTTCTGATCAATTCTTCCTTTATAACATCTTTTGCATCCATTTCCTTCTCTCCTCTTACATGGCCACCACACTAGTTCAGACTCTCATTATAGCTTTTTCTCAACTATTGCTGTAGCTTTCTAACTGGTCTAAATCTCAATGTCTTTTGCACAGGTCTCTCTATGTCACTCATTCCATTAATTCCTTATTACTTATAGGATCAATTAAAGTCCTTCACTTCCTGTCTTCAGTTGGCCCTTTAGCCTTAATATATTTCATTTCTTTCCTTCAGTCTCGCTGTTTCTCACACTCAATACTTTATTGCTGTATTTATGACTTTGTTTTGATTGTCACCCATGCGCTGGAATGTACTCTCTTTTCATCTCTGCTCTTAAGAATTTATACTTTCTTTGAAGCTCAGCGCAAACCCCAAGCCTTCCCTTATGCTTCTAACTTCTATTGTTTCCCTCCTCCCAATTACCTTGTGTTTCTTTTGTATGTGCTAATCCATACAGGCTTCTCCTATTGGAATGTAAGTTCCTTGAGGGCAGAGACTATTTAAGTTTGTGTGTGTTTGAGTATTCTCAGTGCTTAATATAATACTTGGCATGTAGAAGACGATTAATAAATTACTAGTGGTTGATTTTCTGGAAGTTAATTTTTGGGATGAAATGCAAGTACTAATATCTTTTTAAGACAAGTAAACTATTATTTCCAAGGATTTTTTTTTTATTTAATTTTTTACATTCATTTTCACAAATTTTTGGGTTCCAAAATTTTCTCCCCTTTTATCCCCTCCCCCCACCCCAATACCCCAAGCAATCTAATTTTCCCTATCTCCAATCTGCCCTCTCTTCTGTCATCCCTCCCTTCTCTTGTCTCCATCTTCTCTTTTCTCCTGTAGGGCCAGATGACTTTCTATTCCTCATTAACTGTATGTCTTCTTTCCTAGTTGCAACAACAATACTAAACAGTTGTTCCTAAAACTTTGAGTTCCAAATTCTCCCCATCTCTCCCTCCCCACCCATTCCCTTTGGGACGGCAGGCAATTCAATATAGGCCATATCTGTGTGGTTTTGCAAATGACCTCCCTGATAGTCGTGTTGTGTAAGACTAACTGGATTACCATCCCTCCTAACCTGCCCCTCCTTGTTTCTCTTCTGTCTCTTGATCCTGTCCCTCCCCAAGTGTTGACTTCAAATTGCTCCCTCCTCCCTTTGCCCTCCCCTCCATCATCCCCCCCCTTGCAATATCTCCTTCTCCCCCACTTTCTTATACTGTAAGATAGGTTTTCATACCAAAATGAGTGTGCATTTCACTCCTTCGTTTAGTCAAATGTGATGAGGGTAAACTTCTTGTTTTTTTTTTTCTCTCAGCTCTCCTCTTTAAAAACTCCTACCTGCCTCTTAAATGACATATAGTTACCCCCTTCCCTTTCCCTCTCTTTCCTCCCCCTTCCCTTTCCCTCTCTTTCCTCCCCCTACATTTCTCTCTCACCATTTACCTTAGTTTCTTTTAAGGTATGGTCCCATCCTATTCAGTTCAATCTGTGCTCTCTATCTCTGTATGTGTGTGCATGTGTGTATGTGTGTGTATGCGTGTACATGTGTATGTGTGGTCCCACCAACTACCCAGATACTGAAAAGTTTTAAGAGTTAGAAATATTGTCTTTCCCTGTATGAATGTAAACAGTTCACTTCTGGTAAGTCCCTTAAGACTTCTCTTTGCTGTTTCCTTTTTCATGCTTCTTCTCATTCTTGTGTTTGAAAGTCAAATTTTCTTTTCAGCTCTGGTCTTTTCATCAAGAATGATTGAAAGTCCTCTGTTTCATTGAAAGACCATATTTTCCCCTGAAGTATTATACTCAGTTTAGCTGGGTAGGTGATTCTTGGTTTGAGTCCTAGTTCCTTTGCCTTCTGGAATATCCTATTCCACGCCCTTCGATCCCTTAATGTAGAAGCTGCTAGATCTTGGGTTATCCTGATTGTATTTCCACAGTACTGGAATTGTTTCTTTCTAGCTGCTTGCAAGATTTTTTCCTTGAGCTGGGAGTTCTGGAATTTGGCCACAATGTTCCTAGGAGTTTCTCTTTTTGGATCTCTTTCAGGTGGTGATCGATGGATTCTTTCAATACTTATTTTGCCCTCTGGCTCTAGAATGTCAGGGCAGTTTTCCTTGATAATTTCATGGAAGATGATATCTAGGCTCTTTTTTTGATCATGAGTTTCAGGTAGTCCCATAATTTTTAAATTGTCTCTCCTGGATCTATTTTCCAGGTCAGTTGTTTTTCCCATGAGATATTTCACATTCTCTTCCATTTTTTCGTTCTTTTGGTTTTGTTTGGTGATTTCTTGGTTTCTCATAAAGTCATTAGACTCCATCTGTTCCATTCTAATTTTGAGAGGACTATTAAATTCAGTGAGCTTTTGAGCCTCTTTTTCCATTTGGCTCATTCTGCTTTTGAAAGCATTCTTCTCCTCATTGGCTTTTTGAACCTCCTTTGCCAATTGGGTGAGCCTATTTTTCAAGGTGTTAATTTCCTCAGCATTTTTTTGGGTCTCCTTTACCAAGGTATTGACCTGTTTTTCATACTTTTCTTGCATCTCTGACATTTCTCTTCCCAGTTTTTCCTCCACCTGTCTAACTTGCTTTTCAAAATCCTTTTTGAGCTCTTCCAGGGCCTGAGCCCACCCGCCACCCCCCTGAGGTGTCTGGGGTACTGAGGCCCCGCCCTCCACGTCTTTCCCTGATGGCAAGGATATGTCCTCGTCATCAGATCCGAAGGTCAGGATCATTTGCATTTGTTGGAAAAAACTCTCTATAGTCTTATTTTTCTTCCCTTTTCTAGGCATTTTCCCAGCCAGTTACTTGACTTCTGAGATTCCTTTCCACCCCCGCCTGGATCCGCCCAGCTAGTGCTTGGCCTCTGAGATTTAAATGGGCTTTCCTCCTGCTGGCTGTCAATCAGTGAGCTTTAGTTCAGGTGCTGGGGTGGGGGCAGGGCCGCCTCCCAGGCTCGTTTCCCTCAGGGGTTTTATGTAGAGACTTTCAGGAATGGAGCGGGTGGGGGCGGGGTGGGGAGCCCCGCCTCCCACGCTCAGTTCCTTCGGGGGCTTTAAGCAGAAGCCTTCAGTAATAGAGCGGGGTTGGGGCAGGGCCGTCTCCCAGGCTCAGCTCCCTCAGGTTTTATGCAGGGAATCTTCCGTAATGAAGATCCTGCCTGCTGCTGGGGGATTTCTGAGTCCTGGTCCTCTGCCTGCCGCCTCAGCCTCCGCCCACACCTCTGCCTCCGCGGCTTCCTGCCCCCGTCTCTGCCGCTGCCGCTTCCTCCCGAGGGGGCCCGAGTCACAGAGATGCCCTGCTCCCCCTCTCCTCCAGTCCGGCCTTCTCTCTCACTGAGCTTCTGTGGGCGGAGGGACTTTCCCGGCTGCCGGAGCTTCCGTCTCTGAAGCCTGCTCAGATCAGCTTCTCTGGGGCCGCGGCCAGGGCAGCATTGGGGGTGGGGTCCACTTTCCGGGTTGCGACGGACCCTGGGGACGGGTCTCCAGGGCTCCCTGGAACGGAAATCTCTTCCACCCTGTTTCTGCACACCTTGTATTGACCCAGAAGTTATGGGGGACTCCTTTTTACATTAATTCTATGGGCTTTCGTTTCGGAGCTCGTAAACGTGCGTCCTTCTACTCCGCCATCTTGGCTCCACCCCCCCATTTCCAGGGATTTTAAAGGGCTTTTCGGGTCTTTCCATAAACAGTAATTATTTCTTTTAGAGTAACAAAAAGGAATACATATTAGCTCTTCCCAGGGAAACTGAGGCAAGGCAGAATGGCATAATAGAAAAAACATTGTTAGTTTGGAGACCTGAGTTCACATTCTTGTCTCTCCTTTATTAGCTGTAGGATTCCCTGAGCCTTAGTTTTATTACTTGTAAAATGAAAGCACTGGATCATGATCTCTAAGCTCCCTTCTAGTGGTGAATTCTTTAATTCAAAGTACCTTGTTCATAGCTTTCAATGATGTATAAATTATCTCTCTTTGATCTGTTTTCCAGGTAGGTGGTTTTCCTGTTGGATATTTCATCTTCCATTTTTTTCAGTCTTTTACTTTCTTTTGTTATTTCTTGATTTTTCATGGAGTCATTAAATTCCATTTGACCAATTCTAATTTTTAAGGTGTTATTTTCTGCAGTAAAGTTTTGTACCTCTTTTATCAAACTGTTAATTCTCTTTTCATAACTTTCTTGGTTAGCTCTTGTTTTTTCCATTTTTTCTTCTACTTTTCTTATGCGTTTTTTTAAATCACTTTTTTTAGTTCTTACTTTGACTCTTCTAGGAATTCTTTTGGGTTTTATGTGCAATCTGTATTTTTTACTTGAGATTTTGCTTGTAGATGTTTTCAAGTAATTTTTTCCATGTATGTTGATCTTGAGTTTCCCTGTCACCATAGTAACTCTTTATGGCCAGCTTCTTTTTTTTGTTTGTTTGCTCATTCTTCTAGTTTACTTCTTGACTTTGGACTTCATGTTAGTGTTGGATTCTATATATTTCTGGGGTTGTGTGGGAAACCTGCAAGTTTTTGGTGCTTCTAAAGTGTTGTGATCCAAGGAGAGGTCAGTTTGCAGCCCTCCTGGTATAAACTCTGGAAGTTCCTGACCCAGTTTTGGGTTTCTGGACTTATAGTTGAGTTTCAATAGACTGTGACTAGACTCAGTGATTGTTAGCCTACTGTGAGGATCTGCACTTTTAGAGAGACTGAGCCTGCTGGCTGCTCTTTGATCTGAGTCTCCTGCCCTGTTTTTCCAGTCTTTGTTCTGGTCTAAAAGTTAGAACTGAGTAATTTCTTTGATTTTGGACTTAGAGCCACACAAGCTTAATTTCTGGAATTTGTGCTCACTATTCATCTAGGGCCTTTTGCTTGATAACAGCTGTTGCTATTTACTCCTGGATCTGTGAATTAGCACTGGACATTAAGCAACAGAGTTGCCAGATGACTGGGGCCCCCAGCACTAGTTAAGGAGTCCTCTGGGATTCTGCCCTGGTGCTTGCTCCTGTCTTGCTGCCACTACCATTATCCTGTACTCCTTGACCAGCCTCTACCCTAGCATCTGCAGACTTTTCTGTTTATCTTCCTAAGTTGCCCTGGGCTAGAAAAACTCATGACTTTTTATTAGGTTTTCTGTGAGTCTGACATATTTTTTAAGTTCTTGTGGAGATGTCTTGATAAAGGTAGGCAAAAATTCCCCTCTGCCATCTTGACTTCACCCTCTAAGTAACTTTTTCAGAGTAGTGTAATATCATGAGTGAAGCTAGAATTTGAAGGGATTCTAGACTCTTGAGTCTACTTTTGTTTTACTGTATTATTTTGCATTAATATTAAAATAAACTTTCTTTTATGAAATATTTCATTGTAACTTAAATGCTTTCTTTTGAGCAGGTTCTGAAATGTGAAGTGGAATTGATGGCTAGAAAGGCAAAAACCATAGACAGCTTCACTCAGAATCAGACGAGACTGGTGGTTATCATTGATGGACTGGATGCTTGTGAGCAAGACAAAGTTCTACAGATGCTAGACACAGTATGTTTGCAGCCATTTTAACTTATTCGAAGAGTTTTATATACTTGGTAGTTGTCTATAGAGGCCAAATTTGATATTATTTTAATTGAAGTAAATTTGAATTTTGGATTAAGTAGATATCACGGAGTATATTATGTGCCCTTTTTTATTAATACTCTTTTTTAAGAGTAATTTTCAATTACTTGCACAGTTTTGATTTGTCAGTAGTAATATAAGATAGTATTTCAAGCTAAAATATTTTGCATTACAGAAACAGATCTTATAGAAGATATGACAGCTGAAAAAGCAGTATGGTAAAGAACGATGAATTTAGAGTCAGTGGCATACATACTTGAATTTTGGCTCTGCTATTCACTAACTCTTTGACCTTGGACCAATTATTTAACCTCTTAGGGGCTTCAATTTCCTTACCTGTAAAATGAAGCTTTTATACTAAGTTTTTTTCTAATCTTATAACTTATATCTTAAGTCTAATGAGGATTTTTGATAGAAATAGTAAAGGTCTTTCTCTAGGTGTTTCTGTGAGTCACCACAGATGGTTGTGGACGGAATTGTGGAGTCACCACAGAAGGTTGTGGTAGTGGGAAACCCCAAGTGCTGTTAATAAACAGACCACATTAGATATACTTCATCAGTATAAGCAAATAGCATAAAGCACCCCATCATGGACCATAAAGATGAATAAGAAATGGTGCCTGTCCTCAGTTCTAGTTGAGAAAAAGGCTATAAAAATAATTATGGAGGGACCAAATCATAGAACAATGTGTATATGAGAAAGTGGGAGAGGAGAAGGTGGGGAACCTCTGGAGTACTTGAAGAACTACCCCTTCCCCCAGTCCCCAAAAAAACACCTGAAGAAAAATGTAAGTCATATCCATTACACTGAAAGACAAATAAGCCTAAAGAAACTATTTTAACTCTTACTCCTAAAATTTTTTCAATCAAAGTAGTTTATACTGAAGGATGATTATAGTAAATCAGAAAATAATCTACCTCCAGAAGGAAAGTCACAAAATAAGAATATTTTGAATGATACAGCTCTATCAGCAGGACTTAACCTCAAACAGAGAAAAGCATGAATTTTCTAATAACTCTCTTCTGTGGGCATAAAATATGAAATCTCACCTTGGAATTGTCCATGACCAAGATTGATGACTATATGTGTTTTGAGATTGATTGGGCTATGGGGTAGATGTGGTGTTAAAAAATTTTATTTTTTAAAGAATCACTTAAAATTATTGTGGATGTCACTTTAAAAATTGGTATATTAGTAAGTGAAAATATGAAATTAGAGATAATTCATGCTTTATATGCAGATTTCAAAACATTTACTAATTTAGTAGTTTCATGTGATTAGTTTCAAAGGAGTTCAGATAATAAAAAGGACACGTTTTGGAAGAACTGCTTGTTTAGTCACAATAATTAGCACATTAAGGAGGAAGCACTATGTTTCTGTCTTTTTAAATGTTCAAATGAAAAACAACTATATAACTCAAGCTTTACCTAAACTATCTAACTTCCTTAAAAAACCCTATGGAGAAGAATTACTGTATTGGGAGGAAAATGTTAATGCAACATTGATTTGAAAGTAAATTAGACAAAATAGAAATATGACAGCTTTTTTCTTGTGTATATTTTTTCTTTAATAAAATACAAAAAGCATGGTTTTGCTCTTAGTGCTTCAGAGGCTTAACTCTTAAAAGAAACAAGAAAAAACATCGACTTCTTGATATGATATAGTTTGACTAACCCTAACAGTTCTTGTTTTACTTTCATGGTTTTCTAACTTACAGAGTCATTGGGGGAGTAATTTATATTTTCAATATGCCTCTTTGAGTTATCTGTATAAAGAAGCTCTGGTAAGCATTTTCTCTAGAGCCTAAGGTCAATATTAAAGAATGTGTTTCTTTTGAAAAGCAAGCTACTATCAAAAATAATTCTCATTCATATACAAATATGTGTTTACATACTATATACAAACATTACATGCATAGAAACACACATTCATTTATTTCTTAAATGTTTTGCTTTTTTTAATTTTTAAAAGGAAATTACATACCAAAATTCATTAATACCTTACAAATAAGAGATACATTTAAAACATTTGTTAGAAAATAAAAATTTTTGATTTATTTGATGAAATTTAATTTGAACTTTAGTCAGTTTTTTCATTAATATGCTAGTATAATCTAATATTTGTAAATTTTGGTAAATATTTCATAAATTTTGTAAATATTTGCAATAAGTCTAGGTTTTAGGTATTGCAAACAGTGTTATCCCCTTTATTTCTCTCTCTCTCTCTCTCTCTCTCTCTCTCTCTCTCTATATATATATATATATATATATATATATATATATATATATATATCACTAGCTCATTTCAGGTACTAAAAATAAAAGTAGATTTTAAAAGTACTTTATGAAAGATCTTACCACTTTTTCTGTGAGTCTATTAAGTTCTGAGAGGCTTCTTTAATTTTTAATTGTATACGTAATGTTAAGTTTCTTTGAATTCTGATCCATTTGGAAAAATCCACACTACCATTTTTTAAAACTTTGCCATACATAAATAATATTTTCTTGAAAATTCTTTCGATGTTAAATTTGAAGATAGCTTCAGACTTTTCTACTAGTGGTAAATGTCAACTAAGATGCTGCATGACTTTTAATGTATATTTCTAATACTGTTATTCAGTTGCCATCTATATTTAAGATAAGCCCCAAGTTAAAAACTGAAAATGTATGTGACTATTAATTCTTCTTTGTTGTCTTAATCACATCAACATGCATAAATTTACAGTTAGATGCTTTAGGCAAATTTTGCATTTTTGTCCATTTTATTATTAGGTTTAAAGTGGGAGTTCTTAGGTTTTTTTGCATCAGGATCTCCTTTAGCATTGTGGTAAGGACTGTGGAACTAAGGACCTCTTCTCAGTAAATGTTTTTAAATATATAAAATGAAATACATAGGATTACAACGGTAACTAGTCATATTGAAATATACTTATCAAAATAATAATTTAATAGAAGAACACCTATCTCGTTAACCCCTGCTTGATTTAAAGTCTGAATTCTTCTTTCTCTGAGTATTTTCCTGATTCAAATGAAATAATAGTCTTAATGGGAGAGAAAATTGAGTAAGAAGATGAATGATTCTCCTGATATACTAATAAATTTGTTAAGCTCAAACAGTATAAATAATTATAATGTAAAGGGTAATTTGATAAGAGTTTGGAGAGATGTAAAAGAAAAAAACATTATGAAATATGATTGGTGTTGAGAAAAACTTTATAAACAAGGAAGTATCTGATGGCCTTGGAGAATGAGTGAGTTTCAAAAGATAAAATAGATAGAATAATGTTAGATCTAGGGGCAGCACAAAACAAATATTAAATGTATAACCGAAGATCACTTTAAGGTTTGCAAAACTCTTCACGTAGGTAATGCAAGCAATGTTATCTCCATTTTACAGACAAAGCTACTGAGACTCAGAAACATAAATTCCTCCTAGTTACACTGCTAATAATTATCAGAATTGGGGGTTGGATTTGGGTCTTTTGACTTCTGAAAACCAGTGCTTTTTATCATCACGCTATGAAGAGATTTATATTGTTTTTGTCACCATCAAGGAGCATTTTAGAGCTCTTGGGTGGGTGAGATCTAGAGGGTGGGAGAAAAAGAGGGAAGAAAGAAAGAAAGAAAGATTTATTAATTACTCTCTATGTGCCAGCCACCTATACTGAGCACTTTGTACAGATACTGTTTGATCCTCACAGCAATCCTGGAAGGTAGGTGCTATTATTATTGAGGACACTGCATAGAGAAGTTAGGTGACTTGTCCAGGGTGACACAGCTAGTATCTGAGGACATATTTGAATTAAGGTACTCCTGACCTTCAGGTGCAGGGATCTAGCTGCCTCAAAAAATAGCATTATTTCATTTGTCTCATATGGCGATTGTAAGCTCTTGATAGATGTGGATGATGAGTCCTGTTTCATTTCATAGCACTGATTGTTGCCCAGTATAATGTTTCTTATTAAATTAATTTATATCAAAAGTAAGTGTATATGTATGACTGATATATTTGAATATGTGTGTCAAAACACACATACATGTAAACCTCTCTTGTGTTACAGGTCCGAGTTCTGTTTTCAAAAGGTCCGTTCATTGCTATTTTTGCAAGTGATCCGCACATTATCATAAAGGCAATTAACCAGAACCTCAATAGTGTACTTCGTGATTCAAATATAAATGGTCATGACTACATGCGCAATATAGTTCATTTGCCTGTTTTCCTTAATAGTCGTGGATTAAGCAGTGCAAGAAAATTTCTCGTAACTGCCACTTCAAATGGAGAAGTTGTATGTTCTGATAGCACAGGTAAAAATCAAGCTTCTAAACCATTAAAGTTCTTTCTAACAGCTAGAAATTACATTTGCTTTTGAAGAGAATACTTTTTACTTAAAAATACTTGGGAGAGTTGTGACTGCTTACTTAAAGTAACAGTAACACAAAAGTATTTCAGTGTGTAAATTGTTTGTCTTTATCAATTATTTTAAGGATTGCATGAAGATGCTGACAGAAGAGTTTCACAGAACAGCCTTGCAGAAATGACCAAACTTGGCAGCAAGTCAGCCCTCAACAGACGGGTAAGATGCTTGTTTTCAATCAAACTTCTGTGTTGTTATAATGCATTTGAAACAAAGGTAGAATGTGTTATTAAAACCTTTCATAACTGTTGAATTGTTATGTTTCAAATGAACTTTATCATTGGATTTCCTTGCAGAAGCTTCAGGTTGGCTTTCAGGTACTGACTGACTGAGCAGAGAGCCATATTAACTCAATTCTGCTGTATACTTAGATGTGCCACATCTTGCTCCTTGTATTTGTTTGTTCCCTTCTTTAGTAACTTTCTTCACTTAACTCGTGTCCAAGTTTACCCAAAAGAATATACTCTTTAAACAACTGCAAGGAAAAAATATAACAAATGTTAAGTGATGAGAAATAAGGATTGTTTGTTCTGAGAATCTTTTGCTTTTTCCTGCCTACCAGTTTTCCTCCTTCACCTGATGCCTATGAGGTTTCTTCTCCCTTTCTGTATATTGCTAAGCCTTTCTGTCCTCCATGCCACTTGAGATGACTTTTGCCAATTCTTCCTAAATTAATTTACTTATTCAGTGCCATACCAATCAAACTATCAGACATTTGTTTTCTCGAGCTAGAAAAAATAGTATCAAAATTCATCTGGAAGAAAAAAAGACCTCAAAAACAAGGGAACTAACGAAAAGAAATGCTAGGGAAGGTGGCCCAGCTACTGTACTATAAAGCAGCAGTTATCAAAACCACTTGGTACTGGCTAAGAAACAGAAAGGTTGACCAGTGAAATAGGTTAGGTACTCAAGACACAGTAGTTAATGAATATAGCAATCCTACTATTTGATAAAACCAAGGACCCCAGCTTCTGGAATAAGAACTCATTTCGACAAAAATTACTGGGAAAACTGAATAACAGTGTGGCAGAAACTAGGCATAGACCAATGCCTGACACCATCCACAAGAATAAAGTTCAAATGGATACATATGAAGATTGACACTATAAACAAATTAGTAGAGCAAGGAATAATGTATTTATAATAATAATTTATAATAATGTATTTATCAGATTTATGGAGAAGGGAAGAATTTTTGACTAAACAAGAGATAGAAAGCATTATGGAGTGCAAAATGGATAATTTTGATTACATTAAACTGAAAAGATTTTGCACAACCAAACCCAATGCAACCAAGAGTAGGAGGGAAGCAGAAAACTGGGAAAGAATTTTTGCAACTAGTGTCTGTGATAAAGGCCTCATTTTGAAAATATATAGAGAACTGAGTCAAATGTACAGGAATACAAGTCATTCCGCACTTGATAAATGGTCAAAGAATATGAACAGGCAGTTTTCAGAGGAAGAAATTAAAGCTATCTAAAGTCACATGAAAAAATGCTCTAAATCACTATTGATTAGAGAGATGCATATCAAAACAACTCTGAGGAACACATCACACCTATCAGATTGGCAAACATGACAAAACAGGAAGATGATAAATGTTGATAAATGTTGGAGAAGATACGGGAGAGTTGGGACAATAATTCATTGTTGGTGGAGCTGTTGAGCTGATGCAGCCATTCTGGAGAGCCATTTGGAACTATGCCCAAAGGGCTACAAAAATGTGCATACCCTTTGAACCAGCAATATAGCTTCTAGGACTGTATCCCCAAGAGATCATAAAAATGGGAAAGGGTCCCACATGGACAAAAATATTTATAGCAGCTCTCTTTGTGGTGGCCAAAAACTGGAAATCAAGAGAAACTGGGGAATGACTTCATAAATAGTGGTATATGATTGTAATGGAATACTATTGTGCTATAAGAGATGAACAAGAAGACTTCTGAGAGGCCTGGAGAGACTTATATGAACTGATGCCTAGTGAAAGGAGCAGAACCAGGAGAGCTTTGTCCATGGTAACAACCACAGTGTGTGAGGATTTTTTCTGGTAGACTTAGTATTTCTTTGCAATGCAAAGACTTAAATAATTCGCAGTGGTCTCTTAAGGCAAAATGCCTTCCACATCTAGGCAAAGAACTATGGGGTTCAGTAGCAGAATGAAGTAGATCGTTTTCTTTTGTATTATGTTTTGGTTTGTTTTATAATTTCCTCCCATTCATTTTAATTCTTCTATGCAACATGACTCAAGTGAAAATGTATTTAATAGGAATGTATGTGTAGAATCTATGTAAAACTGTATGCTGTCTCAGCGAGGGAGTGGGGAGGTAGGGAGGAAGGGGGAGGGGGAAAATCCAAGATATATGAAAGTGATTGTAGAACACTGCAAACAAATAAAATAAGAAAAAAGAAAAAAAGAGATGACATTTGCCAAATTCTTCAATCAACAATGCTTGTTGTAGGATTTATTTAGTACTCAGTATTTTTCTTGTTTGGTCAAGGCAGTCTTTAATTGTTACAGCTACAGGGAAGAACCTACACTACAGATACATAATGGAAGGCCATGTCCACCTTCATTCACCTTAAATAAGGCTGAGCAATTTATTGTCTTTTCGCACTGTTTTGAGAAGATAAAAGACATGAGGTAGTAAAGAGTTGGAAGTCAAAGGGAATTTTAAGATCGAGGTAGGAGCAGTTGGAACATTTCAGGATCATATTAATAGAATGTAGTTGCAGCAAGTCAAGCAATAGAACATTTCTCATCGTTCTTTAGGATGGAAATGTCTAGCTTACCTATAGCATCTTGTAGTAATTTCAGGCTCTGGATAAGCATAACAAAAAAAGGCTTAGGACCTTGATTGCATATACTGTTCTTCATTCCCCAAAGCCCACTTTCAGTGTCTGCTTCAGATAAGAATAGTGTTATAAAATAGTTTGTCTTATAGTTGAGTTCTAAGACTATTATTTGTTGAGCATCAGAGAGTGAAATTTGGCATAGACAAAGTGAGTAGGAAAGTTGTGTCATCATACTGTTAATATTTACAGCTGATGCTTTGTTTACATTCTGTGTTTCCTCCCCCCAAATCAAGTTTCAGGAAGACTGTTCAAAGCCAGCTTACTAGCTGTGTGACCCTGGGCAATTCATGTAACCCTTGTTTTCTTCAGTTTCCTTAATTGTAAAATATGGGTAATAATAGCACCAACCTCCCGGAGTTGTTGTGAAGATCAGATAATATTTATTAAAAACTGCTTAGCACAGTGTCTAGAACATAGAGGTAACTGAGTCGTGAAATGGAGTAGGTTGATCATTTTCTGGTTTTTTTGTTGAAAATCTGAGTTTTTGTGGTAATACAATATTGATCAGAATATTTTCTTCTTTTGAGAGGCAGACACCATAGCATAGTGGATAGAGGGTGAACCTTGGAGCCCAGAGAGTACAAGTTCAAGTCTTGCCTCTGACACATGTTGTCTATTTTATCCCTGGGCAAATCACAACCTCTTTCTGCTCAAGGAAACTCTGTAAGGCTGTAAGTTCCATAAAAGGTGTCAACTTGTCATTTTCAGGAGTTTCCTCATCTGAAAGAAAGTGGTTGGTTACGGTTGTTGTCCTTTGTTCTTGAAGAGGACCAAAATGACATCATCATGATAGACTCAAATTTCAATGTGACCCACTGTGCCTGATCAGACCAATATGAGCTCTGCTACAGATTGGGCACAGATAGTCTGTGTGAAATTTGGGTGGATATTCCAAATTTGCGCATCATACATTTACTTTGGCTGTCTCAATTCTGCTTTGCTCATAGAGCACAGCACCCTTTCTGATGTGGGCACGTCATGCTCAGTGGTCTGTGCCAGTGTCTCCCATGTTGCACAGTCAAATCCGAAGTCTTTGAGAGAGACCTTGAGAATGTCCTTGTTAACACTTCTTCTGACCACCATATGATCGCCTGCCCCATGTGAGTTCTCCATAAAATAATGTTTTTGGCAAGCGTACGTTTTGCATTCAAACAACGTGACCAATCCATTGGAGTTGTGCTCTCTGAAGCATAGTTTGAAAGCTTGGCAGTTCAGCTTGAGTAAGGACTTTAGTGTCTTGTACTTTATCCTGCCAGGTGATCCTCAGAATCTTCTGAAGATTGTTCAAATGGAAGCAATTCAGTTTCCTGGCATGGTGCTGGTAGACTTTCCATGTTTCACAGGCATACAACAATGAGGTCAGCACAATGGCTCTACAGAGGCAGTCCAATACCTCTTCTTTCCCAAACTTTTCTTTGGAGCCTCCCAAATACTGAGCTAGCTCTGGCAATGTGTGCGTCAACTTTATTGTCAGTGTATACCTCCCTGGAAAGTACTCTGCCAAGTTAAGTGAACTTATTCACAGCATTCAAAATTTCTCCATTAGTTGTAACCGATGATTCCATGTACAGATGGCATGGTGGTGGCTGATGGAGCACCTGTGTTTTCTTAGTGTTAATTATTAAGCCAAAATTAGCATAGACAACAGAGAATTGATCCATACTTTGCATCTCAGCTTCAGAGGCTGCATTGAGTGCACAATCATCTGCAAACAGAAAATCATGCACCAACACTCCCTCCACTTTGATCTTGACATGTAGTCTTTTGAGATGGAAGAACTTACCATCAGTACGGTAGTGGACCTTGATTCCATGTTTATCCTCATTGAAAGCATTTGACATCATGACTGAAAACATCATGCTAAAAAGCAAACACAGAGCCCTGTTTCTATTGGTGACTGGGAAGGCACAAGAGCATTGTCCACTATCCAGAACCCAGACAAACATGCCATCATGAAATTAACCTACAATATCGATGAACTTCTGTGGGCAACCTAATTTTGACATAATTTTTCATAAGCCCTCACAACTAACAGCGTCAAAGGCCTTGATCAGATCTACAGATGTTGTGTACATACCTCGGTTCTGCTCCTGGCATTTCTCCTGGAGCTGTCAGGCAGCAAACACCATATCTACTGTTCCTTAGCCCTTTCTGAAGCCACACTGGCTCTCAGGGATATGACCATGTTCCAGGTGAAGGATCATCCTATTAAGGAGAACTCTAGCAAGAATCTTACCAGCAATGACTAAGAGAAGAGAGAGAGAGACCCCCCCCTGTGATTGTTGCAGGACAGTGTATTCCCTTTACCTTTATAGAGATGGACAGTGGAGGAATCCTTGAACTTTTGGGGCATAAGCTCTTCTTGCCATATAACCTGGAAAATTTCAGTCAGTTTTTGTATGAGCAATGGACCCTCTACCTTGTAAATCTCAGCTGGAATAGAATCAGTACTAGGTGCTTTGCCACATGAAAGGAACCTAATGGCCCCCAAATTCTCTTCTTCAGTTGGAAGTTCAGCTAAGGAGGGATTGACTTCAAGGTCAGTGGCCTCAGCATTGATTGTTTATGGTCTGTTGACAACATTATGGAAGTGTTCAGCCCATCTCTCTAGGATCACGTCCTTATCACTAATCACTGTGATTCCATCAGTATGAGTAGTTGTGATGCACCATAGGTTTTTGGTCCATAAGTAGCTTTCAGAGAATCATAAAAACACTTTGGGTTGTTACTATCAGCATAAAACTGAATTTCATCTGCCTTCTTACTGAGCCCAGGAATCCTGCATCTCTCTAAGCTTTGCTTGTACTTTGCTTTTGATGGAATTAAATGCTGCCTTCTAAGAGGTGAATGAACTATCCTGCTGGTAAATCCTGTGGAATTCTCATTTTTCATTTAGTAGCTGCTGAATTTCCCCATCATTTTCATCAAACCAGTCTTGTTGTTTGCGAGTGTTCTGACTCAGATGAACAAATGCGGTGCTTTACACCAAATCTCTGAAAGCTGCCTACTCCTTTTCTGCTCCACTGTTGCCAACTGTGTTCACTCAACTTTCCCTCCAAGTGAGCAACAAACTGTTCATGCTCAGAAAAGAGCTCTAATTCATTGACATTAATTCTTCTGGTAGTCATTTTGCCTTGGGGCTGGCACTTTTGGTGACTGTGAATATTTAGCTTGGAAAAGATAAGTGTGATCAGTCCAGCATTCTGCGCCACACGTTGTCTTTGTCACTCTCACATCTTATCTGTCTCTTCTTATAATCACGTAGTCTATAAGATGCCAATGTTTGCTGCAAGGGTGCATCCATGAAGTTTTATTGAGTTTAGGTGAGAAGGTCATGCAATGTACAAGTCTTCGGCAGTAAATGACCATTGCTGTTTCCATCTCCATTCCTCCCTAGGACTTCCTGCCAAGTCTGGTAGTCTGATCCTATTCTAGCATTAAAATTACCCAGAATGATAAGCTTGTCCTCTTGGCACATTGATGATAAGGGTCCCTAGGTCTTCATAAAATTTTTGTTTGACCCCATTAGGGGTCATCATGGTGGGAGCATAGGCACTGATGATGGTGACATGATGTTTTCCTGCAAGTGGCAATCACACTGTCATGAGCCTGTCATTCTCTCCTTTTGGCAGGCATCCTAGCTTGCTGACTAGATTAGTTTTGATTGCAGAAGCTATGCCAGTGTCCCGGTGCTCCCCTTCACTATGGCCACTCCAGAAAAATATGTATCCAGCTCCAACTTTAGTAAGCTGACTTTCATTTATCAGCCTTGTTTTACTCAGGGCTGCTATTTGGAAATGATACCTTTTGAGTTCTTTTGCAACAGGAGCAGTTCATCTTTCAGGTCTACTGGATTTTGTGTTGTCTAAGACAAGTGTGTGCATGTTTCATGTGCCGATGGGGAGTGGAATCATCTTTGCAGATGTTTTTGTACATTTTGTACATTTTTTTGTGTTTCAACCACAGAGTGAGATTCCCCGCCTGCTGTAGTAATCAGGCCAGGGTTGAGTAAGCAGGCAATTTTCAGGACATATTTTCTAGCCCCCTTCCTCACACCAGGAGGTGACCAGTGCAATCCTTAAAAGGCTGTTCAGACACTCAGAGCTGCCGTGTCCCACTGCTGCTTCTAGTGAGAAACAGCCCTATAACCTGGGCTGCCTGTGTGCAGGGTTTTGACTACAGCTCCCTGTGTATGCTTGGTTACTCACAACCTGCTTTGGCCTGTCTGCTGAAACAGTTTACTGGGGTGTAGCCATTGTGCTTGCTGCAGCTTCTTGGAGGCACAGGTGAGAGTTGGGTGGAACAGATGGACACCAAAGGTGGAAAACAGCCCTGAAAAGGGCTCGGCAGCCATCACACCAAAGGTACTGGTCCTTCCTGAACACACCTTACACTATTTTGTATGTACTATTTCTTTTACCATTGAAAGGATAGGTCTAGCCCCTCTCATTGTTCCCTTTCAGCATTTTCTTTTTCAAGTTCCTAGATTCTCTGATTTGTCATATAAATGAATTCTCATTTGCATTGTGTGTTTTTTTTAGGATACTTACCGAAGAAGACAGATGCAGCGGAGCATTACCCGTCAGATGTCTTTTGATCTTACAAAGCTTTTAGTGACAGAAGACTGGTTCAGTGATATCAGTCCTCAGACTATGAGAAGACTACTTAATATTGTTTCTGTGACAGGTAAGTCTTTTACTCTTGTTTCCTTTACTGTAGGAAATAATCTCTGACTGTCTCCAATGACATTTTCAGAAACAAGTTAAAGTAACACAATGTAGTTTGCTTATAAGATTTAACGTTGTTAAGAATGCAATAGAAGGTATTTTTAAAGCCATTTTTTTATTTCTTTAAAACCTCATTCCATAATACAACAAATGCTTAGTGAAATAACAAGAAGCCACATACCTAAAATTCAGCTTATATTTGGATGTTAAAAAACATATTTATAATTAAAGATTTGAAAACTTAAATGAATCTTTCATCTTATTGATAGCAGTATTCTTCCCCACTGTATAGATCAAAATCCATGTTTGCCTGCTCATTCTGAATGGTTTTTTTTGTTTGTTTTCTTCTTTAATCAGTTCACCTCAGGATTCACTCTACTTCCTATAGGTTTTCATCAGTTTCTTTTAACATTGTACATCTGATATCAGGGGATCATAGAAACTATCTAGTGGTTTTGCAGGTACTTATGACTGCCGCAGTACAAGATGACCAAATGTCTCATGAGATGATGATTCTTGCTGCCTTTGAATACATTATAAAATAAACTTCTCCAAAGAATTGGTGATTCACTGTTCCCTTTAGTTGTAATGTTCTTTTGCCTTCTGTTTTTATTTATACTGGGACTATTAATTAATTAAGATTAATATGATTGAGTTCACCCAGGGATATGTCCTCTCATTGATTTGTTAGTGTTTCTCCCCCCTCAACTGATCCCCAACATTTACGTTGTATCTGTTGCATGTATACAGAGAAGTATTATCTCTGTGGATAGAGTAAAATGTCTTTGAAGGCAGGGACCATTTCCCTTTTGTCTTCGTATACCAAACACTTAGCATGGGACATGCTTGCAACATAATAGGTGCTGAATAAATGCTTGGTAATTGGTTGGTCATTGGCTAAGGATTTCATATTTAGAATATCAACATTCAAGTTAATGTTTATAAATAGTTTTAAAACCGTATGAATCTTAGCTCCCCTTATCAATCACCCTTTTGTTTCTCTTTGTGATTGTCCCTGTAGGAGTGGAGTGGAGCTGGGTCATGGGTTGCTGTGTCCACCAGAGAATTCCACCTTAAGTATAATGTGGAATTCCTATTTACTAAGTCTGATCCTTAGAAAAGTCGTCTGTTACATTTACCATACTCAAAACCTTTCTAGCATATTAGGACCTACTAGAGGCTCTGTTCTCTTATTATAAATATCAAGAACACAGGGTAATTTTCATTCCTTGATGAGTTAGAGTAGGACTTTCTAGAAATTTTTCTTATAATGGGAAAAAATCTGATTTTGAACTCATTAAATTTTAAATAAAGTTTTGTGTTTATATAATTTATCACAGTAATAATCACATTAGTGTAGAGATTTAATATTTACAGAACTATTTTTATAGTAATTATTCATTAAAAGAACAGAGTTTGAATTTTATAGATCAGCATGTATTTATTGAGCACCTGTCATGCTCCAACCAGTGAATTAGACCTGAGGATACAAACAAAGAAGGGAGATAGTTCATGTGTCAAAGAGCATTTATTTTACTTGATGAAAGAGTGAAATATATTCACAGATAAATAAACATAATGTACATATGAAATAAAAACAAGTGATATTTTTGAAGGAGCAGAGTGCTTGGAGCTAACATAAGGGGCAATCAGGAAAGGCCTTTAGAAGTCAGTAGTATTTTAGAGCTGATCCTGGAAAGGAGCTGAATTCCCAATCTGTGAAGGGGAAGAGGATAACATTTCAGGATGAGGGACAGTCTTATAAACATGAAGGCAAGATGTAGTTCTACAGGGAACAGGAAACAGGCCAGTTAAGTAAATTACCTGAGTAATCAGGCATCTTATGGAAAGTAATGTGTAAGTCACCTTGAAAGATAGGCTGGCTAGCTAGATGTTGCAGTGTGTAGAGTTCTGGGCCAAGAATCAGGAAGACCTGAGTTCAGACTTAGTAGCTTTGTGGCCTTGATTAAGTCACTCACCCTCTCAGCCTCAGTTGTTTCTACCTGTAAAATGGGAATAATAATACCACCAACCCCCTGGAATTGTTGTAAGGATCACAGGAGACAATACTTGTAAGGCACTTCATACAGTGCCTGTTACATAGGAGGCACTAATATAAACATTGGGTATTAAAGTTATTATAATAATAGTAATTATTACCTAAATGGTGAAGAATTTCAAATGCTGAATAAAGGAGTTTGTATTTTATTCTGGAGTCAGTAGGAGGCTGTTGAAGTTTCTTGAGCAAGAGGAGTGATATGGTCAGACCTGCATTTTAGGAATATCATAGGATCATAGATTTAGAGATGCATGGGACCTGAGGGGTCATTAAGTCTAATTCTCTCATTTTGTAGCTGAGGATGCTGAATGTTAAGACAGGTAACATGCCTTGTCCAGAATCACATAACTAGCGAAGTACCAGAAACAGGATTTGAAAATAGATCTTCCTGACTTCAAGTCCATCTTGCTCTGCACCATGTCATGTTGCCTCTTTCATTTGAGTAGCTCTGTGGAGTATGGATTAGGGAGAGGAGAGATGCATGCTGGAGGACCAAATAGGAACCAGTGGTCCAGTTGAGAGGTAATGAGGGCCTGAACTAGGGTGGTAGAAATGGGAATGGAGAGAAGATGATGAGTGAGCCACATGTAATGGGGATAGAATTGGTGATGACTTGATCGCTTATTGATTTTTCAGTAGTGAATGAGAATGAAGACTTGAGAATGATGCTAATGTTATAAGCTTAGGTGACTAAAAAGATGGTGGTGCCTTGATGTAAATAGAAAAGGTAAGAGAAAGAGTTTGTTTAGGGGAAAAATAGCAAGTTCTGTTTTAGACATATTCTTTTTTGCATATATATGGGCTATCCAGGTAGAAATGTCTAGGAGACATTTAAAGATAGTAGGTCATGGTGAGGGTGAAGAACAGGGTTTGGGGCTGCATGGTGGAGGGAGAAGTGGAAGGACAGGGAACTCCCAAGGCTGTGAACATGGAGTGATAGCGAGATCAAGTGTGATAAGTTGTTTGTGTAGCTGAGGTGGGATGGTGGAATAAATCATGGAAATGAGCTAAGAAATTTGAGGGTGTGTTGGTATGTATGTTTAAGTTTCCTAGTTTCCTGAAGGCAGGAATTGAGAAGAAAAGAAAAATTGGATCAGCCACTGAATGCACTGAAAAAAGGAGAATATCCTGGAGGTTGTAGATAATAGGTATCAGAATTTTAATCGAGGTGATTATCTCACAGAATTGGAGAGATAACTGAAGGATGGAGGTAGAAGGAGAGTCTGAAAGTGGCAGTGAGTGGGAAGGACAAGTGCAAGTACAGCCCGTGGCAGAAGGGGTGGCCAGGAGGGTGTAGCACAGAGGGAGCCAGAAGTTGAAGCCAGTGGGAAATAAAAAAAGTCTGATAAAAGAAAGTTTGTTACCTACAGAGCATATATTCACGAGAGCATGGTTGAAGGGATGGGTACCTTTGAAGTGCCACCTTGGTAGGCGTTGGATTGAGCGGGATGAGAATAAGGAAGCAGCAGAGGGCAGTGGAGAACGTGGCTTATGTAAAAGGACAGTTCGGAGCTGGAGATCATTGGAATGGGGAGGGTATGACTGGGAGGAAGATGATTAAGCATCATTGATGAATGAGTTTGGAAAGGTAACTTTACTAAGGGTTTGGCGTCTGGGTGATACTGTTTCATTCTGCTCTCTTGAGGAGACCAGTTGGGGAAGTTGATGAAATAGTATTCCTCTCCTATAACTGCAGGCATTTTAGGCCAGGGGATAAAGTGGAGGGAATAGGGAGGAATGGTATCTCTCTGTCAGCTGCGGGAAGGAAGGATCCCCCTGCAAATGAAAAGAAGTTAGCTCAGAGGACCTACCCTTAGAGGCCCGATGGAAGGAAGAGGCCATGTCAGGAAACTGGCTTGAGGCACCTTCTCTTTTATTCCCACCTCCTCCCCGGTATATGTACACACACCTTTAGATTACTCTCTGGTTCCCCATTGCTCTGCATAGACTCTCCCTTCTGCAAGGAACTTGATCTGTAATCTTTTCTTTGAAACTCATTCTCTCAAAATTTTATCACCCAGTTTAGATCATAGTGGCAATTTTCCCTGACCTTGAGATCTTTCTTCTTCCTTTCTCAAATTCTTTTGCTCTTCCACAATTGTTCTGCAGCTTATACTGGGGGACTTCATCCTACATGTGGATAGTTCCCTAACTATCTTAATATCTAAGCTTCCCCTTACCTGCACGCAGGTACCGTTACAATCTAGTCTCACCATCCTCTAACAGACATTTCACTTCCATAATCAAGAACTGTGACACTCCTTTATCTTATCCCAATCCTTTTTTATCCCATCTTTCCCTATCCCTCAGTATTTTCTCAGGCTCTCTCACCTTTGTTCTTAAGCTGCTTTCCTCCCTACTTTTTAGTTAACTGATTTCATACACTATGGTATCCTCTACACTCAGATTCCATGCTCTCTTATTAAATCACAACTCTGAATGGCTCCTATCAGCTGTCTCTTTTATTCCATCTCACATGTTGCTAAATGGAACTTCAGGAAATCATGCTACTATGCCATCTTTGTCTATCACAAGTTAAGTTTTACAACTCTAGCTAGCCTCTGACTTCATCTAGGTAGTCTTTTCATTACTGTCTGGTTTTCTGGGCAAGTCACTTACATGCATTCTGTCTCAATTTCCTCAAATGTAAAATGATATAATAATAGCACCTACCTCCCAAGGTTGTTTTGAGGATCCATTGGTATAATTTTTGTAAAGTGCTTGGCACATATAGACACTTAATAAATACTTGCTGATTGATTGAAGAAGTGTACTGATTTCCCCTGGCTTATTGTATAGAAAGGCAGACAGAGCACATGGTACTGGAGAGAATGGTAAGGCATGAAGTGTCATTTGGTTTCTGTGTCTGAAAAGAGTTTGAGAAGAACAGTTTTATTTAAGAAACAGTTTTTTGTAGCGTAGTCATTCCTTATGGCCTAATGAAAATGTTAGGTTAGGCAATATTAGGGAAATGAGAAGAGTGTAGTCAAAATAGAAAGGGATGAAGTTATCAGAGAATCGTGTTGGGGAAGCAGTCTGATTTTATATCATAGAGATGCAGAAATGAGGAAGAGAGTGTTTGCTAGCAATAGTACAGTAGATTTATTTTTTAGGTATATGCAGCAATTTCATTAGGGTGTACACTTAAGCAAATTTTATTTTTGATTCATCCTTAAAGGATATCTTATTCATCAAGCTAAAAAATTGTCATCATTTAAGAAAAATTAAGATTTAAACTTTTTAAATGAGACAGTTTGGGGTTTTTTTGGCTTTAGATTGTACCTGAGTGTAAACTATTGAGTCCGTTTTGTAGTGTAAATAACATACAAATAAATATTATATCAAATTTAGGGGTTTTTTCTACACAATTTTTTCCATTTCTAAGTGCCAGTTTTAAGTTCTTAGCATAATATCTGTGAATTTCATTGTCACTATTGTGGTTTTGTTTAAATGTTTAAATGTTACCTGTTTATTTTTTAAGTCCAAGACTAAAATCTTTCATTCATGAATCCCTGGCTTGAAAGCATCTTAGAAATTTATGTAATCTAAATTACTTTATTAACCAGCATAACCTATTTTCATAGAGCCAGTCTATACTTTAACTTGCTGCAGAGGTCCATATATGAATCATATCTAAAGTAGGTATTATTAGTATTCCTGAAATGTATAGCAAGATACACATAGTCTTAGGATGGCTTAAGATGTTACAGTTCTGGAGTGAACATAAAAACACTTTTTCCAGGTGGGTTTGTGAGATCTTGGTTTTCATTGTTTGTATGTATAAAAGAAAATCAGCATCCTAATAACTATAATCAAGTTATTTTATAGTCAGTTGCTTCAAGAACTAGTAAATTCACAACAACTCAGATAATCACCAAGATAAAATCAATGTTTGATGTACTTGGTGTTTCACTTTGTACTTAGGGCAAAATTAAATTATGTAATTTGTCTTCTGGAAAGTTTGCTCATTTTTTTTTTTGCTTGTACTCATATTAATTTACAAAATGTTATGTTTTCATCCTCTGTAGGACGATTATTGAGAGCCAATCAGATTAGTTTCAATTGGGATAGGCTTGCTAGCTGGATCAATATTACAGAACAATGGCCCTACCGAACTTCATGGCTCATACTGTATTTGGAGGAAACTGAAGGCATTCCCGATCAAATGACATTAAAAACCATCTATGAGAGGTACTATAATTGATAACTCATGCTTTTTTTATGTCTTTTCAGTTGAATTGAATTTGTAGTTTATGTGTTAAAAGTGTTCTGGGAGAGTATGCAAAGTAAATCTTTGTATATTGAATCAAATTTTCTTTTGATATTTGCTATAATTTCAGAGTTGTGTTCCCAGGTATACTTTTGTGCCATTATGTAGTAGATTTTAATGCTTTAATGTAGGAATATTTTGCCTTTATCAGTATACACATATACAAAAATTTTCCAAATTAATACTTAGTATACATATTCTGTGCGTGTGCACACACACACATATTTTCCTTGAGCATTTTTATTTACTACAGGGAATAATGAAAACAATCATACCACTCAAACTGTTATTTGGTTATTTAGAAAAATGTCATTTTTAGAAGATCTATGTGCAAGTACTTTCTCAGGTAGCTTAGAAAATACTAATTATCCCTGATGATCATTAAACAGTGAAAGTATTGGTATCCCATTAAATTACGTGGTATGTTACTTGATAAACCTTAGACATAAATTGACCCTACCAAGTTAAGTTAAGGAAGTTTGTCTAATATCTTCACCTAATAAGAAGTGTTGACTGATTGTAGTCCTGACTTGGACTCAAATTAAAAGATTTGTTTGATCTGGTGATTGCCATATTTGGTCAGATTTTCAAATTGGACCTTAAGTGAGTGTAGTTAAAGTGAAGTTTCTCTGTAGTTACTTCACAAGCATTCGTTGTGTTCTGTGGTATCTCAAAAATGTTTGTAAAATGAAAAATTACCAAGTGAAAAACTCATCTACAGCCACTACCATCCATATCCAGTTATTTTCTTAATCTTGTTAATTTTGCTTTTTCAAGATGCCTGTCCCCTTCTTGCCATTGACACAGTTACTGTTCTAGTTCAGTCCCTTGTAATCTCTCCTGAACTGTTGTAGTCAATTTGGTATGAAGTATTAAGTTGCTTTCTTTATATAGTAAGGGCAGTACAAAATATTTTGGTAGTATTTTATTTCCGTCCCTCTTACGTATAAACTTTAAATTCATGTTCTCTGCTTTTAGCTAAATGTTTTCTTTCCATTTATGTATTACATAAGATTTAAATTATACACATTAACCACCCCCCCTAAAAGAAAAATCTGATTGGGCTAATAAAGTTACTCAAAGGGGTATGTGATCATATCAAGTTGGATGTTTCCTCCAGTTATGCAAATTGTAGATAATACATACCTGCCTATCTTTTATGACTCTTTTCCATGGCTTCCCATAATTTCATCACAGGGGGTTGACCCAAAGAGCTGAAAGCCTTTTCTTATTTTTCTTTTCATCATGAGGATACCAGTGGAACGGTCTGTCTGGGCCCTTGTCATCTCTACCCTTTACCACATGACCATTTTCTCTTTCTTTGCATTTTCCTGATGACCTCTTTTACTCTTTTCCCTTTCAAAATACTTCATTTGTTATATGTTGCAGCTTCCACAAGCTTACCATATATCTGTCTGTTGCTCTTTATGTTGTCATTTTCAGTTCATTGGGGACTATATGATGTATCACAGTCATAGATCAACTCTGGCACAGTATTGGTATTAAAAAGATGAGCCTTTGTTTCTGATAAGTGGTAGGATCATTAAAGGAGCTTTTCATTTTCTTGAAGACACTCTATCCTGCTCTATTCCTTTTTAATTCTGGGCGTAGGTCATCTGTTCATACTATCTATATGTAATATAGATACCTATGAACAATCTGTTTAGGTTATCTTTCCAAAATTATGTCATAGTCTTACCAGAGGACATTCTTCATCCACTTAGCTTTTCTTTTCTGAGTGAGGATGCTAAGCTTTTTTCAGTGGTTGTGTATTTATTTTAGGAGCTATTGTAGTCAGTGCAGAGTTTAATGCTTCATCACATTGTCATATACAAACAAGCATCTGTAGGACTTTGCCGTTCAGAGTCCTTCTTCAATTAGACTTTCCACTAGATTACCTCCATTACAGTGGCAGACATCTTTAAACATAAGATGAACTTTCTTTTTGAGTCTTGCCTGATATTTATTATTAGAGAATCATTGAACAACGTTATTTCTGTTTTAATATCATTCATACAATCTTGAATGATTTTGCTAATGGATGGGAGGCACTTGGTTGGAAAAAAGCCTTCAAAGTAGGGTTCTCCTCTACCAACTAAGGTATTTTTCCATTATCAAGAAATATTAAGTGCAGTGGGATCTGATATACTGTACTTCTTTCAGTTAATTTGGAAGTGATGAAGATGTGATTGATTGTAATGTCACTTGTTTTTTTAAATATTTTATTTCTCCAATTACATGTAAAAACAATTTTTGACATTTTTTTTTTTAACGTTTTCAGTTCCAAATTTTATCCCACTCTCCTTTCCCTTTCCATGCGGTGATATAGGGTATACATGTGTAACTGTAAAACATTTCTGTATTCGTTGTTTTGTACAAGAAGACAGTAAGGAAGGGAGGGAGGGAGGAAAGGAGAGAGGGAGGATATACTTCAGTCTATATTCAGACATTATCAATTCTTTCTCTTGAGACAGATAGCAGTTTTCATAAGTCCTTTGGGGTTGTATTGCTGAGACTAGCTAAGTCATTTACAGTTGATTATCACACAGTATTGCTGTTACTGTGTAAAATGTTCTCCTGATTCTGCTCATTTCACTTTATATTAGTTCTTGTAAGTCTTTCCAGGTTTTTCTGAAATCATCTTGCTTGTTGTTTCCTATAACACAATAATATTCCATTACACTTGTATATCACAACTTGTTCAGCCATTGCCCAATTGATGGGCATCCCCTCAGTTTCCAATTCTTCACCACAACAAAAAGAGCTACTATAAATGTTTATGGTATAAGTAGGTCCTTTCCCTTTTTTTTCTGATGTCTTTGGTATATAGACCTAGTAGTGATATTAATGGAGTGAAGGGTATGTGCAGTTTTATAGCCCTTTGAGCATAGTAGCATGTCACTTGTGGCAATCTCTGTTCCATACTAATAAATTTATTAAGGATATCTTTGATGTTTGTGTAGAAGAGTCATAAGTCTTTTTTTACAGGGAAAAAATATAACACTTAGGTTTGTGTTTGCTATTTTTCTCTCATTTACTTTTTTTGGTATTAATAATTTCAAAGATTTTTTTTTCTCTATCCACTTGGTGGACCTTCTGATATTTTGTGAATTGATTCCACAATGATGTTATGTTGTTGTGTTGCTTCCAGGCTGTATCTTCTATATGTACACTTAGTCTGTTCTAGTTGCTTTTTTTCTTCTTTGTTCTTCTTAGTGCCATTTTTACCCACTCTATAAACATGTCTAGGACTATGATTTTAGAGTCTAAGTAGAGTACCTCTATTGTTCTTGATGGGGAACAGGGTTTGTTATGAAAATGTTTGCAAATGTTTTCTATTTTTCTTTTTTTTTTTGTTGTCTTTGTTGAGCCTTCATCTTTAAGTTCTCTTAAAATAACTTGACTTAGCTGGGTCTCCTGCCAAACTTTTTCCTTCTACTCTGTGAGGTAGGCGTCATCATAGTCTTATCCTTATCTAATCATCTGTCATCTTGTCTCCTAAATTTTTTACAAATGTGTTTAGAGTGGAAAGAGTGCTAAATTTGGAATCAAGAGGTCCTGGATTCAAATTCTGTTCTGTCACTTAAGACCTTAACTGCTCTGAGCTTCATTTTCCTCAAATCAGATAAACATTTATTTAGAGTCCGTGTTGTACCAAATACTGTGCTAAGCACCAGGGACACAAAGAAGAGCTAAAGCTATATCCTATTTACAGAAAACAGTTATGTATAAATAAGATATATGCAGGATAAATTGGAGATAATCTCAGAGGGACGTCAATAATATTAAGGAGGAATCAGGAAAGTCTTCCTCTAGAAGATGGGATTTTAGCTGAGACTTGAAGGAAGCAGGGAAAAGTAGAAGATAAAGATGGAAGGGAGAGAATACCAGTCATGGGAGATAGGGAAAATAACCAGAGTAGAGAGATGGGATTTCTTGAGTAAGGAACAGCCAAAGAGGTCAGTGTTGGGGGATTGATGGGATGTAACATGGAAGAATACCGGAAAGGTAGAAAGGTGCCAAGTTACGAAAGTCTTAAACCAAACAGGATTTTATATTTGATCTTGGAGGTAATAGGGAACCACTGGAGTTTATTGAATAGGGACTGCCATGGTCTGACCAGTGCTTTAGGAAGATCACTTTGGCAGCTGAGTGAAGGATCGACTGGAATTGGGAGAGATTTGTGGCATTGATACCATTCTGCAAATTATTGCAATAATCTAGATGTGTTGTGATAAGGACCAGAAACCAGGGTAGTGGTAGTGTTAGAACAAAGCGTTAGAACTGTAAAATGATGGTTTTGGACTAGATGATCTAGTGAACCCCTTTTGTCACTAATTTTGTAGTGGTATAATCCTATATTTGAAACTATTGTTGCCTTTGGCAATTTGCCAAATATATAGTGTTGCTGACTGAGGCATTTTTGTCTCTATGTTTTTGGTCATTGATTTACATTGGTTAAAGTTCTATATTGAATTATTGTGGTCAGTGTCAATCTAATTTCTGCTATTTATGACCTATTTGAAAATTCTAATAGTTGTTTTGTTATAAATAGGGTGGAACACTTAAATATTATCTTTGTAACATTGGAATTTTTAGATAGAACTGATTCATGATTCTAGAAAACCCATACTTCATTTATAATGCAGTTTTAAAGCATTTGACATCTTATATGTGTAGGGCTTTGTATTTGATTTGACAGTTCTTTGACTTGGAAGAGCTTGGGAGTGGGTAATAACATATACACATATTTCAAAGGGATGTAGAAGTGTCAAATTAATATTATGGGTAAAATCTGCAGTAAGAATGCACATGCCTTTATTATTATTTTTCAAAATATACCTCATGCCTTTAAAAGATAAAGTTGCTCTTCCAGGTGTCTAGCTCTGAAAAAGGTAAATAGAAACAGTTAAAATTAATTTGAAAAACATCATCACTGTAAATTACTGTTTAGCACACAGAAGTGAAACTTTACAAATACTCTAAAAAGATGTTTGATAATTTTTTTACCTACTAAAATTTTTGCTCTAGTATAATAAAATATTAGTAGTTATTTTCCTTTTATGGATTTTCATTCTTCTAAGTCTTACCTTGTTTAAATTCAACATTAAATCACTATTTAAAAAAATATACACACTGTGCTAAGTAAGTGTTCCAGTAGATGGCAGTGCTGCATAATTATTTAGGGCTTCTGAAGAAGAATTAAATTCTATTTGGTCTTTCATAGTTTAGAAAACCATTTTTCTGTTTGCAAAATTAATGACTTGATTTCTTTCCTCTTGATACGGTTATAATATTAAGTTTTATTACCAAAAATTAAATGCTTCTCTCTATAGAGCAGTACTTAATTATGAATGTTCAGTAGGCTATAACCAAGTAATTTTGTGTAATTAAAAAGTTAGATTCCTTACATCCTTTGCAAAATATTTGACTTTAATTTATTTACGATTTAAGGTAGCATTTGTGTAATATTTAAGACATTTCTTTTCCTAAAATGAGTGGTAATAATTGAATTAAGTATGGGATGTACCTTCCAGATATTCCCTTTATTATTTAGAAACTAGTTGTTTGTCTTTGGAGAAAAAGATGTCTGAGAGACTGGATGGTTTTTTGTAGAGGGACTGTGGGCCTTGGTTGAAGTTTCAGGAGAAGCTTAGGAGAATCTGAAGGTATTTTGAATTGTGTGGTATATCTATGTTGGGAACAATTTCTTCACTACTGATGTTACTGGGTAAAGGTATTTGAACTTGATGAGCTGTTCTATTGGAACAAGTGCCTCCTGGGGTTCTTGTCTTAAGGTGAAACAAGGAAGTGAGAAAGGATATAATTAAAGTTATCTGAAATAAATTAATATTAAAAGTAATAATGCTAGCACATATTTATGTTGTGTTATGCAACTTATGTAATGTTTTCCTTAGAAGAACCCCTAGAGGATAGATGGTTCCATTGTGTTCCCTACTGTGCTGTTGAGGAGAAGCTCTGAGAGGTCAAATGATCTTACCAGAGGTCCTATGACCAGTAAGTGGTGCAAGCCCGGTCTTTTTTCTTTTAAAACAGTTTTTTTTTGACATTCTGAACTTAGCAATCAACAAAAGTGAACAGAAAAAGAGGATTGTATATGAAACTGCAAATTTCTGTTATATAGTTTGTTTTGTTTAAAAGTTTATAATAAATTTAGCATGTTAATTTTGAGACTATTTCACTTGTTTCTTTCCCTCAGGACTTATGTTCTCTTTTGTCTGTTTAAAAAAATCCTTGATTAAATTTTTGAAAGTTATTTTGGCATCTCTGTCAGTAGCTCCCACCCCTTTCCCTATTCTCTCCCTTCCTTTCAAATTAAAAATAACCCTCCCTGTTAACAAATCAGCATAATCAAGCAAAACAAATCAGCACCTTGACCATGTTCTTCTTTAAAAGGAAAACTTTCTCTGCTAGATACCCTTTTTCACCTGGTTGTGTCTCATTTTGCACTTCTAGTTCATCACCTGTCCAGAGTTGGGAAGCACATTTCATACCCATTCCTCTGGAATCGTGGCTGGTCATTACATTGATCAGCGCTCTTGAGACTTTCATAGTTGCTTTTCCTTACAACCCAGGGCCTGGGAATTTATTTTATAATATTTTGACATCTATTTCATTATGTTTAACTTAAGATTTTTATTATAATAATAGTTATATTGTTTTATTTATAAATAAATTTATAAATATTTATATAATTTACATTCAATTATATAAATACTTATAATATTTAGCATTATAATTAACTTCTTTGCTGACCTCTATTTTCAAGTCTCCATTTATGATTTCGGGCTTCACTCACCTTCCTTTCATCTCTCCATTCCACCCTAAAATGGTGTGATCAATTCATATTTGTTCCTGAGTCTATTTCCTGGGCTTCTACTAAAAACTTTCACCTCTCTTGGTGGTTCTACATCAAAGTACTCTAGACTTCATGATCTCTGTTTAGGACTTTGTACTCTTCTGGCCTCGCTGAGGGTATTGAATTAAGGTGCTGCTTCAGTCTTCAGCCTGTGTGTTGCTGTGGGTTTCCGGTCTGTTCATTTGAGCTAGTACTGGTTTCCTTGGTGGCCCCTGACTTCTTCTTCCAGCTTCTGTGACTGCTGTTGATCTTTCTATGTAGTTCTGGGAGCTTATCATGTTTCTCTTTGAATTACTTTATCGCTAATCAGTCTGTTACTTTTTGATAATCACTAGATTGTATTTTAAAGAGTTCTTATTTTCTATGAACTTTCATGCTGTTCCTCAGTTCTCTTTTATTCAATGATCTTTCAATTGTATAGTTTTAAAAGATGATATATTTGAATACTAGTGAACTTTTACTTTTTCTTATTCCCATATATTTCAATAAAGTACACTTTATAGAAAAATCAAAGTGGCATGCTGCTGTATAGCTTCTGTGTTGGTGATTATTAATAGTATTTTGTTAATAGATTATTTTATGTCATTTCTATTATTGAATATGTATTTCATAATTTGAAGCTGTCCATATAAAGCAAATGATGCCATGGTGTTTGTTGTATTTTGAAAGCTATTTTAGCCTTATCACAAGATCATATCTCAGTTCAGTGCTCACTTAAAAAAAGTTATAATTACTATAAGATTTTTGATAGTAGAGTACAAAAAAACTGATGGAATATACAGTTTCTTCAACTTTTAGGTGACAAGAAACTAGAAAAAGTAGTTTATATCGGCAGACAGAACTGGAATCTTTGCATCCCTTTCCCTCTTCCTCAAATTTCAAAAAAGCAATTGTAAAAGTGCAAGAACTATAGTTTAGAAAGCAGTTCAAATGAAAGAGACTTGGGGGCTTTAGTGGATTCTGTGTTAATATTCAGTATAAGTCAGTAGTTTGATGTTTCATCCAAATGTAATCTTAGTCTTCCATTGATAATAACTTCTATGGCATTTTAAGGCTTATTAAGTGTTTATTAGTGTTATAAAAGTTGTGTGAGGTAAGTAGTACAAGCGTCATTGTTCCCATTTTGTAGATGGAGAAGCTGAGAAGTTAATTGATGCATTCTGGACCTCTCACTATAAGAAAAGAGCATCTGCCTAGGGCGGAAATGATAGAAACCTGGAGAAGTGGGAGCATCTCTAATGCTCCTCAGAGATGGGTTTGGTTGTTTGTTTGGTTTTTTACCAGAAATGGAAAACTAGAAAGCCTTGTTGAGCGCTGCAGCATTGCCACAGTTTGAATGTAGATTTGAGGGTTCAGTAGAGCTTGTGCGTGGTCTTCGTTTTCCCTTCTTTGCTGTAGGCTTTGGGGTTACCTTGTAACTCATTTGAAGAGGCACTTGCCAATAAATGAAGGAATCATAATGGGTTGGGGAAAAATGTTTGAGGTTCCTTATTTTAAAGTCTGCCGTCCTAGAGAACCCTTCATCCTAATTGCTGTAGTTAGTGGTTCTTGTTTAGTTACCTTGGTAAAATTACTTCATATACTGAATTTTGGTTTATTCACCAATTAAAAATGATATAAGCAGTATTTTCACTAATTGCTTAACAGGGCTGTTTTGAAGAAAATGTTTTATAAACCTTAAAGTGCTACAAATATATTTTATGTATATATGCATATACATAGATTATCAAAATAATCAGTTAACAAGAATTTATTAAGCACTTAGTATGTGCAAGGCTCTAGGAATAAAAAAGATAAAGTTGAAATAGTCAATGTTTCTCACTGTTTAGTGAAATAGTCACTGTTTCTCAAGGAGCCTACTACATTCTGCAAGGGAAATAATGTATGAGTATATACAATATCTGTACACAACAAATACAAGATAATTGAAGGTGGTGGGAGTACCAGTAGCTTGGGTGTATGGAGAATTCTTCATGTAAGGAGGTGGTGAGTGAATTCAGCTTTGAAGGAAACTAGGGATTACAAGAGGTGAAGGTGAGGGATTTTGTGCATTCCATTGGTGGCAGATGGTTTGTGCTAATGCTTGGAGATAGATGGGAGATAAAAATTTTATTTGTGAGGACCTATAAGATCAGTATCACTTAACCATAGAGTGAATGAAGAGGGGAGTAATATGCAATAAGTACTGAAAAGTAGGTTGGAGCTAGTTGTAAAGGACTTTAAATGCCAAACAGAAGAGTTTGTATTTGATCCAAGAGACATGAAAGAGCCCCTGGTGGTTTTTTGAATAGCATCATGCTTCATGATTTATAGTCATATAGCATTATGGGGAAAAAACTGATGTTACAAAGATCGATTTTTGTGTTAAAGAAAGCTAAGAATATTTACAGAATTTTCCAAATGCAGTCCCTTCTTCTCTCCTTCCATTTATTTTTGGACCCAGGTTACTCATATGCAGTGCTTGTCACAGATATGTTTGTTATTAGACAAACTCAGGCCATATCTTCAACTGAATGTTATAATTTATATTAAGTACACACTTACCACTTTAGAAAGTGTCTGTGGGACTTGTTGAGGAATCTTTGGAGTATTTTTGGACCTTGATGCAATCACCACAGTGACTTATAGGAGCACTTTGACAACCTGCTTGTCTGACTTAGTTCAGGGCATCCTACATAATAGTGATAAGTTTCTTTGATCAGTGGTGTGAGTGTAGGCTTTTACACTCTAATGAATTCCTTTCCTACATTTCATTTGAGGAAACACCCCTGCCACCCATGCTGAAGTAGCTCATGACTCCCCAGACACTGCTTCCTACTGTTTTTCTGCCTTGCCCTTGTGTGGGAAGCTGATTCCACCACCACCCCCAAATTCTTTCCCTTTATGTTTTTGCTCTTGTATGTGTTGTCTTCTTCCACTAGAATGTAAACTTCTTAAATTTAGGGGTTGTCTTCCTTTTTCGTTTGTGTTTGTATTCTTAGCCCTTAGCATGTTCCTGACATATAGCAAGCACTTAGGAAGGATTTTATCGGTCCATTTAGTTTTGCTTGATATAGTGTCATCAGAGGATAATCACTGAGCAGAATTTTTTTTTTTATTTTATCTGTCAAGGAATTTTGTATGATCCTCTGCATGGATGAATATGTTTGAATATATTCATGAAAATTCATGATTTTATTGCTTTAAAAAGCCTAGTTGAGATGTTAGTAACTACCAACTTATATACTTCTTTAATTTAGATCCTGTCTATCAGCTTACTGTACTTTCTCCACCCTAATTTCTAGTTCTAGAATTGTAATCAAGTCAATATTACCCTGGCTTTGAGAAAGGGCATGTCACGCTACTCTCCTATGAGTCTTCTATTTCTGTAGCTTTGCAAACCACAATACCTTTCTTTGGTCACCTCTCTCTTTTCCAAGGTGCTTGGTCTTCCTCTGTTAACAAATAAACTTCTTGAAGATAAAGACAATACATATATCATTATCAGAGAGAGAAGCACCAATATTTGGGTTTTGAAAGCCAAGGGGCTCCTTAGCAACTACCCAGAGTCTCAGCAAGCCCCAAAGTCAAACCTCACCTCACCTCAACTACACACACACACACACACACACACACACACACACACACACACACACACACATTTGAGGCCTATTAATGGGCAGAGAAGATCTTTAACTTTTCCCCCTACCCACCATTAACCTTACGTTAACATTCTATGTTTCACTGGAGGTATTTGGGTTGGATGTCCATTTGTTTCATATGTTAGCTATAGTAGGAATTCCTTTTGGGTATGGGTAAGGGGACTTTGAGATCTTGTGGTAGCAGTGGTATCTGTTTTGTGAAGGTTGGGTTGGCTTTTCTTTAAAGGGATAAGGAGGCTGTCTTCATGATTTAATTGATCTAAGGGATTAGAGCTTGAACAAATTGTGTGGCTTCCTGGCTGCTTGAGATATTTTAAAAGTCCAGCCTATGAGCAGTCTCCTCAGATGAGACTTCGCTGAATTCTACTGCCTTGTGAGTCAATATACCTTTCTGATTAGATGTTGCCACCATGACAAATGTTGAGACAGAAGGGAGCCAATTACACATAAATCAATATTGTACCGTTATTGATTTTGTGATTGAATAAACCTCATGAAATATGCTATGGTCCATGAGTATCTCAGTGTCAGTGAATCAGAACTACTGGCCTGGCCTGTTAGTCCTAACCCAGAAGTCTCTTTTAACTGTAAATTTATGTTGTTTATTATGTAGTATTCTCTGAATATAGTTTGTTCTGCTTAAACTTGATATGTTATTTGCTTTAAGCAAATGAGCTAAGAATATGATAGAGACAAATTTATTCTTGGATTTTTTGTTTATTATTTTTTCATCTAACAGGCCTTTTACTAAAGACTTTTATTAAGACTGTACTTAACTTTGCACATATGTATGTTTAAGGATATAGAGTGTAATGGGGAGGGACAAAGATACAAAAAAAAATGATATACTGCAATCATCTTGAGGAACTCATAGTCTGATTGGGATATAAAACTCTTTTAAAAAGGCAGAAAAGTTACAAATAATTTTTACAATCTCATTTGTACCAAATGGCCAATTTTGGGTATGTTTTTTCATATTTGATCATGTTGCTTAATTATTTGTCTTTCAGTAGGGCATTTAACCTAAAAAATGTTTTGAAGTATTAAAATTTTTTCATGTCAAAACTTTGTGGGCTTCTTGAAAGACAATTAATTGAAGAATACTTTATGTTTTATTTATAGAGAATGTGATGAAACATTTCCAGTAAGAAATAGGATAAATCAATTAGCCTTTTTGGAGAATTAATAAGGAAATGACATAATATAGTAAACACACTAAAATGTGTTTGTAATAATGAAATCTTAGATGATAACTTGGTCATCTTATTATATTTAAGTTAGGACTATATCCTTTCTGTTTCTAGTTAAATAGTAGTTGAATACTTTTACTTCTGTTACTTGAATATGAAAAAGGTTGCATTTTTAGGCTGAAAGTATCAGTAGCATATAACTGGCATACATTCCTTTGATTATTAAGGAAATCTGATTTAGTAAAACAATCAGAAAATAGTATTTTTTAGCACTAGTAGTAAAATTTATTTTTTTCCCATAAAAAGCCTCATTTATTTTTATAGCAATTTGATGACACATCTGCTTGCTTTATGCAGCTGAAAAAGAAAATGTTGGTTCTTGGTGTTTGGTAAAATTGCTTTGTTAAATTATTTTCTAAATTGTTCAACTTTTAACAAATGACATTTGATACTAACACTGGAAAGCAATTTCAGCTAATTAAGTAGATCCTTCTATAAACCATTGGAACATTAAGATGACATACTGTTCATTCAGGATTATTTTAATTGGTACAATTATTGTAATTTTGTTGCAATTATGTGTTGAGCTAAAAGCTTTTGTCTAAATCATTTGAGGGTTTTTGTTAACATACATAAGTAAGAAAAGGAGTAAAATAAAAACTGAAGATAAGCATTATCTTGTCTACTTTTTCATTATAGTATTTTAGACAACCATTGAATTATTTCTATATAAAACTCTACTTCAGATATTTTCAGTAAACCTTTTAAGCAGTGACAGAAAATTTTAAAAGATCAGATTAAACATAGTTTTCTTAAAGATAATCATATTTTCAATTTCTGTTTTGACACTATTTAACAGTTATATATTTAGGAAGATATTTTGAGAATGCCTTTATGATGTGGAACAGAGTACCTCAAGGTGATTTTTATTTTATTAATAGTTAATAATTTCATAAATTCTAAAGTTATTTCAGCATGATATCTAATTTCCATTGCATTCATTTATTAAGGTCTCTGGTTCCTTTCCTTGTTAGCCTGCAGACTTTTTGATACTTGGTCTAGTCCATTTTTAAATAATTCAAGGACTGGTTTCCTGTTGCTCTTCTTAGACTTTTCATAATAAATGATTGTATCATAGTATGATCCTTTGCCTACCATTAAGCTAAGTCTTCATCCGTTTGGTTTTCTTCCTTTGTATTTTGGCCCTCCCTGGACTCTCGCTAGTTTCCTTTCCCTTCAAGTTGATTGTTATTAGTTGATTAGTTTTTGGTTGATTATGATTAAATCGCTTGTGTTTTGCCCAGATTATATACAGTTTCCTTCTTTTACATACATATCAAAGTTATAAGTGTGGTTTGGCATGAAAAGAAAGTGCTGGTTGTGTGACTTATTGAGTCTATCCCTTTTGTTATTTTTGGTAAGTTTTCTTTACTTTTCTAATTTTGAGTTACCAAGATCAGCACTATGTACTGAGCCATGAGTTTTGAGTGTCATCTTGATGTCTTTGTATGTCCCTTAGAAACAGTGTCTTCTTGCATACAGTAAGCACTTAATACATACATATTACTTTCAGTTGAATTGAATCATCCTTACACCTCTCCGGGGTGCCTTCGTAAACAAAGGGAAATGATGACTTCCTCTAGCCTCACTTTCTTTAATTAAAGAAGTTAATCATTCAACAAGCATTTATTTATCAGCTACCTTGTATGTAATTATTTCCTCCCTCTTCACTCCACAAACATACCTATGCTTGTTTAAAAAACATACCTATGCTTTATTAATTATTCACCATTAATATTCTCCTTTCAGTGCCGTATCATGGTGTGAAGGTGATGCTGGGTTTTAGAAGCTTATTTTAGCAGATTATGAACAGTGGTAGATTTTCCCACTTTGGAAGTTCAGTTCACAACCATTTGCCATGTGCCTATTGCCTTGCTAGATACTGATCATATAAAGATGAAACAAAAGACTATTGGGCCTGGTAAAAGGATGTAACTGGAAGGCTATTCTAGCTATAGTCAGAGACTCATCCATATCAAGTGATACATATAAATATATTTTGAGCACAGCCACTCATGAAGCAGCTTTATGCAGATAATTCATCTTTGTTCTACTCGAGAATTAAAAAATCACATCTTTTCTGTTTTAAATGATAATCCTGTTTTAGCTCTCATCTCAAATTTGTTCCTTGCAGGGTAATCATTTGTTTTGTTTTGCTGGTTGGCCTCTCTACTTTTTATGGAGAATTCTTGGTTAGCTGAGTAACAACACTTGGGAATGTTGTAAGGGTTGAATTAATTGGCCTTTATGGACCTTGTCAACTCTGAAACTCCATGATTTAGTTGTCTCCCATTTTTTACTTTAAAATGACAACCTGGATCCCTTAAATGGCTTTATGCCTTTCCACAGGAAAAAAAGTCACAAAATTTAAGAGTTAGAAGGGAATTTAGCAGCCAACTAACCAAACCCACACATGAAAGGAATCTCCACTGTAACATATCTACCTGACAAGTGGATGGCCAGTCTTTGCATGAAGGATATCCAAGGAGGGGGACACCTCTTGAGGCAAGGTGTTCCACTTTTGGGCTGTTCTAATTGCTAGCAAGTTTTTCATGAAATCAAGACTAAATTTTCCTCCTTTGCTCTTGGGAGCCAGATGACAAGTGTAATCTCATCTCCAACTGACAGCCCTTCAAGTACATGAAAACATCAATCATATTCTCTCTAGTCTCCTTTCCAGGTAAAACATGCCCAGTTTCTTCATTTGATTCTCATGTGACATTAAGCTAAGGTCCTTCATCATCCTGGTTGCCCTCCTCTGTCCACTTTCTACTTTATTGATGATATTTTTAAACCATGACTCTCAGAACTGAACACAGTAATTCCAGAAGAGGTCTGATTGATAAAGACAGAGAGGAGAATACATTTAGAGCATCACCTCATTATTCCTGAAAACTATATCTCCTCTTAATATATCCCAAGATCACATTAGCTTTTTTGGCGGCCACATCATACTGATTCATGTTGAGTTTGCAATCCATTAAAATCCCCAAATATTTTTCAAAACAGTTGCTGTCTTTCCATGCTTTCGCAGGCTTATGTATGTGAAGATGATTTCTTTACCAGTGGGGAAAGTTTTGCATTTATTATCTTTGTTGAATTTCAACTTAACTAGATTCAACTCAGGGTTTTAGCCTGTCGTGAGTCTTTTGGTTCCTGATTCTGTTAGTTGTCTTACTTAGCAATATGCTACGTGTATATCTTATGAACATGTCATCTATACCTTTACGTAAATCACTGAGAAAACTGTTAAGCAACAGAAGGTCCATCACACGTGTCCGAGAGTACTCCCCTGAAGAACTCCTGCCACGTTGATATCAGACCATCAACAATCTTTGAGTAGCTATTCAATCAGTTCTGAATCTGTTTAACTGTATTCTTGTCTAATTCATATCTTGCTGTCTTTGTTACAAGAGTCATGTAAGATACTTTGTCATATTCTTTGCTAAAGTCTAGTAAAACTTTACGCACAGAATTTTTATCATCTACTAATTTAGTAAGTCTATTCAAAAAGGAAATAAGATTTATCTGGCATGACTTCTTTATAGATGAAGCCATGTTGGCCCATTGTAATCAGTACTTCTCCAACTATAGATGTTTGCGGATAATCTCATCAACTATCCATTTTAGAATTAATCTAGGATCCAGTGTGGTTGAGACATTAATTTTTTAAAAATTATTTTTGGTTTTATATAGTTTTATAATTAAATCAAAGATGTAAAAATATTTGTGCTGTGACTTGCTTGTTTTCATAAACAGTTTTTTAAATTTTCACTGATTACCCACCAGTCATATTTATTAATTGCAGTAAATGAACACTTCTTGGTGGGACTAATTTTTCGGGATGCTAACTTTATCTTTTTAATAAATGAAAAACGTGTATAATTGATATTGTATTGTTTGCCTTCTCAGTGGGTAGGGGAAGAACTGGAGGGAAGGAGAGAATTTAGAACTCAAAATTTTTTTAAAATGAAGGCTAATAATAGGTAAAGAAAAAAAGAATAAAAGGACAAAAGATAGAGAAAAACAAAAAAGTGAAAGAAATTAAACAATCTGTATAACACTCCAAGTAGTCATCTTTATAGTACTGATCTGTTCTTGGTTCTAGCCCCAGATTTTGCCTGGACATCTTTTAGAATATCAATTTTAATGTAACAAACTGGTATTTTTGTTTGCAAAAGCCTTTTCAACAATTTATATTGATCAGATGGCTGTAATTTTTGGCTAGGTAGCTTTATTAAAGTATAACTTTAATTGAACAGGGAAAAATATTCTGAAAGAGAATTTTTTAAAATTCCTGATGGAGTTTTCAATGTTTTATGCTAATTTATCAGGAAAAGTAAGTTCATAAATTTAGAGCTAGAAAGAACCTTTGTGAGCAGGCAGTTGAGTGGAGTCACCAAGTACACAGTCCCCTTACTTTACAGATTGGAAAGCTAAAGCCCAAAAGGGTTAATTAGCTTATACAAAGTCTCAGGGCTAGTGTTTGAAGAAGGCATTAAAGAAACAGAACAGCAATGAACAAACTTGGCCCTGGGAAAAATACATTTCCTTTCACTCTTTGAAGACATGGGAGACCATGGATATGGAAAAAATGCATATACCAGCAGACGTGATTGATGTTGATTGGTTTTAGTGAACTTCATTTCTCTTTATTTTTTAAAAAAAATTTCTCACAAGAGATAGCTTAGATCAGCTTCAGTGGGTTCATGGACTTCAATAACACAAGTATTCTTTCCAGTGGGAATAGACAGCATCTCAGCTAACTTCAGAATCAGGATGACAATGACAACAATGATGATGTATGATGATGATTGAAAGGAAATTGTATTTTTCCCAGGGCCAAGTTTGTTCATTATAATTAGACATTGTTAATTTTTCCTTAATATTTAAATTTCTGTGGTCATTGTTTATTGCTTTTCTGTTTCTTCTTAATTAACTTTACATTAGTGTATTTACATCTTTCTGTGCTTCTTTGAATTTTTCATTTGTGTCATTTTTTATAGTGCAGTAATATTCTATTTTAAAATATAATATTGTTAACCATTTCCTATCCACTGGACATATACTTTGTTTCCAAATCTTTGCCACTGCAAAAGGTACAGTTATGCATATATTGGTGTTTATCTGTTCTTTTTTTTTTTTTTTTTTTAGTCCTGAATTCCTTTGGTGTATGCCTAGCACTGTGATCTCTGGGTCAGAGTATGTACGTTTTAGTCATTTTTTAAAAAAGCTTAACTCTAAACTGTTTTCCAAAATAGTTGGACTAGTCCATAGCACCATCAAAAGTTTATAGATCTATTTCTCTATCTTGTCCACATTATTTTTGCCTTCTCTGCCAATTTTCTTGGTGATTGGTGAAAATCAGTTTTGATTTTCATTTTTCTTACTAGTGATTTGGAATAGTATTAGTTAGTTCGTTATTAATACCTTGCAGTTCTTATTTTGAGAATTTCTTTTTTGCCTGAGGGTCTGGGGGAAGATAGGCCCACTCGTGCATTGTTGGTGGAACTATGTATGAGTCCAACCATGTTGGAAAGCAGTTTGTGTGACTCAGCTTTTTATCTAACTAGATCCTAGCCTTAAATGCAGTGACCAGACAGATTGTCATTTCACTTTTCCTGGAATATGGCAGACATTTGGGGAGGGAAGGGGAGAGAGTCAGGAAAAATTAAACATATCTGTGGACTGGACTCAGATAGGATGTTAATCCATTTCTCCTCATTTTTCAGTTTCCCAAACAGCAGCAGCAACAACAACGATGATAATGATAATGATACTGATAGCTATCTTAGTAGTTTGAGTTCTCCTTGGTTTTTTTTAATGGTGTCTCCAAAACCATACATCTTGTGTGTGTGAAACCTTGGGGATTCCAGCATAGCTTTCTTCCTGAAGCACCTCCATGAGTCTCTAAAAGGGACCAGATTCCTAATTAACACTGGACAATCCATAGTCAAGATGTAACATTGTTATGGGCAACATACATGTAATCCGGTAAATGCAATTAACATTTAGCACCCACAGACTTACAATATGCTTTTAAAATTCAAATCTATATTGCTTCACATTAACTAGGTGATACTGGCAAAAATAGCTATTTTCATTCTTTTTCAGCGTAGAGTTAATTTGTATAGTTCCATTAATAAAGTTATTATATATTGCATAAACCATTTGTTTTATTTCAAAGTGAAGACACTAGTTCTGGCTTTCAGTTCTAGTAATAATACTTAAAAAATTGCCAAACTTCTTGTTTATTTAAGAAATTGATTTAATTTCTTGGCTAATTATAGGTATTTTGATAGGTGTGACTATCAACTTTAAACAGCCAACTTTAAAAGAAACATACAATATCAACATATACAAATAAATACTGTCTTCTTCAGAGTAATCACCTTGACAGGTTATACCTTTACCAGTGATTCTTAAACTTTTTTGGATTTCTTGGAATTTCCCTTGAGGATGGTGCATGTTCTTTTAAAAATCCTCACTGACGTTAACTGAAATGAAAAATTTGATTTTGAGAAGTAGCTGTGTCATTTTGAGTTGTACTAGTGAATAAAGTGATTAAGCTGAGTGCTATGTTTTTGGCATTTGATTCATTCAGTGGGGAAAGGAAGGAAGTAAACACTATATAGGGCCTACTTATGTCAACCAGCCGTTATTAAGTGTACATTTCCATGCCAGGCATTGAGGTGCCAAAGGCAAAAAAGTGGTGCGATCTTTGATCTCAAGGAGTTCTATTTTATTAGGGCAGCAGCATGTACATAGAAAATTAAATACAAAATAGATACCTAGTAATTTCCAGCAGGAGGTCGCTAGCAAAATAGTAGGAGGTGGCACTTGAACTGAGATTTTAAAGGAAGCTCAAGATCCTAAAAGGAGTACATTGGAGGCACATGGTGCAGGCTGTGCAGAGGCACAGAGATGGGAGATGGGATGTCATGTTCATGGAAGTGTGAAGAGGTTAGTTCATCTGGAACAGAGTGAGTGCAGAAATGGCCCCTGGGCCTGGAAAAGGAATCTGGAGCCAGATTGTGGAGGACTTCAAAAGCAAAAGACAGTAGTTTCTATTTTATCTTAGAAACAAGGGAGGCACCAGAACTCCTTGAGCATCAAGGTCAGACCCGTGCTTTACTTTGTAGAGAAGTGAAAACACTCATCTGAACTGAAGCCTAGATAAATAAGCAGAGCCAGGAAAACAGCCTCCATCATCACTCCAGCAGGGTGAACAGAATCAGAAAAAAACCTTAAAATAGAGGAAGTGGGGTATAGTGGGTGGAACGCTGGCCTTGGAGTAAAGAAGTCCTGGGCTCAGGTTGTCCCTCTGACAAATATCAGTAATGTGACACTAGCTAGTCACTTAACCTCTCACTGTCTGTTGACAGTTCTCTAAGCATGGAAAGTTGAGGAGCAGTTAAGGGATATACATTCATAGGGTAAACGTCTTTACATCAAAGCCCAAATAAAACAAAAAAGGTAGGACTGAAAGTTAAATAATTATAACAGCCATGTTCAGCCTTAAGAAAAGTGGAGAAAATGTGCCTCTTCCCTTCATGGAGAGGTAGGAGATTCTGAGTATGTAATAATACATAGACTGTCTGGCATGGTTGATGTGACAGTCTTCTGAACTGCTTTTCCTTCCTCTTTTTAATCTTTGTTTTATATAATCTTTGGTAAGGCAATGAGGAAATGGGAGCTATCAGTAATAGGCATCATTACTTTTTAAAAAGAGTATCACTTTGGCATCTGTTTGGAAGATGGTTTGCAGAGTAGACAGATGAAAGACTGGGAGACAAATTAGACCCTGAAATGTGAAGTATGACTTTACTGAAATGGAATAATAAACTGGTTCTTAAAAGCATTTAAAAAAAAGAATTTAAAAAAGGAAAAGTAAAATTAAATCTGTTAGCACTTTTTTGTAAGAGTTTTCAGTGTTCTATAATGGGAAAAAAAATCAAGTTTTAAGGTCACTTGTGGAAATAAATAGCTTTTTTTCTGGCTATCAACATACTAGCATAATGAAAATATTTGATTCTTTATCTAAATCAAGTACTAAGCATAACTAATGTTTCTAAGTATTATGTTTGGGAGTCAAACCCTAGTCAAAAAGATCAGATTCTTTCTTGGGACAAGCCCTCAAAAGACATAAAAAAGTTATTTTAGAGGAGCAGCTTTCCAATAAAAAATATTATTCAAATATTTGTTATTTTGGTAGGACACTATACCAGTGTTTTTTCATTTTGGATCATTTTTCGTTACTAGCCAGCCTTAAAATAGTCATCACAAAATTCCAATAAATTATATACTTGCATAATTTTCCTTCCAAATTAAGAAACCAATTTGAATGTTCAGTGTCATTACATATTTAAATATGTAGCTTACAAATGCTTTGTATTGAATATTGTAGCACTCAATCATCTACATTCATTAAGTGATTTAATTTTGGTGTATTTTAGTGGTAGACGTTTGTAAGTGTACTTTTAGGATTTCCAGCATTTGATTACACCTGTAGTCATATTGTCATATTTATGTTGAGACTTTTTTCTGGAAAAGGCTTGCTGGTATCTTTTGATTTTCTTTCATAAAGAGCTAATTTACTATTGAATTTTTCCATGCTAAGTGCAACCCCAAATGTAGACCATTTATTATAACAGTCTATTAGACCTTTCTAGAAGACTTGGTTTAAGTGCACGCTTCTTGGTTATTCGTGTAATTCTACTTGAATGAAGACAGATCTCTTGTTTGAATCATAGAATTTAGTGCTGAAATTAGACCTTTGAGGTCATCCAGGCCTCAGCCTCAGCCTCCCAGGTCCATTTGATAACATTTACCAAACCCTCTTTAAACTTCTTTTCATCATTATCTTTATGAGCCTGTGCTTTGTGAAGTAGTAGCAAAGGAATTCTATGCTTTTAATTTTAAAGACATAGATTCAAATCCAGTCTGTGACACATACTGGTTATTTGACCATAGGCAAGTCATTTAATTTCTCTGAGCCTCATTTAATACCTGTAGTATCCAGACAGTCTCTCAGATAGGATGTGATTAGGTTAGAGTTTTGCTATGCAAAATGATGAGCTGGTTGATTTAGAAAAACATAGAAAGAGTTGGATATGTGAAGGAAGGTGCTATACCTTCAGAGAAACATATGGTAAGTGGAAATAAGCATAATATGGTCTTACATATATGTCTGTGAATGTATATGTGTGTATATTTAGAGAGATCTGTCTATATGTATACATAGCCGTTCTTAATTGTAGCATTCTTTAGGTTAGTGAGGGGAGAGAGGGAAATAAAATAGAGTAAAAAAGTGCATAGCAAAGAACAAAAGAAAAACCAAGAAGGAAGCCAAGAAAAGCTAGGCAGCTTTGAAAACAGTATGTAGTAGCTATTATATAGACCTTCTTGAAATGGAAATTTATTGTTTTATATTGAATCTTCTCTTATGGTCTTTAGTGTACATTGCAGCTTTTTCTCTTTTCTCATTTTGTATTTACGTTTAAAATAAAAAAAAAATTACAAAAAAATACCTGTACTGTCTACCTCACAGGAATGTTATAAAGTTTCCTTCTGAGGACCAAATGAAATCATATGTAAAGCATTTTGCAAACCTTTTTTCTAGACCAGCAGGTAGTAAGCTTGGAGTCAGAGAGACTTTAATTCAAATCCTGTTGTAGACACTTAATAGCTATGTGACCTGAGGCAATTCACGTAACCTCTGCCTTTCTCAGTTTTCCTTATTTATAAAACCAGAATAGTAATAACACCTACTTCCAAGGGTTGTCATGAGAATCAAATGAGATAATATTTGTAAAGTGCTATATAAATCCTATCGTTATCTACATTATTAACTAATGTAAAAGCCTTTTGCAAGCTTTACATAAAGTGCTATAAATGTATTTAGTTTGTTAGTACCACCGGAAACCATTAAAGGAATTCTCATTCTTCGCTTGTTAATTGTATCATACTGATTTAATATACTTATCCAAACAATGATAAGTGCACACAGAATGACCCAGATATAATGTACAGATTAGATACAAATAAATTGATATCTTTTGCTTTCTGGCATCTAAGAAGTTTTATGGAACTGTTGGTCACAGAGTGAAAGAAGGTGCTCATGAGATGGTGTAGAGAGATAGTGCAGCAGAATGTAGGAAAAGCCTGACTCAGAATCTGTTGCCTGTGTCACTCTCTAACCCTGTGATTCTGGATAGGTCTCTTAAATGCTAGTGCCATCCAAGATTTCTCTCCTGAGACAGAGGTGGTTTGAAATCTCTGTTGGTACAGGAAGTTGCCACACCAAAAATTCTCCACATTGCCGTCACCATAGTTCTTTCAAATATTCATGTAAAAAACATCTCATTGAAGGTTACTAAATCACCTTCCTAAACACGGAAGAGAAAACCTGACTTGTGGTGTCTTACATGGTCATTTTGTCAATGGGGATGTGGGGGTGGGAGTTGGATCTTTGTTGACCTTTAGTTTCTCATTTCCCTAAATCCATTCGTTCTCCTGAATAAATCCTAGTACTGAGGTTTCCTCAGGTAGGTAAGACTTTTTCTCCCCACTTTTTAGTCTGGCGATTTCCCTTCTGGCTAAATTGTAATAGACCCTTCTCTTAACTCAGTATCTACTTTTAGAAAGTAGAGGCGGAAAAATTTAGAAAATTGAGGCGGAAAGATTGCTTCATTGTAGTAGACCAGGTGGATAATAATGGAAGTCCATACTAACTAATGTGGCCGCGATAAGAAAAGATGTCTAAGAAATTCTGCAGAGGTGAAGTTGGTAAGACCTGGCCACTGATTGAACATGGGAGGTGGTGCCAGTGTCAGAAATAGAGAGGTTAGAAGGACCAGTAGAATTTGGAAAGAACAAGTTTAGATTGGGGAATATTAACATATGTTAATTAACATCTGTGGGCATTTGGAGGTTGACTGAGGGCTTAGGACTAGAAATATAAATGTGAGAGATTTTTTTGTAAAGGTAATGATTGAAACCATCATTTTTAGTCTACCTCTAAGATTTGTTGTTAGGAGCAGAAAGGATAGTGAATGTCAAAAGACATTTTTAAGAAATGATTTTAATTTAAATTTAAAGCTATTGCCATTTTTATTATTTTTTCCAAAAATGTAGAGGTGTTTTCATCCTTCCACACACAGGTTGATTGAATTAATATAAGATTAAATGTAGTAACATTAAAATATACATGTATCTTTTCTATTCAGTTCAGCACATTAAGTGCCTGCTATCCAAGACACTGTACTTCATTCTGAGAATATGAAGACAAAAATGAAACAGGTCCTGCCCTCAATAAGTTTATGTTCTAATAATTCTGGCAAAAATACTTATATCTTTTGATACTACATACTTAAGAAACTCTGTCTTCATTGAAACAGTTAAGATTTATAATACTGAGAAAGTAGATCAAGGCAACTTGTATAACTCTTTTCTCCATCCATTAAGACCCTCTTCATCCTTTAAGTCATTGCTTAAGTGACTATTCTTACCTCCTTGTATTTTTTTTTCTTGAACTCCTATGGCCCTTATGATCCATATCACAATTTAGCATCTACTTATAGATTGTCAGGTCATACAATTCTTCCAGCATTTCTCAGAAACTATATCTTATGACACAATAATAATTCTATTACATCTACCTTAATTTTTTCAGTCATTGCCGAATTGATGGTTACCATCCTCTTGTTAGTTCCAATTCTACCAACAGTGCATTACAATTTTCCTGCAATTTGTCATCATTTGTCAGTTTCTTCTTTTGTCAGTTTTGCTAATATGGTTGGTATGAAGTGGAACGTCATTTTCCTCTGAAAACCTGTGTTCCTGTGCTTTGACCATTTGACATTTGGGGAATGACTTCTATTCTTATAAATTTAATCAGTTCCTCATGTGTTGGAATTGAGATCTTAATCAGAGAAACTTGCTGCAAATATTTTTCCCAGTTAACTTCCCCTCCTAATTTTAGCTCCTTTGATTTTGTTGTGCAGAAACTTTTAATATTGCCTGTAATCAAAATTGGCCATATTATCTTCTGTGATTTCCTTATCCCTTCTTTGGTCATTAATCCTTGTCTTATCAGCAGATCTGAAAGAATTTTCTTTCTTGCTTCTCTAATTTGTTTATAATGAGATTTTTTATATGTATAAGTTTGGCACATATCTTGGTACTTCCTCTGAGGTGATAGTCTATACCTAATTCTGTCAGACTATGTGTTGTACATACTGAGACCATCAACCCTCTGTGAAGAAGTATCATTCTTTATCGTTGATACTCTGGGTTCATGCCTGAGCAGTGAATTGATTAGAAATCACAAGTCCTTTAAAGTTGTTCCTTTTTGCAATTTTGTTATTGCCTGCATGTTTTTCCGGTTTCTGTTTATTTAACTTTGTATCAGTGCTTGATAAATTCAAAGCTGCCAGTTGTTGGGGTAAAAATTCATTACTCAACAGAAAGTGTTAGAAGAACTGGAAAGCAGCATTTTGATTTTGCCTTGTTGAGCCTTCTTTTACAGTATTTAAAGTGAATCTTATTTTTACATATTAAGTGTCTGGGCAACTGTCTTATATAAAATATAAGGAATACAAATTTTCTCAAAAGAAGTTTTAAAAATACATTTCAAATGAAAATTACATGAATGTATATGTCTGTATGTCTGTGTATATTATATATATACATACATACACAGATGCATACACACATGTATACAGACAAACACATTTACTTTGGCTGAGGATTAAATGTAGGCCTCTAGAAAGCTCTCACTTATAGGCAAAATATTTAAAAATTATTTAGAAGGTAGTACGATGAAATATTGTACTGTTGGTGTTATAAGTGATATTGCATTAAAATTACTACCTCATTGATACCTAAGATGTCATAATACTTTTGTAGGTCATTTTGCTACAAATATCTTTAATTCGTGAGATTCATAATATTGGAAATTTGAATACGTACTTATTTAAAGAGTGAAATATTTTTTAAAATTCTTTATCTACTCTCCTTTTGAAAAATGTAACTGCAAAATAACAACACATGATTTCAATGGACCGTTGCCAAAAGATTATCATTTACATAAATATCTCCTTCAGCAGAAGACTTTAACGTATTAAACTCAAAAGGTTAGAATAGAGAATTCAGTCTGTAAACCAGCACTAAACTGTTGGCTTGTGAACAGCAGTATTGTTCATCATATTCAGAACACTGTTCACATTCAGACTTGAGCAGAACAGGCATTAAAATTTCACTAATTTGTTTCATGTGACTTGTCAGCTGTGTGTTTTTCTTTAAATCTTTTTTCTTTTTTTTTTCAGTATTTTGTTTTATGGTTTCAAAAAACTGAAATAGGTGGACCACCTTTTTAACTGCTTAATTTCTGTTTTTGGTCAGAGTTGCATAGTTCCCAGAAAAAATGTATATGTCTTTGGGAAGCCTTTGGTCTAGATCTGCATTTAATTTTTGATTAATATTTAATAAGAAAGTTGAAGGCTGTTGTAGTAGACTTGTTGAGCAGTTCTAGCACTAGTTTGGGAAGCTTTTTATTCCCTCCTCTCCTCCTTTTTTTTTTTTTGGTGACGAAGAGGTCTTCTGAATTTGTGATGTATAAGAAACCATCATTGTTCTAGTCTGAAATTAACATACTTTATTATCTCCTCCCTAGAATCCTATTCTTTTCTTGGCTAATTTTATTCTCATATGTTTCTTCTTCTGTTTGGATGTTAGCCAAATGTTGAATCTCACTATTGGGAGTAGTAGAAATATTGTTGTTAGAGCAGGCTACTGTTATAATTTGTTTGAGTATGTTTTAGTGGAGATTTGAAAGAGTTAATGATCTTCTGAAAGTACTCCTTTAGCTGACTGAATTTGGCAATAATCTTAAATTACTTTGAGAATTAAAACTTTGAAAACTCTAGATTTGTTTAATTTTATTCTATAATAATACCAATTCCATGAAGAAAGAATTTTTTCTATTAAAAACTTTTCATATATTTTATGTGGACTTCAATTTAATTTTATATGTGTATATATATAATTTATGACCTTGTTTGTCAGTAGGCACTTGCTGCATAGACCAGTCTCCCAACTGCTGGGAGTGCTGGGCCTAGATTCAGGAGGACTCAAGTTCAAATGTATCCTCAGACTTTTATCAACTGTGTAACCCCGGGCAAATCACTTAATCTCTGCCTCAGTTTCCTCCTCTGTAAAATGGGAATAATAATAGTACCTACCTCTTAGGGCTGTTATGAGGATTAAATGTGATAAGAGTGCTTATCACAGTGACTGGAATATAGTAAGCACTATGTAAATGTTTTTACTCCCTTTTTCTAGGCCCCTCCTTGTTTTTTCTGGACATAGAATAAGTGCTATAAGTTGGAATAGTAATAGCGATACCAGTACTTTGCTGGAGGTACGCCATCTTGCTTATTTGACTTTTATAAGTTTTCTGATAAGATTTATAAGATCTTGGGGGAAAGATTGAAGGCAGAAGGGGATGGCAGAGGGTGAGATGGATAGTGTCAAGGAAGTAATGAACATGAACTTGGACAGACTTCAGGAGATAGCAAAGAGTATAAGGGCCTGGTATGCTATGTTCCATGGGGTCATGAAAACCACAGGGTCAGAAATGACTAAACAATAAAACTTTTGAAGCTTCCTGGGAGAGGGAAGATGACCGTGTGCTCTCAAAGGCTGTGGTAGCAAAGGGCAAGTTCTACTGTTCTCAGACTTATGTGGCCCAAACAACATAGAATTTCTGCTTTTTAAGGACCATATTAGTGTGAAGTAGGCTGGCTATTGGTGGCAAATCTTTCTGCCTATGAAACAAACAAATAAGATGTAAAAAAATAAGTTGCAAATAGCCATCAGTCCTATATAGTCCTGCTCAACTTAGGTCGTGCTGGTGGTAGAAAACTTGTCAGAATGTGCCAAGAATCACATGAGTTTTAGATTTTCTGTAATACTACTGTAATTATTGGTGAGGTATATGGATTGTACAGGGAGGGCTAGCATCTCTATTGTGAGAGTTTGCCAAGCGCTTTTCAGGGCTGCTCATCCACCTTTTGTGTCCATTAGCTTTGACCTGTGATTACAAGAAGCTGTAGCATTCTCAGCTGACATAGCATGGTAAAAACTCTCTTGACACATGGGCTAAATCAGGGTAAGGGTAACAGACAGGCCTCAAACATGTTGGTGAGGTAAGGGGATGTCCATCCCAAGCATGTGAAAACTTCCCCTTGCAGAATGAGTGAATGAAAACAGTTGATTCCAGTGTCTATGAAGACAGCCAAAACAGGTGCTATGGAGCACTCAGAGCTTGGTCAGACATTGAAGACTATACATCCTGGGCCATTGCCAGTTCTGACTTTTGTCTAGCCACTAGACTTTGATGCCTCTGGAAGAGAGAAGGAGGCTGAAGACTTTATGCAACTGTGCTTCACTTAAATCCAACTCACAAGCAAGTCAAGACATCACTGTGATGTCATTGGTCTACGTCAAAAACAAAGGATGAACAACAACAGAAATTACTTCAGAAGGAACTGAACTTCAGAAGAAACGTTGGTATTCCCAATATAGATGAACCCCTAGATTACAAAAAAGAATCTGCAATTAAATGTTGGAAAATATGTGTCAGGATCAAAAAATAAAAGAGGCCAAAACTTCTGTGGACCACAGAGAAACATCAAGTTTGAATATAGTGAATACTTGCTCTAAAAAGAAAGCCAGAAGAATATGGTGATCACCAAATGGTATCCAAAATATGCATTTTATCTGTCTTTTAACAGACATGAAACAACGGGTAAATGATGTGAAATCCCTTTCTTTATCATATTTCTGTGTCCAGCCAAATTGTCAGCTCATTAAAACAGAAGTTAAAATCAATAACAAATTGAGGGAAAAAATAAAACTGAGAATATGTGGAATACAATTGAGGTTACTTCACCATACCTACTTAAATGAGCTGTTGATACTGAAAAACAGGAAATAGATAAAAGAACAGATGAAGGAAGGAAACAAGCATTTATTAAGAGCATACTATGTGTCAGACACTGTGCTAAATGTTTTACAAATGTCTCACTTGCTTCTTGAAACAAACCTGTAGGGTAGGTGCTATTATTATCCCTATTTTACAAATGAAGAAACTGAGGCAGACAGTTTAAATGACTTGCCCAGAGTCACACTTCTAATAAATACCTGAGGCAGATTTGAACTCAGATCTTTCTGACTCATAGATGACACAAGCTGTCACCATTTTCTTAGGAATTTTGACTAATATAAAATAGTCACCGTAAAAAAGATAGCAAAAGAGAATAGAAACTACCACAGCCAGCAAACATTTAACTTCCTTTCCATCCAGAGATAAATAAGAGCAATCAAAGACTATATATTGGTTTAGAATATAAACTCATTTTTATAAATTTATCAAGTAGGTTAATGTAAAATTATGAGCAATATTGCCTCATAAAACAACCAAACCAGATCATCTGAAGTATGTTCCAACCACATTGCTCTACTTGCCATTTCCCTTTAGCTCATTTCCATTTTTTGCCTCTCTAGCTTTGTGTAGGCTGACTATCATACCTGAAATCTTCTCCCTCCTTACCTCAGCTTTTTACCTAATTCCTTTTAAGGCTCATCTCAAATGCCACTGAAATCACATGAAGCTTATGTTAATGTTCTCCCCTCCACTGAAATTAATTTTTATTTACTTTGTATTTACATTATCTGTGTACACATTGTTTCCTCATGTAGAATGAAAACTCTTTGAGGTTAGAGATTGTTTCATTTTTCCCTTTGGATTTTCTGCATCTAGCACAATGCCTGGTACATATTAAGTACTTATCAGAGGCTTGTTAAATTGAATGAAGGGTGAAGGCATATCCCAGCCCTGTCAGAAGCATGATAAAACTTAAGTAGGAGATAGAATTAGTCACAATAGGACACTTCATAGGGAGATAGATCCTAGGTATACATTGCTCAGACATGGAAAGCTTTTTAGAATGAATGCAGGGCTACATCTGCACACCTGTTCTAGCACTGACTGGGATGAACAGTAAGCCTGAGACCATTGGGTCTGTTAGGGTGACATTTGAGATTAAAACCAATTCCCAACTGAGTATTGTGCAAAAAAAGATAAGGAGAAAAAGACCACCCAACTCCAGAAATCCCTGTCAATCACCAAGACACCAAGATGGAATCCAGAGACCAAAGAAGAGAATGAGGCCTGATTAGTAGCTGTCCTGTCCAGACCAGCATTTGTATCCAGACCTTATAGGAGGACAGGACCAAAAAAAAAATGCCTTTTCAGCCCTGCGAAGGGTACTAGAGGATATTGGCCTAAGTACAAAATTCCAAACCAAAACCAGAGGCTGAAAATATGAGAAGTATATTTTCAGCAGAAGAAAATGCTAATACCTATTAACAAATACTCTAGGTTATTGAGAGTCCAAGAGACAGCCCCACCCCAAATGAGAATAACCCCAGTAAATTGTTTGAGGGGAGGGAAATAGGTATGACTTTACCACAAAGACTATAAGAGTAGCTAATAGAAACAAAGCAAAAGATTTTCAAAATGAAATGAGTTTTGGAAGGAAAAATAAGTTAGAACAGGAAGTAGAAAAGTTTACTTAATGTATTCCCAGAATAATAGAAGGGATGAAACAGCACTTGGTGATTCCATGAGACAAGAAGATATATTAGAGTAAGTCAGCAGTCATTTATTTAAAACCTACTATGTGCCAGGCACTATGCCAGAGTGTGGAGATTTAAAGAAAGACAAAAATAGTCACTACTTTCAGGGTGCTTATAGTCTAATGGGTGGGAGGTTGTGGGTGGGAGGGGGGCAGTATAGTATGTAAACAATTATGTACTTATACAGGATAAATCCAGATAATCTCAAGTTGAAGATACTAGCATCAAAGGGAGTTGGGGAAGGCTTTCTTACAGAAAGTGGGACTTTAGCTGAAACTTGAAAGAATATGAGACAGAAATAAGGAATGAATTCTAAGCATGGGAGAACAGCCTGTAAAAATACTCAGGAGATAGGAGTGCCATTGTCAATATTATCAGGACACTGCCACATTTACTTCCTTTTTTTTTTTTTTTTTACTAAATTTTTAACGTTTATTTTAAACTTAAATACAAAATGAGAAAAGAAAAAAATAAACATTGTCATATATACAGAACATAAGAGGATTCAGTGTGAAACAATAAATTTCCATTTCAAGAAAAGTTAGATAACAAAGATTCTACATTATTTCAAAACTGTTCAGCTTTTCTTTGATTCCTTGTAGGTTTTCTTATGTTCTCTGCTGTGAACTTTTTACTTTATTTTTCCCTGTCCCTTCTGCCTTCCCTTGCCCTAAAGGTGACTGCAATTAAGCAAGGATATATGTATATATATATATATATGTCCATATACCCTCATACAGATGTATGTAAGTCTGTACTGTGCTTTTTCCACTTGTCATCTGTTTCTCTGAAATCTGTTTTCTTCCTTCATAAGTCTTAAGTCTTTTGATGTTTTTCTAAGTCAACCAACTTATTATCATTTCCTAAAAACCAGCAATATTCCAACCTAATCACATCCAGTCTGAGAGATTGTCTATGAAAGTTTCCCCTCAGTTTTCTGCATTCCTTCTATTCTTTGCTGTATAGTTTTTATTTATATAGGAAAATTTTGATTTACAATAATCAAAATTATGCATTTTATATACTTCAGTAATGCTCTTACCGTATAATATAGCCTGAGGTCTGATACAGCTGAATCTGCTTTCTTTACATTTTTTTTCCCCTGGTATCTTTGAAGTTCCTGACCTTTTGTTCTTCCAAATGAACTTGGTTATTTTTTCTAACTCAGATAAGTTTTTTTGGTAATTTAATTGGGATGGCATTGAATAAAAAGATTAGTTAGGTAAAATTGTCATTTTTTTTTATTGGTTTTATTTCATTTTGGGTTTTACCTGTAAATAAGCAATAAATATTACTTCACTTATTTAGATCAGACTTTATTTGTATAAAAAGTGTTTTATGCTTATGTTCATGTAGTTCCTGTGTCTATTTTGGCAAGTATACTCTCAGGTATTTTATACTGTCTGGTTATTTTAAAATAGTCTAAAGCATTATATAATAATATTGCTGACACATAGTTTAGTTTCCCTACTTTTTTTACTAAATCTATTTTAGCTTTAACTTTGTCTTGACAACATGATTACTATGCCTGCTTTTTTTCACATAACTTCTGTTTCTGCCCTTTATTTTATCTTTGTGTGTATCTCTCATTTTTTGTGTTTCCTGAAAGCAACATTGGTGAATTCAAATTTTTAATCTCTCAGTTTTCATTTTATAAATTCATCCCATTTACATTTTAAGTTATAGTTACTTCCTTCCTATTTTTCCTCACTGTCTTTCTCATTCTGTTTATCCTATTCCTCCTCACTCCTCTTGCTTTCTTCTACCTGCTACCTTGCCCTCCTATTCCTTAACCTACCCACACCTTCAAGAGTCTCTCCCTTATCCTCTCCCTCAACCTTATCCCCTTGCCCTCTTATTTCTTTCTGAATTTAAAAGAATTTTATGCCCCTCTAGTTTTATATATGTATGTATGTATGTATGTATGTATGTGTTGTTCCCTCTTTTACCCAATCCCCCATGAGAATAAGGTTCTAGCACTTCCCCCTTCTGTCTTCTTCTGTAGCATTTTTTCCTTTTATGCCTCATTTTTATGAGATAATTTCTCCTTTTTATCTCCTTACACAGTTTTTTTAGTCACCTCGTTATACTCAGCTCAGCCCAAGCCTTTCTTTTAAACTACCTAAATAATAATGATAGTCATAAGGGTATTGATAATGTTTTCACATATAAGAAGTAAGCAGTTTGACCTTATTGATTCCCTTATAATTGGTCTTTAATGTTTACCTTATGTTTCCCCTGGATGTTATGTACTGAATTTTCCCTTAAGTTCTGCTGTTTTTGTCACAAATACCTGAAAGTCTTACACTTCGTTAAATGTCCATTTTTTTTCATTCAGGATTATACTTAATTTTGCTGGGTGTAAATTATCTGTGATCATAATCCCAGCTCTTTTGCTCTATAAAATGCAATATTTCAAGACCTATGGTTCTTGAACTTAGTAGGTCTTATTGTAATCCTTGATGTAGCTCTATGATGTTTTTCTTGTTGCTTCCAATATTTTTTCCTTAGTCTGGGAGCTACAAAACTTGGCTATGATATTCCTGTAAGTTTCCCACCTGGGACCGCTTTCAGGTAGTGATTGGTGGATTTTTCTGTTTCTACTTTGCCTTCTAGTTCCAGAACTTACTTCAGGGCAGTTTTCCTTGATAATTTCTTACAATATTATATCAAGATTCTTTTTTTAATTGTAATTTTCAGATAGTCCAACTATTCTTATATTATTTCTCCCTAGTCTGTTCTTCAGATTAGTTGTTTTTCTGATGAGATGTTTCACATTCTCTTCTATTTTTTTCATTCTTTTGATTTTGTTTTATTTTATTGGTATACCACTAGCCAATGTTTTGTCTCTTTGTGGAGGAAATTTGGAGAGCTGAAAGTTTTCTGATGTACTCCGTCATCTTCCCAGAATCTTCTCAGGAGAATGCCATTAGCTTTCCCTCATCCAATTCTAGCTTTCAGGGAATTATTTTCTTCCTTAAGTTTTTGATTCTTTACTTAAAGTTGGTTGACTTTCCTTTCATAAATTTCTTGATTTTTTTGCATTACTCTTATTTTTTTTTTTCTAATTTTTCCTCAGTCTCTCTTATTTGATTTTAAAAGTCCTTTTCAAAGTTTTTCTAAGAACTCTTTTTGTGCCTGGGACCATTTGATGTTTCTCATTGAGAAAGGAGTGGGTTTTTTTTAGCTCCATTTTCTTCCTCTGCATATGAATTCTCTATACCCATAGTAGCTATCTATGGTTGGGTTCTTTCTCATTTGCTTACTTATTGTTATTTATGCATTTATTTAGCAGCTATTTACGTAAATAATAGTACCAAGGTATGGGGAATAATGCCTCGAATCTCAGGTCCTTCTTGCTGTTGTTTTCTGAGATCTATTCCAAGGCTCAACTTTGAGCTGTCCTCTCCACTCTTAAACCTATGGTTCCCAGCCATGCTCTCCAGCAAATGATCTTGTGGTCTCTCAGGTGACAGCAAACTACACTGTCCTCTCTACCTTGGGACTGAAAGCAGAGACTGTAGTCTCTTGCATGTGCCCACAGCCAGCAGGGTCTCCACTCCTCTGCTATTGTACTCATCAGATGTGTGCTTGGAATCCCTTGACCATAGAAGGTCCTTCAAACATCTATTCACCCTTCAAATCTCCAAGTTGTCTACCAGATAAAGTTTCTAAGGCTGAGGCTGCCTCTCAACCCAACTGCCGTCAGGGCTTGTGTGATGATTTTCCAGAGCCTGAAAATGTTTGCACTTCATTCAGGCTGAACCTCTACCCCTGGAGGTTGAGTCTTTCCTGGGGTCTTCTTAAATTTTATTAGGAAGACAATGTTTGACCCCAACTTTTATTTATTTCCTTTGCTCTTTGTTTCCCTCTGAGGCAGTGTTTTGTCTCTTTTTGTGGAGAAATTCTGGAGCTGAAAGTTTTCTGACCTACTCTCTCATCTTCCCAGAATCCTCTCAGGAGGTTTCCCACATTTTATTTACTAAAGTTTTATGTGAAGTAATAATTATGGATTATAGTTATTGTTATCCACAATTAAATCATATAGAGACTTTCATCGGTCTGCTATCATTTATGAAGCACTTATTAAGTTCCATGTACTGTATTGAATGCTAGAGATGCAAAAAGTAACAAAAAGCAAACAGCCCCTTCTTTCAGGGAGCTCACAGCCTAAGGGAGGAGACAGCATACGAACAACTATTTCCAAAAAAGATTTTTAGAAGATTAGATTAAGAAGTAGGAAAAACTTCTTGCAGGAAGTAGGACTTTAGCTGAGATTTCAAGGAAGCTGAAGAAGCTAGGAGGTGGAGATAAATGGGGGAGAGGGACAGCTCCTAAAGTGTCATCCATGAGCAATGTGAGGAAGGCAGGGAGGCCAAGTGTTACTGGATTATAGAGTATGTTGATAGGGGTGAGAGGTGGAGTGTAGGTGTAAGAACACAGGAGAGATAAGAAGAGCTTTAAAAGCCAAATCATTTTATATTTGAACCTGGAGATAATAAGGAGTCACCTGACTTTATTGAGCGTAGAGGTGACTTGTTCAAACCTGTGCTTTAGGAAGTTCATTTTGACAACTGAGTGGAGGATAGACTGGAGTGGAGAGAGACTTGAGGTAGGGAGACCAACCAGCAGGTTATTGCAGTGGGCCAGATGGGAGGTGATTAAGACTTGATTAGGCTGGTGGCATTTTCATAGGAGAGAAGGTGGCAGGTATGAAAGATGTGTAAGAGAGACAGATATATGAGATAAGACAGAAATAACAGAATTTGGCCACTAATTACAAGGTAAGGAAATTGAGAGTGATCCATGGGTTCTATGCCTGAGTTATTGGAAGGGTGGTGGTACCATTAATAGTAATAGGGAAAGTAGCAAGAAGGTAAGGTATGGGGAAAGATAGTGACTTCACTTTTGGATAGGAGGAGTTTAATATGTCTCTGGGACATCCACTTTAAAATGTATAAATGGTAGTCGGAGATGCAAGACTGGAAGTCATGAAAGAGATTAGAACTGGACAAATGAATCTGAGGATCATCTGTATGGAATTGGTAATTGAATTCATGAAAATTGGTAAGATAGTAAGAGGAGTGCCCAGGACAGAGCCTTGTGACTGTGTGTGACACACAGTTAGCAAGGTATGACCTGCTGAAGATGCAACAAGGGAGACTGAGGAATGGTCACATAGGCAGGAGGAAAACCAAGAGATAAGTAGTGTCCCAGAAACACTAAAAGAGAAGAGAGCATCAAGGAGAAGAAGGTTGTTCATGGTGTCAGAGGCTGCAGAGGTCTGTAAAGATGAGAATTGATTAAAGACCATTGGATTTGACAATTATGAGATCATTGGTAACTTTGAGGAGAGCATTTTTACTTCAGTGATAAGATATTCAGACTGTAAAGAGTTAAGAGAATGAGAGCAAAGGAAATGGAGGCATGTATTATAGATGTCCTTCTCCAGGAGTTTCACCAGAAGAGGGAGGAAAGAGCTATGTAGCATGGTAGTAGTGACAGGACTAGGGAAAATGGTTGACTTAGTTGAGGGTTTTTTGAGGTTTGAGTAATGAGAATGTTATTGGCAATAGGAAGGAATACATTAAAGATAAATGAAAAAAATGGGCGTAGTAGAGCAATATGCTGAAGAACATGGGTTGGAATGGGATTACTTCTGCATATAGAGAGATTAGCTTGGCAAGGGAAAGGGCCAGTCTCTTCATATGAGACTGAGATGAAAGGAAGAGATGGTAGCAGAAGTTACCTTAGTGATGTCTGATGAGGAAGAGGTTAAATTTGTTGGTCTTTTCAGAAAATAGAGTTAAAACTAGTTCAGACTCTATAGTTGAAAACTGTTGATTGTATTGGTCTAATAATTTTTTTCACAAAATGAGTTGTAAACTGTTATCTAATATCCCCACATACTTTCCCTCATCTTCAGTTTTAATTGTAATGCTTTCTGTTAAAATACACATTTTCTATCTTCTTTGCTGTTGTATTTTTTTCAAAAAGGTATTTGTCACATTTTTCAAATTAAATTTTTATTAATAACCTTTGATTTTTCAATGCCTGCATCTCTCTGTATATGTCTCCCTCTCTTGTTCAGAGATCTATCTCTTTTAAAAAAAGAACTCATCAAAAAACAGAGCAAGAGGAGAAAAAAATAAGTAAAATTGATCAATACATCAAAGAAAATCTGATAACCTTTTTATTTTATTTCCTGGAAATTCTCCACCTCTTCAAAAGCAGAGGTCAGGGGAGGGGAGATATTCTCATATCTCTTCTTTGGGGCTATTTTTATTCTTTGCAATTTTGTAATTATTTTCAATTACTTTGTGGTGGTGTTTCTTTTTATGGTGTCATACTTAGTGTTTGGCTCTGTTTACTTCACTTTTCATTCATTGATAAAAGCCTTTCCATGCTTTTCTGTATTTATCATATTTATAGTTACTTACAGCACCAAATATTTCATTACCTTCATGTACCACAGTTTTGTTTACCTATGACTCAGTTGGTGGTAATTTACTTTGTTTCCAGTTCTTTTCTACCCCAAAAAGTGCTGTTAGGAATATTTTGTTTTTATTTGAGACTTCCTTTTATCAGTGTATTGTATTTGGGCTATATGCCTAACAGAGGCATTTGAGGGCACAGTAGAGTGAGTACTGGACCTGGAGTCAGGAAAAAAAGACATACATATACATATAGATGATAAACTCTTATCTGATAAATTTCCCATTCTACTTTTTACTTTCTTTTCCTAGGTGCAAAGAAGCCTTTGAATTTCATATAATCAGAATTATCTCTTCTAAATTTTTTAATTGCCTCTATCCTTTATTTGATTAAGAATATACCTAGTTATAACTATGAAAGGTAAATTTTTTAATATTAAGATTGCATATCCATTTTCAATTTAAATATAAAACATTGGTCTGAACCTATTTTTTTCCAGATTCCTTTCCAATTTTTCCAGCAGTTCTTATCAAAATGAAGTTTTTTCCCCCAAATAACTTCTGTTTATGGTTTATTGAAAACTGAGTTATTGAATTCTGTCATTTCTGATTTTCTTTTATCTAGTCTGTTCCAGTTTTCTATTTTTCTACCTATACCAACTGGTTTTGATGACTGCTACTGAAACTTAGTTTTTAAGAGAAACAAAATCTTTTTATTAAACCTTTAGCAGAATCTGCTTATACAGTGATAATATTGACCATTTTACATTGATATTTTCATTTCTTTTTTTCAAAGAATATCAAAGAATATCCCAACAACTAAAGATGTTGAGCCATTGCTTGAAATTGATGGTGATATAAGGAACTTTGAAGTGTTTTTGTCTTCACGAACACCAGTTCTTGTTGCTCGAGATGTAAAAACGTTTTTGCCATGTACTGTAAACCTGGATCCTAAACTTCGAGAAATTATTGCAGGTGGGTAATAGTGATTAGATTTCTTTTTTTAAGTGTGTGAAGTCTTCATGATACTTGAGGCTTTCAAAACTTCACTATTTCTTACTCAGTTTATTAAATTTCTACTGAAATAGTGGGTAGCAGATAATTTACTGCTTTCTGTGCAGTTTGTAATTTAGCTATGCTGCCTTACCAGCAGTTCCACATAGCTCTCTCTGGTCTGAGATGCTGATGAATTCCGGCATAATGAATTCTAGTCCTGGCTCTGCTACTTTGTTTCTGATCTTTGGTGTATCGATTCATTTCACTAACTTTATTTCTTCATCTGGAATTAAGAGGTTGTACAAGTTTTCTAAGGTTTTTCCCAATAATAAATTTGTGTATTTAATAGATGAGCTTGATAATGCTGTTTGTTTTTGGCCTGCCTTTTAAGGATCTATTGTAGGGATAAATTCTAAGATGTGTTGTAGGTAATTAATATCTTATGGGAGAATTAAGGAGTTATAATAGCTATAATAAGAAGTAGCTGTAGCACTTTAATATTTGCAAAATGTTTTACAAATGGTGCTATCATCCCCATTTTGCCTTTGAATGAGGAAGATGTTAAGTGACTTGCCCAAAAATCACACAGTGAGGACATTTCTGAGACTGGATTTGAATTCAGTTCTTTCAGATTCCAGGTTTAGTTTTGTACCCACTAGGTTACCTACTTGTCTTTTTAATAGATTCTTCATGGGATTGTTGTAAGCATCAAATGAAATAATATATAAAGCACTTTGTAAATCTTGAAGCACCATATAAATCTTAGCTTTATTACCAAATTATTTTCCCTGTAAGTTTTTTTTCTATCTGTTTTTCAAGGGAATTATAAATTTTCAAATGAAAATAACACTTCTATTAAGGTAACTTCACTTAAATAGCACTGGGCTTCAAGTCAGGAAGACCTGTATTCAAATTCCACCTAAGATACTTACTAGCTGTGTCTCTTTGGGATATAGACTTAATTGGGATATTTTTGGATCAAAGACATATGTGCATGGTTTTATAGCTCTTTGGGCATAGTTCCAAATTGTTCTCCAAAATGGTTAGACCAGTTTGTACCTGTGCCAGCAGTATATTAGTGTACCTATTTTCCCTCATCCCCTCCAGCATTTGTCATTTCTAATAGGTGTAAGGTGGTACCTAATAGCTGTTTTAATTTGTCTTTCTCTAATCAGTAGCAACTTACAGCATTTTTTGTATGATTATAAATAACTTTAATTACTTCTGAAAACTGCCTGTTTTTATTCTTTTACCATTTATCAATTGGAGAATGGCTCTTATTTTTATAAATTTGACTCAGTTCTCTCTCTCTCTCTGTCTCTCAATGTCTCTCTCTCTCTCTGTCTCTCTGTCTCTCTCTCTCTCTTTCTTGGAAAAACTTGGCTGTAAAATTTTTTTGTATTCATTGTCTATGGTACCGTTTAGCAAGGTAGTTTCTCTAATTACCTCTTTTATTTAGATCTCTTTTTCCTTTTGTTTTGTATGATGTCATGATTGCTATCACTGCCTTTTTTACTTTCAGTTGGAATGTGATAGATTCTGCTCCAACCCTTTAACTCTGATTGTGTCTTTCTGTTTCAAGTGTATCTCTTGTCAGTAACATGTTACATTCTGGTTTCTAATTCATTCTACTCTCATCTTCCATTTTATGGGTGAGCTTATCTTGTTCAGTCACACAGTTCATACACAGTTACTGTGTATTTTCCTCCATCCTATTTTCTTTTATTTATCCTTCTCTCTCTCTCTCTCTTTCTCTCTCTCTCTCTCTCCCTCCCCTCCCTCCCTCCCTTCCTGTCCCTCCTCAGAATTCTGTTTTATTTCTGACCACTACCTCTCTCTTTTCTGCCTTCTTTTTATCATTCTCTTTCCCCCCTCCCACTTCCTCTCCCTTCCCCCATATATCTTATCCTCATCCCCTCCTATTTCTCAGTTGGGTATGATAGATTTGTATACCCAATTCAGTGTGTACATATTCTTCCCTCTGTGACCTAATTCCATTGAGAGTGAGGTCCAAGCATTGCCCACCCCACCCCCTTTTACCCTGCACTATAAAAACCCTTCCTTGTGCTTTTATGTGAGAAAAATTTCCCCATTTTACCTCTCCCTTCATCCTTCTGCCAGTGCATCCATCCCTCTTTCTCACCCCTTCGATTTGTTTGGGGTTTTTTTGGAGATCATCCCAACAAAATTAACTCACACTTTTGCCCTCTGTTTATGTAGACTCCTGACTTCCCTTAAAATAATAAAATTCTTGGGAGCTATATGTCTCATCTTCCTATATAGGATTGTAAATAGTTTAACTTTTATCAAATCCCTTATGATTATTCCAATTTAATTTCTCATGCCAGCCAGTATACTGAAACTGTGATGGAAAAAGTTGCTATGTGGAGGGGATAACTGTATTCAGCTCTGGTGTTTTCATCAGGAATGCTTCAAAATAATCTGTTTCATCAAATGTCCATTTTTCCTCCCTGAAGGATTAGTTTTGCTGGGTAGGTTATTGTAATCCTAGCTCCTTGTCCTTCTGGAATATCATATTCCAAGATCTCCGATCCTTTAATGGAGAAGCTGCTACATCTTGTGTGATCCTTACTGTGGTTCCATGGTATTTGAGTGGATACTTTATGGCTCCTTGGAATATACATACATATATATACACACACATACACACACACACACACATATCACATATGTATTTTAGATAGATATAGATTTTTTTTTTTTACCTGGGAGCTCTAGATTTTGTATATAATGTTCCTGGGAGTTTTGGTTTTGGGATCTCTTTCAGGAGGTCATCAGTGAATTCTTTGGCAGCTTTCTTTATATTTTCTTGAAAGATGATGTCTAGGCTTTTTTGTTGTTGATGTTGTTACTGATCATGGTTTTCAGGTAGTCTAATAATTTTTAAATTATCTCTCTGATATATTTTCCAGAGCAGTGTTTTTCCGGTGAGATATTTCACATTTTCTTCTGTTTTTTCACTTTTACCTTTGCTTTGTTTCTTAATGTCTCAGGGAGTCATCTTCCTCTTGCCCTGTTCTGATTTTTAAGGAATTATTTTCTTCAGTGAGTTTTTGTATCTTTTTTTCCATTTTACCAATTTTGCTTTTTAAGTAGTTCTTTTCTTTGGAGTATTTTTGTACCTCCTTTTCCATTTGATCTATTCGACTTTTGTAAGTTCACCTCTTCAGTGAATTTTTGTGCCTCTTTTACTATTTGGTGTCCACAGATATCTTCAGATCTTTGTCAGAAAAGCTGCTATCTTTATAAAAGAAAAAAAATGTTGACCCCAAATGGAAGACATTTGCCCCTATTGAATTTATAAAACACTTTGGTTCAGTGAATAGAAAGATAACTTGTGTTCAGATTCCACTTCTGAAACAAACTGGCTGTGTGGTGGCGGGCAAGTCACTATGTAACAGGTAGAACTAATATTGCACTTGCATAATGGTTGTTGATCTTTATTGGTTTAAGGATTTTCCTATGTACAATATTCCTTACTTGTTTTATATCAAAATGTGAATAAAGTTAGCCTGGCTATTTTTAATGCAGCTGTGCTAGCTCTTTTTCATCATCACTCCCACTTTTATATGTTCACTAACCATCGGTTTAATACTGCACAGTTTTAACAACAAGAAGGATGACGATGATGATGATAACGATAACCACTACCATATGACACTTCCTGTGTTCCCAGGCACTGTGATGAACATTTTACAATTACTATTTCATTTCATCCTCACAACAATCCTGTGCGGTAAATGCTGTTATTATCCTCATTTTACAGATGAGGAAACTGAAGCAAAAAGAGGTTAAGTTATTTGCCCAGAATCACACAGCTAGTAAGTGTCTGAGGCTAAATTTGAACTCACTTCTTCCTGACTCCAGGCTGCAAGTTTTACTAGGAATTTCAGTCAGATTTGTTAGTGTATTGTTTGTAGGTACCATCCTTTTTTCAGTTTTAAAATAGAGATAATTTTTACTTTCTTGAGCCTGTGGAGGTATCCTGAAACAAGTGAACCAGACAGTTTTCTTCCTGGCTTGTTTTCTGTTCCCTCAGGTTTCACTCTCCAAGCAGTTCTTTTATTTCAGCAGAAACAAGAAAGTGGTGAGAAAATCTTTAGCAATTTAAGGGAAAGAAAGATTTGGTAAAGTTCAACTTTAATATACAAGGAATTTGAAAGGCTGTAAGAATATAAAATGCAGTATTACCAAGTGTCACAGCAAGCTCCCCAGCATGCCCAGGATGACTTGCTAGCACAGGTTCTTTGATCTACTTTTCTTAAAGAAAGCAACTTTTGAGGGGTCAATAATCTTTTTTAATCACATATACCAAGAGAGAAAATACAAGCAGAGAAATAAAGACCAACTGATAGAGCTTCTAACTGTCTGACCATAAGCAACACATACATCAGAGATCAACAGACAGATCTGGTTGTCTGCCCATTACATGCATATATGACCAGAGAGAGGAACACCAACATCTGGGTTTTGGAGAGTGGGGGTGGGGAATCTTTAACAGCTACCCAGAGTTTCATCAGGTCATATCACTTGAACATTCTTCCAAATAGTGAGCCCCCAAACCAAACTTCACCTCAGAGTATAGATACACTTTTGAGAGCCAGAGAGCATGACCCTCACCACCTAGGCCTCATTGATTAACAAAAGGTGTGGGCATTCTTACCAAACAAACCTCCCTTAATGGGCTCCAGATGAGGCCTGTTAATGGGGGAGGGGGAAGATATTTAATTAACATCACACCAAGATTGTCTTAATAAAGTTAACTGGAAAGGTTTTATTTAAATTCTAATTTCTTAAGTTGGGAAATTGTATTTTTCTCTTTTTGGTCAGAAAATAAATTTCATTACTGGGTATCATTGTAAGATTAATAGGAAAAAACTTCTTTGTATCTAGAACCTTTATAGAGCATTATCAGGAATAAGTAGATAGGAAGGTGACATGTCCCTTGGAAAGTGAACTTTTAGTTTCCCTAAAGTTCTCTAGGCCTTAGGAAGTTCAAATTGAGGCCTTTTCCCTATGTTTAGAGGAAATGTGACATTTTAAATGTTTTGTAGTAATTAAAGGCTTCAAGTAATTTCTTAGGTAATGTTTATGTTCATTCTCTCCTGCTACTCCAGCAAGAATGTTTTCTGGGTCTCCAATAGTCCTTGTAGAATGAGTATTTTTCGTGGACAGACGAGATTGCCTCATCAGTGTAAATTCACATTTGCCCTTTGTCGCTGTGAGCAAACCAGGCTTCTAGGTCTGTCAGTTAACAAGCATCAAGTAAACTCCACCTGTGTTCAGGTGACCCAAAGCAGGAAGGAATAACTAATATACTGGGTGATAAATTCAGGAACCAGGAACTATAGAGATCTTGACAGGGCAGCATTATTTACTTTATGTTCTGCTCTGTCATTCTCTGAAACTAATGACTGCCATTGAAGTTCAGTCCAAGACTTTATTCTCTAACTGTGGAATAATTTTCTGTCTTGAGTGCTAATTGACTAATACAGCAGTGAAAAGGTCACATTATCAAGTTCTTACACTTTATTAATTATTGTCAAAGTTAGAGAAATACATGAAAATAAAAGAACATGATATAAAGCCAGAGACCTTCAATAGGGCTGCCTGTTAAAGAGATGAAAAGAACATTAATGAAAAGGAGAAGGTGTGTTATCCTCTTATCATAAGTAGGTGGGTTATTTCTACTTTGTCAGGCTTATAGAACTGTGGTGGGGGAAACCTTTCCAGCTTTCTTGTCTCTTACAAGTTAATAATGCTGTCTTTTTTTTTTAACCAGAATAGCTGGTTGAGATAGTAGGGTTGGCTGATCTGCTCAAGGAAAGACACTCTGATTTCCTTTATCATAGTTCTCTTTTTCTCATTTGATACTTAATGTTATTGTAATATAGTTATTTTTAAATATACATGTCACTTCTAAACCAAAATATAAGTTCCAATGTAACAGCCAACTTACAAATCTTATTCTTTTTTGAATATCTCAAAGTGCCTTGCACCTAGTAAGGATGATGCTAATGATATGCCGCAAAGTAAGAGTGAACCCATTTTGTGTGAATTCTCTGTAACTTTGGGCTTCATTTTGCTTATGGCTCTAGAAGCTGCTTCCATACTGGCAGAATATCAAGACAGAGATTTGGAAATCAAAGTGACTTAATGTAAAGTATATTGTAGTAGATTTTCGTGCTAGCACCTTTGCTCTTACAGACTCAAGATTTATGTTACTGTCTTTGTTTTTATGCTACAGTATTTTTAAAATTATTTTTAATAAGGTAGCTAGGTGGCCCAGTGGATGGACTACTAGACTTAGAATTAGTAAGACTCATCTTCACGAGTTCAGTCTGGCCTCAAATACTCCCTAGCCATGTGACCCTGGCAAGTCACTTAACCCTGTTTGCTCAGCATCTTATCTATAAAATGAGCTGGAGAAAAAGGTGACCAACTATTCTAGTATCTCTGTCAAAAGAAGCCCAAATGGGGTTATACAAAGTTGGATGTGAGTGACTGAACAACAAGAAATGTTTTTAATAGTATTTCATGGGGATAGGAAGAGCTATCAAAATATTGGCAGACTTTATTGACAGCTTGTATCTGTCTCTGCACCCTGTGTCAGGTTGTATGTGGAAAAAGTTTTTCTGTCAGGTATTATGTAAGTGATAATTGACTATTATCTCTAATAAGCCTTTCCTTTTAACGTACTAAATTCACACAGTAATGTATACAATTTGAAGTTAAACTACCATTAGACATTGGAAGTTTTCAGATTCCCTTGGATAATGTATATTAGGAAGGATTTAGGAGCCCACACTGGATTATTTCCTGTGCTAATGGTTCTAAAGTACTGTAGACATTTTGACATAGCATATTATCTTCAGTTGTTTAACAAAATTGAAATTACGGTATTTTAAATTTTGTTGCCATTTGAAAGTAGCCTCTTATCTTTAAAAAACAGACTAGCACTAGTATCTTATTTTGCTAAGTAGAGCTAGTGATTTTGTATTTTTCAAATGATTCTTTTCAACAAAGAAGTAAAAAGCTATTTTGAAATTGATCCTGTAACTTTCTCATGGATCTGTTGAGTTTTAATCATCTGCCCTTTCTTAAGCACCTAGTTTCTAGAGGTCTTATCATATCTGTATATATCAGCAATTCTTTAATTTCAGATTTCTTTGAATCTGAGTAAGTCACAATCATTTATCTTACTTGAATGTGATATAAGCTACAAAAACATGGAGATTTAAATTATGCTTTTCTTTCTTTCCACTATCTATGAATAATTCAACATTTTAGATGTTCGTGCTGCAAGAGAACAGATTGGAGGAATTCAGTACTCTGCTATGCAGCTAGATGTGAATCCTCGAGCTCCATCTGCATTTAGTCTGCCTGCAACTCTGAGTTCTTCAGCTTCCTTTACTGGAAATTTTCCTGGTAATATACTGTCACCCCAACCTCCTAGCAGCTCTTACAGTGGCCTGACAGGACCTCAGCATCCCTTCTATAACCGGGTAAGTCAATGCTACTACCTTGTCATTTCAAGAATTGACTTTCAATGTGATGCCATAATTAAGTAGTTCGTGGTTTCCTTGGTACTTTGAAATTGTATTTTGTTCTTAAAACACAAAGGAAACTATAAAGATGATATTTAAAATAGTTTACTGTTGAGGTAAATATTCAAGAAAGAAGAGAGAAATTAAATTAGAATGATTTCTAAATGCAATCCAAATATAAGATGTACTTTTTACTTTTATAGAGAAATCATTTTGGCAATCAGGCAATCAGAACTTGTTTTTATGTGTATATATTTTCTGACATACACATTGATATAAATAGAAGCATGATTTAATTTGAAGATCATCCTGTTTTTGTTTACGCATATTCCACTTGTCCTGTTTAATGTTTTAAATTGTCATTTGAGGCAGCGAGGTGGCAGCGTAGCTGTGGACAGAATTTGAGCCTGGAATCAGCAAGACCTGAATTCAAATGTGGCCTCAGACATCTAGAAGTTGTGTAACCCTGAGCAAGTCACTTTGCCTTTGCTTATTTCAGTTTCCTCATCTGGAAATGGGGATAAGAGTACCTACTTACTGGAGTTGTGAGGAAGAGTTGAGTTAATATTTACAATAAAAGACCTTAGCACACAGTGCCTGGTACATTAGATGCTCTATAAATGCTCATTCTCTTCACTTTCCTGCTTATTTGGATCTTTCATAAATTTTGGTTGATTTTTTGTTTTTGGTATTTTTTTGTACCTCAGAAAATAAAGTACTTGGTAAAAAAACTATTGAAATTCAAAGCTCAAAAATTTTCAAAAGATTTTTACAGTTAAATATGACATTGTACATATTTATGAATGTAGAGAAGAATTTTAGAAACATGAGTTTTTGTTATAAATGTAAATGTATAGGAATTTGTACTTGAATATAAACAGTGTAATCTATGTATTACGATTTTAAGTAATATAGAGCTGCTAATTCATAATAAATATGTAAAAACTACTTTTACTTTCTAGAAGTTTGCACTCATGAGCCATGACTTTGGATGCTCTAGGCAATTTGTGACTGGGGAAATGGAAACCAGCTTAAATAAATTCAAACAGGATTGATCTTACACAACCAAATTGAAGAAGACAGAACCATCTTTTGTTGATTAGTCATCCTAAAGATAGTTCTTGCATCAAGGCAAATTTGGTAAATCCTAGATTTGTGCTTTGTGGTTCCATGGCAGCAATTTATCTTCAACAACCTCCATGCTGAGTTTGGGTTCTACTACTACTACCTTGGGCCATTGTTGAGAGGAACAATCAATCTGCCAAAATACATTACATTTAGGATGCTACGCAAGGGCTGTTTGATATAAAGAGTGCACAATAGAATTTTATGATGATTTTTAAAATGTTTACTTTAAAAAAGTTAACCCAAATAAAATTGAAATATGCAGTAATAAGTAGTTGGCCACAGATATCTTATGCCAGCTTGCCTTGATTATTCTACCCTTGTTACCAGAACAGAAATAAATTTCATAAGTGAAATTTTAATAAAATAATTTTTATCATAATAAGATTTCTCTGTAGAAGTAGCAGCTTGACAAGCAGAGCTCATGTCTTTGCACTGTTTAGTCTAATGGAAATTTTATTCTTGTAGATTTTATTTTAAATCACCTAAACAGTCAGAATTCATACTTTTGCACAAATTGTGTCCGTTGTGATATTTAGATGCTAGTTCAACTTTGAAATTCAGAAACATCATTTGAAAGTGAAAAAAAATGAGAGAAGAGAAATATAGATTACTAGGCTGAATAGTCACCAACATTGATTGTTGTTTTCTCAAGACTATAGTGTTTTTGACCCATTTTTCTAAGGAATGACCTGTTTTGGCCTTGATAGTGAAAGCACTTAGGACTTAAAAGCTTAGGCCTTAAAAAAACAAAAAACTAGATAGGTTCCAGAAACTTCATATAATTGAAACTTATGAATTTTAATGTATATCTACCATAGGTAGTGTGAAATTTTTAAGCAAAATTTCAGTTTATCCAATTATAATGTATCATAAAATTGTAGCTGAGCAGTGTGTTCCACCCTTGAAATAACCTGCTTGCATATTAAAAATGACTCCTAGGTCTTAATGTCATGCAGGATTGTAACATAGCTGAGGTCCTTTTGAGTAGCTGAACTACCCTGGATAATATCTAAGTTAGATCCTTCTGGAAGCATTCTTTATGTAAAATAACTACTTAGTTGTGAATTGGTGGTAGTGTGCATTTTGTTTACTGGAATCAAAAAGGAGCCAAACTTTAGTTTTTAAAAAATACATAATATCTTTTGTGTTTTTAGAACAAAGCAAAATGTAAATAATTCCACTTCCCTGAATTTATTTTTAATACAGTATTATCTATGCAAAATAAATAAAGCTGTTTTGGGCTTGTTTCTGGTTTACACATTAGGCTTTAAAAAGAGGATTTATGTTTTGTTGGATTGATAAGTTTCTTTTGATCATAATATAATTTTATTTCTGTAATTGTTTATCCCCCTTTTTTGTTACATGTTTCTTTCCATAGCCATTCTTTGTCCCATATGTTAACCCGCCAAGGTATTACCCTGGCAGTTTCCATCATCTCATCCCACGTCCATCTATAAAAACGAATTTTTCCAGAGATCAGAACAGTGGCCTAGTAAGTATGTGAAGGGTAATGAAAATATTGATCTAGATACATATAGATGACCTTAAAAATAAGTTTGATAATTTCCTGTCAGTACAAATAATATAAATTATTAAATAAATATCTCTAAGAATTACTAAGCTATTGCTAATGCAAAATGTATTTTGTTTATTTTTAATTAGTTACTATATGGAAGGAAAATTACTTTCAGTGTTAGTAGTGAATGTTAACTTCTTTGTAATAAAGACTTTTGTTTTATAATATTTTTCCTGCATTTTTAATGAATGTTGCCATTTATGAATTCTCATTTGATTTTCAATGGACTTGAATATGAAATATCTAAAAATACTTACTATGTTATATAAATGAAAGGTGTTGAAAAATCATCCTAAAGCATTTTGTTTTAACACGGTAGTTAAAATTGTTTTTAAAAAATACTACAAGAAGACATAATGGAAACAAAATACATTTTGTATTAAATATACTTTATTTCCAGTCCTTTAGGATAACTATGTTTTACTCAAATTTAAATAATTTCAAAAGGTAAAAACCATCCTTCTCTATCTGTTTGAAGAGAAAAATACACTTCCCCTTAAATAAATTTTTCTGAAAATATTTAGAACTCAAAAAAAAAATTAACTTTTCTTTTTAATTCTAAAATGTTACTACCAAAAAATGTTATTGGAAGTTTAAGAAAAAAAAGAACTTGATTACTTCTATAAAATGATTATTTAATATTGTGATAATCTTGAAAATCATTTTCATTCATTGTCATATTTTGGTTTAAGCCTTAATTGATTCACCCATATTGTATTGTTTTGTTGTGTTGTTAGGAAGTTATCAAGGAGGATGCTGCTGAGGGGCTTTCTTCACCCACAGACTCCTCAATGGTAATAACTGAGTAGTCATGTGGTGTGGAACTCTAGCATCTCATTGCTTTTCAACAGTAATGTTCTTATATTAATTGTAATTTTAGCAGTTCACTAACACTGCATTTGTGCTGTGATGGGCAACTAGCATAGCATAGCTAAACACTAATAAGTGTAGTTTTTTTAAATAAATTTAAGAGCTAGTGTGTTTATTTACCCCTTAAGCCCTTTCTTTCCCCATCTTACCTCTTCTTGACTTAACCCTAAAATGTATTTTTCCAATTTTATTTTATTATTTCTATAGTTTTCATAACCAAGTTATGGTTTATCATTTTGCTCTAGCCTTTATCGCTACCATCATGTTGTTGTAGTTAATTGCTATATAGATAGAAGAATTTTGCATTAAAATATCTGCAATCATTCAAAAACCGCAGTGTTGAAATTGAAACCATATTCAGTACTTAATACTTAAACCTGTGTCTGCAATTTGTACTTATATCATAAATGCCATATAACTTTCTTTTCTACAACAACCCACAGACTATAGATCGTAAAATAAATTTGCTGCTAGAACTATAAGATTATCTTATTATAAGAGAATTAATAGTAATTTTTTGCTAACATCTTAAGATATGAATTTTTTTAGTTGCAAGAAATTTTAAGATTTTTCTTGTATTCTTGTGTTTAGTAAAACATGAACTCAGCATGAAAACTTCAAAATAAGCACTATATATTAAATAAAATTCAGAGTTCTTTTGAATTCATTCCATGTACATCCTTCTATTTGATTTATTTTATTTAATAGTGCATTATTGCACATGTAAGTATAATCAGTCATGGTTCTAAAGCTCTCTTAATATGTGGGACAGTGGATTATACTAATTTAGTGAATTGTATCCGGAATTCCTACATACTTGTGAACTTGATATGCTTTTAAGTCAACATTAAGATTCCAGTTTATTATTAATGGTAGTAGAAAAAAGATGAAACAATTTTTGGTGCTTCTGTTGCAAGTGTAAATTCTTCTGAACCATTAGCATCTCAGTAGACATATTCAAGTCTTTTCAGTTAGCCACAAATGATGAACACAGTATCCCATAATTCTTTTGGAGTGTTTAGGGAGTTTTTCATTCATAGATCAATAGGCATTGTATACCTAATAGCTTTTACTTAGAGAGTCTTTGTTACATATATTCATGATTACAAATGTTATTCTTTATTCCAAAAAATGTTGTGAAATGTATCTGAAAACCACACACACACATATTCTGCATATTCCCCTGACCAGTGTTATTTAATAATACTATCAGTGCATCATAATAAAATTTCAATGTAATGTCTCAATACTTAGCTGTAATATCATTAGGGCAATTGTTTTGTCAATTGGTGATACCCCAACTTAACACGAAGTGTTCTCAACTCCCTCTAATATCAGTCTGCTTACTAATGATATTTTTGTTATATGTGCCTAAACGTTGTTCAGATGAGACTAATTTTTCCTTTGAAGGCTGTCACCTAATATCAAATTTCATCACAGCTATTAATGATGTAGGTGATGTATGCCTATACTGTGACCAGCTTTAAGAGTTTTAATAGTTTGAATATGCTAAATTAGTTAACATTCTATTCTAAGTAATGTAGAAAAATTTTAATAACTAGAGAATTCTGTAGAACCATTATGCAATCTTCCATTTAGGGATAGTCTTCAAAGTTCCTTTTTGAGGAAGGAGAAAATGTAATCTAAGTGAAATGTTTAAAAGATGCCGACGATAAAAATTAATTCTATATTTCTGCCTTGTTTAATAAATTTGCTATACTATTTTGCTGTATATAATATTAAAAGAAAATGCTGCCATGTGCCTAATGTAAGAATGCTTTGCTTCTGAACAAAACAGTTAACAACTACAGTAGCACATGGGACTGGTTTTTATAGTAGAGATTAATTAGTCAAAATCAGCAAAGACATAGCTCAACGTTTTGAGACGTAATTCAGTAGTGGAACTGAAAATGAAACTGTAAGGTTGTTATTCTGTAAACTTCTAACCAAAGCAGCATATAAGCATTTAAAAATACGGATGTTTTAACTAAAAGAATGTGGTAAAAATACCAACATTTATTTCTTGCACTTCATTCTTGAAAAGTATGTCAAAAAGACATTATTTTAAATTACATTTTTCATAAGAAAAGTGTTAAGTGTGCTCCTGATAGAAGATTAAGTAAAAATAAGACAAACAGCGAAAGTAAAAATAGTGATACCAAAGCCCTATATTCATTTTAATTAGTAAAATTTGGCCTCAACTTCAGTAAAAAGGAAATGTATATATTATTCACAATTAACAACAAATATTTTTTAACCACTTGCTTTGTGCAGAATACTTTGCCAAAGTTCTCAGGTTAGAAGAATTTAAACTGTCTTGGCCTCTGCCATCAAGGAGTATGCCTCTTTAGTGCATCAGTACTTGTTCTTGGATGTGGTAACACATTCTGATAAATATTTCAACCCTCTTATTACTTAGTGTATGGGCTTTAAGAGATGTTATGACCAAAAACTTTATTACCCTGAAGGCTGGTAATGGGACTACCCATTGTACTATGTATGTATCAGAAAATGCTACATACTTCAGTGCACTTTTGTGGGTATTTCATACATTGGTGCAGATTTCAACCTAACCATGTCCTCTTATCAGATAAAATTCTTTGTTACCATTTTCTCATAGGATCCTCCACAAAGAATCCACCCTACCTGATACAGGTCTTCCTCTAGATCTTTAACATTTCATGAATAGCAGTTTAGTACTTGTCATGGATAAATATAGTAGATTAAAAACTCTCATTCATTTTACTGAAGTTATCAACATTCAGAGGTTAAGAATTAGTAATTTGGTTGATCTTTGTCTCCTAAAGAATGATTCCAAATGTAGTTTGGATTCCAGTGCATTATTTTCCTTGCAGTAAACTTTCTTGTAGTAAGTGGTGACATTGAAAATCATTCCATAAATTGTTTTGAGCTGTACTCTCAAATTACTCAAGTGGGTTTTCAGTAAATACTTATTGTTGATAATGGTAATGGTATTTCTCTCATTTATTGAATTTTAAAAAGTAAAGAACTGTTCTAGGCCTTGACTAATTGATAAATCATTTAAAAATAAAGCTGCTCACTGTCAGACCAAATAAAGGGCATCCAGAAAACAATGGGCTATAAAGTCAGTTTATTATATTTATTTCCAATCCCTCTTTCATACTTTAACAGCTATCAACATTACTTTCTACTTAAAAACAACTTAGCAGCAACAACCCAAACCATAAAAACCAATTACCAGGTCTTTAAGAACAGTTATAAAGGAGTTTCAGAATATTTTTCAAAGAATTATTAAGATTGTCTAGGAAAGAAAAATTTATATGCCTTTATGTTCATCTATTTAGTTACCTGGAATAAAGGATAAATGGATGTTTAATTAGTTTCAGACAAGTAGAAGGCTTAAGTATGAAATGGCTTAAGTTGAGGAATTGCCTGTATATTCCTGTCTTCACTTCTGGTTTAGAATATCTTAACCTACTTTTAAAAGAACTTTTGTCCTTATATCCAAACCGTACTTTTTACTATCTCTGCTTAGGAGGAGGCCAAGACAAGAAAAATAAAGATGCCATGGGTAAGGAATAAGGTGCATTCAGAACTGTGTAAAAAGCCTGTCCAGTGTAGCTGCTCATGTTGTGTGCTATTCATCAGTTCTTGTCAGTTTGTGAGTCACCTTGAAAAATGAAAATGATTCAAAAAGTTTTCAAATAACCTCATCATCCCCCCCTTTTTAGCTCAGACCCAGACAAGTTATTCTTTTTTGTCTTTTGAAGGGTAACTTAAAAAAAATAATTTATCCCCTACTTGAAAATCTTCGTATTGTCTTCCAGGCTAGAACTTGAAAAAAAAGTGAAGATATAATCTTTAATTACATTTTAATGGAAAGGTTTTGAGTCCATAGCAGCCATACATACACACATATTTGTACAGATATGTATTAGTTTCAATGCCTTAAGTATTATAACTATCAAAAAATTAAGTGATAAAATTAATTGCATTGAAGTTTTATAAAAGTTTAATGATTTTCAAAAGATTGCCTTGAAAACAAACCTTACAAATGTAGTGTTAAATAAAACCCATCTTTCAGACTCTCCATCTGCCAGTTTTGTAGCTGTGATTTCGATTAGAAGTAGCAAAGACACATTTTCCTACATTATTAGCACTAGTTTCTTTTTTAATAAAGTTGTTTTTTAATAAGTTGTTTCCTTATAGCAAAATTATATCAGTTTCAGATACTCTTAAAATGTCCAGGATCATTTGCATTCACAACCATTTGTGTAATTTAAAGTTTAAAGCTCAATCTTGGCCACTTCAAAACAAGCATATAAAGTTAGTAGAATCCTACTGCAAGGATGTAATATATCAGCTTTAAGGAGTTAGTGTTGTCAACTAACTTGATATATCAATAGCAATACAGATTATTTTAGAATATTAGAAACACCTGTAATGTTTGATAAAAAGAGTAATTGTCACATGCTTTGACTTTAATTAGAATTTTAAAAATCTGGATTACTATAAAAATGTATTAAAAGTAATGTATCAATGCTTCCCTTAATCAATTTTAGTTTCTTACAGCATGCTGTGAAGGTTTTTTTCCTTAAAATGACATGGTTTGGGGTTTAACCTATTATAAAAGAACAGAGTATTTTCTTTCAAATATGTTCCTGGACATGTTCTGTGTTATGTAATGCTTGTTTGAGTTAATTAATTTTATGATACCTGTAGCAAAATAATTGAACATTTGTTGTTAAAAAGGAAAAAAAGAAAAAAAGAAAGAAGTAAAAAATAAAGTAAAAAAAGGTAAATAACCCTCAACTGTAATTTCTCAAATTGGGGGGGTGTTCTTAATTAATTTTAAACTATTATTTGGTAATATTTAATATTTGGTAAATTCTGAAGTTTCATAGACTAGATACTTCTGAATTTCACTTCATATAAATTGTCTAAAAACAGCATATGTCAATACTGGGTATCAAATAATGATGTCCCATAATTATAGAGTTAGATTCCAGGGTTTAGGTTTGGTTTTGTTGTTTTGTTTTTTTTTAATAAAATGAGTGGTTCAAATGCCACTATCTGTTAGTTTTTAAGCATTGTATTTAATGTTTTCATCTTAATATTATCTTTCATTCTGTTTTATTCCTTTCTTAAAGCAGTGTAAATCTGGGTTTAACAAACAGAGACAGGTACAGCAACTTTTTGTGAATTCTCATTCACTTACCTTATTAGAATTGTTTAGATGCTATCCTTGGCACGTTCAAGCTGGGCTGAGAAAAACTAATGCTCATTTTGATTTTTTTGCTTAGTTTGAAAAGCTGCTTTTAGCATTTTGCATGGCATGAATTTCTGGCTGATGATTTCTAAGTACATTTATTAAAGAAAGTAAAGTTTTGACACAAAATAAATTATCCCCAAAGTAATTTAACTTTTTAAAAATACCGGACCCTTTGAAAGGATATAGATGCTGCATTTATGAAGAACAATTCAAATTTGTGTGCATCTTTTTGAAGTTTACATTTTAACAAGTAATTCCAACATGCTGTTTTTTGTTCTTAATGTTAAAATAATTTGCTCTTTGCCACTAAAGCTTGTTGACTTTAAAATAAGAATACAGCTAAATTTCAGTCTTCCCATTGAAATAATTCATGTGTTCACTATGCAATAGTACATTTAAGTATTATAAATTTGATAATAATTGAAACACAAATTGGAAAAAATTAAATTAGCTATGGTTATTGTCATTTTGATACTTCTTTGTCATTTCCCAGGTTTTCCACCAATAATAACATGTAGTACTTTCAGTACAGAAGTCCTTCTTTGTATAGTAATCTTGTGAGGTAGATAATAAAGAGAAGGAAACTGAGGCAGTGAGAAGTTAAATGACCTACCCTTATTATTAAACAGCTAGTAAAATTTTGAGGGCACTATTTGAACTCAGATTTTTAATTTTAAAATGTGCTGTTTACTATACCAAAAAGATATAATATGGTAGGTTATTGTTATTTTAAAGATCCATTTCAAAGTAACTATGATCTATGATTATTATTCTGGAAAGGACCTTACAGTTAGAAGTTATTGTGGTGATGGATTCCAAACTTTCCAAATATGTCTTACTAATGAATGTTAAATGAGCAGAACTTTTATTTGTTCATACGGGTAAATTATGACTGCATCACATAAATTGTTCAGAATTATAGTATTAGTGATTTTTAATACCTGATGGTTTGGATTTTTAAAGTCAGCCTAAGGTAATAACAATGTGAATTCTTACTATTTTTCTTCCTTTTTATTTTAAAGAAAATTTCCTTCCTTTTGTAAAATATTTTTTATGTTCCTTAAAGGTTGCTGCTTATCTGAATAAGTATAATTAGAAGTGAATGATTAGCTGAGAGACTTGAAACCACTTTGCAGTGATTTTTTAAATTTTACTTTATTCTTTTCATATAACAAAAATCTGCTTTACCTTCCTCCTACTGCTGACTTTCCTTCAATTGAAAAAAGGGGAGGAAAGGAAAACAAAATCCTTATAATAAATGTGAATGATTAAGCAAAGCAAATTTCTGCATTAACTATGTCTAATAAATATATTTCATTCTGTACTCTTTAGTCCCTCCTCTGTCAAGAATGAAGATAACATATTTCATCATTATTTCTTTGGAATTGTGGTTGATGATTACCTAGATCAGAGTTCTTAAATCTTTCCAAGTTGCTTGTCTTTACAGAGTTGTTACAATTGTATACACTTTGTCCTGGTTCTGCTCACTTTACTCTATATCAATTCATACAAGTCTTCCCAAGTTTCTCTGAAACCCCCTGCTTCCTTATTTCTATGACACAATGGTATTCCGTTATGTTCACATATTATGTTTGGTTCAGCTGTTTCTTAATTTGTTGGCATTTCGTCTCTGCTTCTTTTATGCAACATAAAGAACTCCTTTGGGGCATAGGCATTTTTATAGTTTTGGTGGATTAAAGGGTATGCACAGTTCTGTAACCTTTTGGACACAGTTACAAATTGCTTTGCAGAACGACTATTTCAGTGTCACTTTGGAATGTTATAGTTAGTTTTTATTTCAGAAAAAAATTTTTCTAGTAGCGTAGACATGCAAGATGTTATGCATGATTTAAAACAAGAAAACCTCAGCCTATAGAAGGCTTTTCTCCAATGGAGTATCTTACATGAATATGGGTTTAATAATTTATTTTTCCCAATTGTATCTAAAAATAATTTTTGACATTTATTTTTTAAAATTTTGAGTTCCATATTCTCTGTGTACCTCTCTTCCCATTCTCCATCCTGAGATGGTAAGCAGTTTAATGTAGTTCATACATATGTAGTCATGCAGAACATTTTCTTTTGTCATGTTGCGAAAGAAAACATAAATGACCCTCCTCCCCAAAATAAAGAAAATGAAAACCAGTCTGCATTCAGATTCCAACATTTTTTTCTGTGGAGGTAGATAGCATTTTTTCATCATAAGTCCTTTGGAATTATCTTGGATCGTTGTATTGCTGAGAATAGCTAAATGATTCACAGTTCTTAATCATATATTGTTGCTATATAATGATCTCCTAGTTTGGCTCACTTTACTGTGCATCAGTTCATGTTAGTCTTTACAGTATTTTCTGAAATCATCCTGCTTGTCATTTCTTATAGCAAAACGATATCCCATCACAATCATATATCACAATTGTTCAGCCATTCCTAAATTGATAGACATCCTCTCAATTTCTAATTCCTTGCCACCTTAACAAAAGCTGCTATAAATATTTTTGTGCAACTAGGTCCTTCTCTCTCTCTCTCTCTCTCTCTCTCTCTCTCTCTCTCTCTCTCTCTCTCTCTCTCTCTCTCTCTCTCTCTCTCTCATATCTCATTGGGATACAGACTTAGTAATGGTATTGTGGGGTCAAAGAATTGTCATCTTCTGGGTACAGTTCTAAATTGCTCTCTAGAATATTTGAATCCGTTCACAGCTCCACCAAAAGTGCATTAGTGTCTCAATTTTGCCATATGCCCTCTAACTTTTATCATTTTCTTTTTCTGACGTAGTAGTCATTCTGCTCGATGTGAGGTGGTGTCTCAGAGTTGTTGTAATTTGCACTTCTCCAATCAGTAGTGATTCAGAAAATTTTTTTCATATGACTATAGTTTTTATTTCTTTGCCTGAAAACTGCCTATTCATATCCTTTAACCATTTATCAATTGGGGAATGACTTGTATTCTTATAAATATGATTCAATTCTCTATATATTTGAGAAATGAGGCCTTTATTAGAGATACTTGTAAAAAACATTTCCCCCCAACTTTCTGCTTTCCTTATTTTGGCTGCATGGGTTTTGTTTATATAATTTAAGATAATCAAAATTTTCCATTTTACATCCTATAATACTCTCTATCTCTTGTTTGGTCATACATTTTTTTAGCTCATTAAAATAATTTTTTGATAGTTTGATTAGTATGGCACTGAATAAGTAAATTAATTTAGGTAAAATTGAATTTTTATTATATTGGTTTGGCCTTACCTATGAGCAATTAATATTTTCCAGTTGTTTAAGTCTGACTTGATTTGTGTGAAATGTTTTGTAATTTTATTCATTTAGTTCCTGTGTTTGGCTTAGCAGGTAGACTCCCAAGTAATTCATATTGCCTACAGTTATTTTGAGTGGAATTTCTCTTTCTCTGTCTTGCTGCTGGGTTTTGTTGGTAACATGGAAATCCCAGTGATTTATAAGGGTTTGTTTTGTATCCTGCAACCTTGCTAAAGGTGTTAATTATCACTACTATTACTACTTGTTTAGTTGATTCTCTAGGATTCTGTAAATATGCCATCATATTATCTACAGAGAGTAATAGTTTTGTTTCCACATTGCCTATTCTAATTCCTTCAGTTTTTTTCTTCTGTTGCTGATTGTTTTAGATAGATCATTTAAAGAAAAGTTCCATTTATTCCTTTGCTAATTAGTGTTGTTTTTTTTAAATAGGAAGGGGTGTTGTATTTTGTTACATTCTTGGTGTAAATCCCACTTGGCCATAGCATATGACCTTTGTCATACATTGGTGCAATCTCCATTCTATGTTTTTATTTAAAATTTTTGCATCAATATTCATTAGGTAAATTAGTATATAGTTTTTTTTTCCTCTGTTTTATTTCTTCCTGGTTTGAGTATCAGCACCATATTTTTTGGTAGGACTGCTTCTTTACCTATTTTTCCAAATAGTTTAAATAGTATTGGAATTAGATTTTCTTTAAATTTTTGATAGAATTCACTTGTGTATCCATTTGGTCCCAGGCATTTTCTCTTGGAGAGATCATTGATGGCTTGTTCAATTTCTTTTTCTACTGTGGCGTTATTTAAATATTCTATTTCCTCTTCTCAGTGTGAGCAGTTTACATTTTTGTAAATATTCATCCATTTATCTTAGATTGTCAACTTTATTGCCATCTATTTGAGCAAAACAGGTCCTAAAATTCACCCTTTTCATTATTGATACTAGCAACTTAGTTTTCATTTTATTAAATCAAATTAACCAAAGGTTTATCTATTTTGTTGTTTTTTCTTCCATAAAACCAGGTCTTAGTTTTATTTATTAGTTCAGTGTTAGTTTTCTTACTCTCAGTCGTATTGCTCTCCCTTAATTTTCAAGATTTGCAATTTGGTGTTTAATTGGGGATTTTTAATTTGTTCTTTTTCTCTTTTTTATAGTTTCTTGCCCATTTCATTGATTTGTTCTTTCTGTTTTATTGATGTAAGCATTTAGAGATATAAATTTTTCCCCTAAGTTCTGCTTTGGCTGCATCCCATACATTTTAGTATATTGTCTCATTCTTGTCATTTTCTTTAATGAAGTTATAGATTGTTTCTATGATTTGTTCTTTGATCCACTCATTCTTTCTGATTATTTAGTTTCCAAATAATTTTAACCTATCTTTCCATGACTTTTATTCATTGTAATTTTTATTGCAATATGATCTAAAGAGGATGTATTTAGTATTTCTGCTTTTTGCATTTGGTTGTAAGGTTTTTGTGTCCTAATATATGATTAGTTTTTGTTTAGGTGTCATGTACTACTGAGAAAAAGGTATCTTCCTTTCTATTCCTTTTCTGTTTTCCCCAGAGGTCTCATATATGTAAATTCTGTTCACCTCCTTAACTTCTTTTGTTCATTTTTTTTAGTTAGATTTATCTAGTTCTGAGAAGGGAAAGTTGAGTTTCCTCACTAGAGTATAGTTTTACTGTCTCTTCCCAGGTTTGATACATTAACTTTTCCTTTAAAAATTTGGATGCTGTACCATTTGATGTATATATGTTTAGCATTGATAAACTTTGATTGATACACTACTTGTGTAGTTCCTTCCATCCTGTTTTCTCCATTTATCCTTCTCTTACTCCCTCCTCTTACCTGTCCTTCCTTACCTGTACTTCTTTAAAGTGTTTTACTTCTCACCACTGCCTCCCCCAATCTAACCTCCCTTTTATCAGTCTTTTCTCCTTCTCTTATTCCCCTCCCCTCCTACTTCCCTATAAGGTATGATAGATTGCTATACCCAACTGAGTCTGTATGTTATTCCCTCCCAATTCCAATGGGAGTAAGGTTCAAGCAATGCTTGCTATCCCTTCCATCTTCCCCATTGTAATAGCTCTTTCATGTCTCTTTTTTGTGAGAAAATTTACCCCATTCTGCCTCTCCTTTTCCATTTCTCCCAATGCATTGCACTTTCTTAACCCTTCATTTTTTTATATCATTCTATCATAATCAACTCATGTCCACACCCTGTCTATATATACTTCTTTTAATTGTCCTTATGCTGATAAAGTTCTCAAGTATCATCTTCTAATGCAGTAATATAAACCGTTGAACCATATTGAATTCCTTACAATTTCTCATTCCTGTTTACCTTTTGATGTTTTTCTTGAGTCTTCTGTTTGAAGACCAAATTTTCTGTTTGGCTTTGGTCTTTTCATCCGTAACTTTGAAAGTTCTCTGCCCGCAACTGGCAGATTGGAGGCACGGTGGTTGATAGAAAAGAAAGAGATGACAGCAGTGGAGGCTAGGGGAGCCTGTACTATCTGTACATGACTGGTACATGACTGATTTATTGATTTGAGGGTCAAGTTTATACACTCTGTCAAGCAAGCCAGCAAGGTTATTCCCATGAGAACATTTTTAGTTTACATCTTTTACTTCCATATCTTAGTTCCTTCTGCGTAACAATCTCGGGGTACACATTCAGCGTCAAGCTGATCTAATCCTTGCTTATCAGGAGTAGGATGGTGACCCAATTTCCTGAGAACGTCAGCCTTTACGCTAGTACAAATCCCAAGTACCGCACATTCTGGACTCCATCAGTACTGGCTCTCTACAGTCCTCTGTCCCTGAAAATGTCCAATTTTTCCCTTGAAGGATTATAATCAGTTTTGCTGGGTGGTTGATTATTGGTTGTAATTCTAGCTCCTTTATTATATTGTATTATATATTATGTTATATATTATATTCCAAGCCCTCTGATCCTTTAATATAGAAAATGCTAAATCCTGGGTAATCCTAACTATGGTTCCACAGTATTTGAATTCTTTCTGGTTGCTTGCAATATTTTCTCCTTGATCTGAGAGGTCTAGAATTTAAGTATAATACTCCTGGGAGTTTTTATTTTGGGGATCTTTTTCAGGAGGTAATGGGTAAATTCATTCAATTTCTGTTTTACCCTCTGGTTTCAGGATATCAGAGCACTTGATGATTTCTTGAAAGATGATGTCTAGGCTCTTTTTTTAAAATTATGGCTTTTAAGTGGTCCAGTAACTCTTAAATTATCTCTCCTTTGTCTATTTTCCAGGTCAGTTGTTTTTCCAATGAGATATTTTGTATTTTCTCTTATTTTTTTCTTTGTTTTGATTTTGTTTGATTGATTCTTGATATCTCATAGAGTCATTAGGTGCTACTTGCCCAATTCTACTTTTTAAGGAATTATTTTCTTTGGTGAACTTTTTGTATTTCCTTTTCCATTTGTCAAGTTCTACTTTTTAAGGAGTTTTCTGCAGTAAATTTTTGTACTTTTTTTTCTATTTGGTCAGTTTTACTTTTTAAGGAGTTTTCTTTAGTATATCGTTTTCCATTTTTTGTGCTTCCTTTACCAAGCTGTTGACACTTTTTTCATGGTTTTCTTGCATCATTCTCATTTCTTTTCCCAATTTTTCTTCTACATCTCTTAATTTGTTTTCTAAAATCTTTTTTGGCCTTTTCTAGGAGTTCTTCTTGGACCTGACACCGGTTCACTTTTTTCTTTAAGTCTTCTCATATATCCATTTTGACATTGTTGTCCTCCTTTGTGTTTTGTTCTTAACCTGTCACCATCATAACTTTCTATGGCCAGGTTCTTTTTTGTTTTGGGTTTTTTTTTTTTGCTTATTTTTCCAGGCTATTTCTAGACTTTGGGAGTACTGTACCTAGCTTCACATGTTTTTGTGCTGTTCTTTTCAGAGCCAGTTCTTGGAACCTGTAAGTTTTTGGATCTTCTAAGGTGGTATGATCTAAGGTGATAATTGGTTACTGCTCTTTAGACCTGTGTTCTAGTTTGTGAGTGACTACATGTACTCTTTTCTACCCTGGAACTGTGACCGGGAGTGCTGCTCCACTGTGTCTGGCTGCTCATGCTAGTGCTCCTTCTCACTCTGGAACTGTGATCTGGGCCTGTGACTCAGATTCCCATTTGGGTAATGCACCAGACTCCTGCACTCCGTGTCAGTAAAGTGTCCCTGTAATCTCCTGACCAGTCCTGTTGTTTGTGGGTTGAGAGCTCTGGGAGTCACTGCTGCTGATTAAGTATTCCTCAAGACCTGTCCTGGCTTGTTGAGTCAAGGTCTGCTGCTGGCTTGCCTGGTGGTGCTGAACCTTGCTGCAGGCTTTCACTGGGGTTGAGGTGCTCAGGGTCTCACTGGGCCTTGCTCTTGACTTGCCTGTGCTAGATTGTGCCCCACCCTTACCTCAGTGAGACAGACCTTTCCAGTTTATCTTCTAAGTTGTCTTGGGCTGGAAAATGGTTTTACCCTGCCGTTTTGTTGGTTCTGCAGTTCCAAAAGTCATTTGGAGGCATTCAAAGTTTTTTAGAGGGGAATTTGGGAGAGCTCAGGAGAGTTTCTGTCTTATTCCGCTCCACCTTCCCCATAAAAATATTAAAATCAGATAAGATTCATTGATAGGCACAGAAAGAAGTCATCTGACCCTTCACTTAGTGGCAAACAAAATATAAAACAGGAAGGAATGTGTTCACCAAAGGTGTTTTCCTCAGTCATTATACAGCCTCATTGCTACTATTAATGCTATCTTTGATATACACAAACTGTCTTTCTTCTTAAACCTTATACATTAAAATTCAAAATCTCTCTCCCATTTTCATGCCTTAGCATGAGCTGTCTCCTATGTCTAGAATTCATTTTTTCCTCAGCACTTTCTCTTTGAAGCCCTTTCCTTCATATCTCAGCGTAAGCATCACCTTCTTTCTGAGGTCTTTGATTCCCCAGCTGTTAGTACCTTCCCTATTTACCTGGTTTCTTTCTTTTTCTCTTTCTTTCTTCTCTGCAATTTTTTATGTACCCTTTTCTTCCCTGAGAGGATGTATGTTCCTTCAGAGCATGTACTATTTCATTTTCACTTTGTATCCCCAGAACCTAGCATATCACAGAGTAGTTGTATTCACTAAAAACAATTTGATCAATGATATGAACAAGCAATTTTTAGATGAATTAATCAGCTTTCTATAGTCATATAAAAAATATTTTAAGACACTGTTGATTAGGGAAATGCAAATTAAAAGAACTCAGTAGTACCATCCCATACCTATCAGATTGACTAGTATGGTGAAAAGGAAAATGATAAGGATTAGAGGGGATTTGGGAAATTTGAGATAGTACTGCAGTGCTGGTGGAATTGTGAAATGATTAAGTCCTTCTGGAGAGCAATTTGGAACTATTTGGACCTATGTCCTAAGGGCTATAAAACCATGTATACCCTTTGACTCAGCAATACCACTGCTAGGTCTATATTCCAAAGAGATAAAAAACAAAAAGGAAAAGGACCTTTATGTACACAAATATTTGTTGCATCTCTTCTAGTGGTGGCAAAGAAGTAGAAATTGGTGGAATACCCATCAACTAGGGAATGGCTGAACAAGTTGTGGCATATGATTGTGATAGAATACTATTGTGATGTAGAAATGATGAGCAGGGTGCTCTCAGAAAAACCTGGAAAGACTTCCATGAATTGATACAGAATGAATGAACAGAACTAGGAGAACAGTGTGCAGAGTAACAGCTATAGAATACAGTGACCAATTGTGAATGGTTTAGCTATTCTCAGCAGTAGAAGTATACAAGACAATTCTGAAGGACTTAACGATGAAAAGTGTGCTACCCATCTCCAGAGAAAGAACTGATGGGGTCTGAATGCAGATCAAAGCATACTTTTTTCCTTTATTGTTCTTTTTTTCTTTTTTTGTTTGTTTTCTTCCAGAATATGACTCATGGAAATGTTTTTGCATGATAGCACATGTGTAACCTATATCAAATTGCTTATCTTCTAAATGAGGGCCTGGGGAGAGAATTCAGAACTCAAAATTTTAAAAAGCAGATGTTAATAATTGTTTTTACATTAAATGGGGGGGGAATATTAGATAAATTAAGAAATGTTTAATAGTAGAGAAAAGAAAAAAGAATTTGACCTAAACTTCTGCATAAGAAAAACCAAATGAGTGAAGAATGATTGTTGCCTAGATTAAGGGATGCAGTGTGAACAAACTTGGCCAAGAATTGAACAGGAATGAGACAACGGGCTGGGTTATATTTAGGATATTGTGTAGCGCTTCTGATGATTTCTAGTGCCCTCCCTGAAACGAAATCCCATCTTTTCAATATCCCTGTTCTTTGAGGTAATATCGCAGATACTATCACAAAACCTCTGAAAAATAAAGATGATGAAGAATAAAATTCATTATGGATATACATATATATATATGTATATATATATATACGTATATTATTTTACTCATATACACGTATATGTGTATGTATACACAAACATTGTAACATTACCAGTGGATAGTTGGGCACTAGGAGTGGTATAAAAGACATCATCACAAGGTTCCTTTCAACATAGGCAGCTGTATATAGCTCTACCAAATCTGGAGTATGCTTTGGGTCATCATCGTCTATTCAAATCTGTAGTTGCTAAGTCTCTATCTAAAATTCCTTTCTTTAAGACCAAGGTAGAAGACATGAATTCAAAGTATAATTTAATTAAACCATGGCAAGGTTGTGACAAGTAGTTAATCAATCATCAAATACTCCTAACATCCACACCTAGGTAAATTCTTTACTTCCCTCAAAGGCCTTGTTCCAGTCCCACTGTATTGTCAACGCAGCAAAAGGAATACTCGACCAGTTTCATTCATGGATGCTGCTGGTGGAAGCTATTTTGTCAAATCAACTAATCTTCATACTCAGCCTGGCAGGGGTAGAGAATGCAGCTAACCTTAGGTATATGAGGCTATGGATTTCATCCATTTTCAGAATCTGGATAGGATACCATATTTCAGGAACACTGTATCAGATGTTTACCTACTTTCTCTACAGACTCATTGGTCTCTTCTCTACATTGCTCCAGTACTCTGGTTGCCTAATGATTCATTATCCATGTACTTGCCTCAGCAAGGTCTTTAAGATATCATTTTTCTGAGTCTCCCCTGTTTCTAGTTTGTACTCATCAGACTTTCCAGAGACCTCCTTTTCTAACCTTTCAGGCATCAGAACTTATTCTGGAACATAGTCTAGACATTTTTCTCCCAGAAACCAAGTATATGTCATACCAGGCCTCAAAGCATTGTGAGTGTATGGAAGTCATATAGAGGAATGACCTTATATCTAAATCCTTGATTATTCAGAAAAATTAGTCTATACATACATACATACATACATACATACATACATACATACATATATATGTGATAAGGATATCTGAAATTATTTAAACCTCACCTAAAATCCCACGTTCTGCAAGAGTTCTGATTCCCTCTACTTGCTAATGCCTTCTGTTTGGAATTACCTGTCATTTACACTATATATTTCCTGTATGTACATAATTGTTTGCTTGTTCCCTTCATTAGAATTTTAGGGCCTTGAGGGCATATGTTTCCCTTTTTTTGTATCCACAGTGCTTAGCACAGTGCACAGTGCCCTATATATAGTAAACACTTAATCATTGCTTGTTTATTTTTTTGCTTTTCGATATGAAATTCTCTAGTGAATTAGAATAAAAGTTGTAGAGGATTCCATTCCTAACCATTGAAACAGCTTCTACATACTGTTATGAGATTGAGAATTGTGTTTTTGAATGAGTAAATCCTCCCTTTTTTTCTGTGATGCATAACTGAAATATATTTCATGTAGTTGTTTTCTTAACACAATATAATTTAGTTGTGGTTGCATGTACATTTTTACACTTAACATGAGATATTTTATTTCTACATAAAAATGATGAAAGCTATAAATATTTAAGATTTACATGTTTTGTTGACTAACACAGTAAATGAAAAATAATTGGAATGTAAATGTTATATCCTTATAGTTTACATTATATACTGTAATTACAGAATTCCAGGAGAGGCACCATGGCATAGAGGAGAGAATGCTTACTTTGGCATCAGGAGGACCTAGATTGAAGTACCATCTTTGACATCTATTAGTTTTGTGACTCTCCACAAAGTTACTTACACTTTCAGTGCTCTAGGCAACTTTGCTGAGACAGAGGAAATTCATCATTGAGATTTGCCTGTATTAGTGAAAGCACAGATCCAGCCCCTACATAAAATATGCACTGGGGAAACAAAAACAACTTTAAAGATCATCTAGTGAAGTCATTTTAAAAACTGAGATCAAGAGATTCCCAGGGTCACATACTATTTCAATGTGTAACTGTCAGTAATGTCAAGACATACTGCCACATTGTCTTTCCTAAAATTGTATGTGAAGTAATAATTATAAATTATATTTATTGTTGTCCACAAATTCTATAATCTTATTTCGGTCATCTAGGTTTTGTTAAGCACTGGGAATCAAATAAAGGAAAAATAACTAACAGCTCTGCTGTCAGTGAGCTCATAATCTAATAGAGGAGACAATATATATATATAACTGTGTTGTTGCTGTTTTTCAGTGATTCTTCATGACCCCATTTGTGTTTTCCTTGGCAAGAATACTAGAGTGATTTATCATTTATTTCTTCAATTCTTTTTGTAGATGAGGAAAATGAGGCAAACAGGGAACTCATGTTTTCCTGACTCCAGGCCTGGCATTCTATCCACCATGTCAGTTCCTGTAAACAACTATGTACAAATAGCATATATTGAGAATAAATGGGAGATAAACTTAGAAGGAAGATACTAAGGTTAAAGAGAACTTTTTTAAGCACAGACTTTTTTTTTCAGTTTCAAAGTTTCTCCCTCCCCCACCCAATGAGAAGGCAAGAAAAACAAAATCTATTATAAATATATACAGTTGTACAAAATAAATATCTATATTAACTATGTTTCTTTCTCCTCCCCCGTGTCCTCCCAAAAAAAATCAAGAGAAGAAAAAAGTATGCTTCAATATGCATTCTCAGTCCATCATTTCTTTATCTGGATATGGATAGCATGTTGCATTGTGAGTCTTTTGGAATTGTGTATCATTGTATTGATCAGAATTACTAAGGCTCTCACCAAGTTGATCGTCTTTTTAATATTGCTATTACTATGTAGATTATTCTCCTGATTCTGCTCACTTTATTTTGCATCAGTTCATAGAGATCTTTTCAGGCTTTTCTAAAACAATATCCTTCATCATTTTTTGTGGCACGATAGTATTTCCATCACATTCATATATCATAACTTGTTTTGCTGTCCAGTTGATGGACATCCCCTCAGTTTCTTGACCACACAAAAAGAACTTTGTTTTGTACATAAGTCCTTTTCCTTTTTCATTGATCTCTTTGGAGTGTTGCCATAGTAGCAGTATTGCAATTTTCAGTATTTCCAGTAGCAATGTGTGGTTGTGAAAGTTGAATTGTAAAGAAAGCTGAGCACTGTAGTGTGCTCAAATTGTGGTACTGGAGAAGACTTTTGCAAATCACTTGAACCACAAGGAGGTCAAACCAAATTAACTCTGACTGTTCCCTGGAAGACCATTTTATATGTTTTCCAAGTCAGTTGTTTTTCATAGGAGATATTTCATATTTTATTCCATTTTTTTCAGCCTTTTGACATCTCATTTTTTCATATCTCATAGAGTCATTAACTTCTTGTTGGGCTAACTCTAGGTTTTAAGGTGTTATTTTCTTTACTAATATTCTTTAATGTATTTGCAAAGCCATTAATTCTCTTTTATAACATTTTTCCAAAGCTCTGATTTCCCCATTTTATCCTCTACCACTCATAATCTGGTTTTTAAAATCTTTATTTCTCTTTTATCTCTGTAACTCTTTTCAGAATTCTTATGAACTTGTGTTGAATCAGCATTTTTATTTTAAACTTTGCTTGTACATGTTTTTTTTTTTTTTCCAAGTTCTTTTCTACTGTGTTTATGTCCTAAGCTTCCTAGTCAAAAAAGACGCTGTATGGTTACAAATTTTTGGTACTTCCAGGGTGGTATAATCTCAAGAGAGATTTGTTCACTGCCCTTCTAGTGTGTGCTCTGTAAGTTCCTGATGCAGGTTTGAGTCTGTTAAATTGTGTGTGGTCAGATTTCAGTAGACTGCTGCTGAACTCAGTCACTGTTAGCCTGCTGAGAAGTTCAGCAGGTTCAGAAAGATTAAGCTGCTAGGCTTTAGTTTGGGTTTCCTTGGTTATTCCCCTAAATATATAGGACTAAAGGTTAGAACTGAGTTCTTCCTCTGCTCTTGGACTCAGAGCCACAGAGCAATATTTTTGTAAGTTGTTCCTTGCTCCCTACACAGCTAGGTCCTCTCTCATTCACAGCTGCTCCTCTCTGCCCTGGAACTTGGTAATGGTGACAAAACTTGTAGCTGGCACTTTTTTCTATTCCCATATTTTTGGGAATGATTTAGGGGTCCCTCATGTTCTTTCTGCCTTGATTTTTCCAGTCTTGGGGTTTAGTCTCAGCCCCTTAGTCTCTGGATGCTGCGATACTCCCCATTGCTGCCTCTGCACTTCTGGCCAGTCCCCATCCCAGTGTCTGCAGACCCATCTTCCTAAGCTGCCCTGAGCAGAAAAATGATTCACTGTGACTTTATCTTGGCCTTCCTCATCAGAATTTAATCTGACACATTTCCTAGATTGTTATAGAAAAGATGTATTGGGTGAGCTAGGCAAAAGTTTTGATTTTTACTCTGTCATCTCAACTTGTCTTCTTAAAGGTGAGACTGCCTGAAACTTAAGGGAAGCTAGGGAAGCTTTGTGGTAAAAGGACTAGAGGTTTCTAAGTATGAGGTACAGTAAATGAAAATGTTTGGAGTGAGGGGAAAAAATACTATATTCAAGAAATAGAAGATCCATGTCAGTGGATCACAGAGTACATGGAAGGAAGAAAGGAAGCATTTCTTAAGTGCCTTCTATGTTCCAGGAACTATGCTATTTGCTTTACAAATATCTCATTTGGTCTTCGATAACTTTGGGAGCTAGGTGCTATTATTATCCCCATTTTGTAATTGAGGAAACAAAGGTAGACAAAGGTTAAATGACTTATTTGGAGTCATATGGCTAGTAAGTGTCTGAGGTGGGATTTGAACTCAAATCTCTTCTTAACTCCAGGTCTCACTCTCTGTCCACTGTACTACTTAGTGGCCTCATGTGGAAGGAACTAGAAGGAAGAAAGGTATTAGAGGACTAGAAAAGTAGAAAGGTGCCAGGTTATAAAATGGCTTTGGAAATCAAACAGGAAATTTTTATATTAACCTGGAGATATTAGGAGACCATAAAAGTTTTTTAAAGGGGGCTGATGTAATCTTTCTTTCTAGAAGATCATTTTGGCAGTTGAGTGGAAGATGAATTGGAGTAAGGAGAGACTTGAGACGGACCAATAAGTAGACTATTGCAAAAGTAGTCCAGACATGGAGTGATAAGTCAGAGGAGAAAAGGAAGAATACATGAAATATATAAAAGAAGGCAAAATGGACAGGACTTGGCCTCAGATTATCAGAGGTGTGAGAGAGGGTGAATGGTCCAAGGTGACAACTGGGTTCTATGCCATAATGACTAAGGATAGTGCTACCTTCAGCATTAATAGGAAAGTTAGAGGGAAGCACTTCGTGATAATTCAGTTTGGACACGTTGAGTTTAAGGTGTCTTTCGGACATCCACTTTGATATGTCTAAAAGTAGTTAGAAATGTGAGACTGGAAGTCAGAAACTTTAGGGCTGGAGAAGTCAGTTTGAGGACCATAAATATAAGAAGACACATGAAAACCACAGGAGTTGAGATCACCTGGCATAGATAGAGGAGATAAGACAGTGTAAGACAGAACTTTGGGAGACCTCCCACTGTGAACTGGAGAAACATTCGTGAAAATCAACCGAAGGAGATAGAGAAGTTAAATAGAAGAATCAGGAAATAGCGATGTCATAGAAAGGTCGAAAAAAGTGTAAAAATGCAGAGGATGATCTACAGTGCAAAAGGCTTTATTTTTTAAATATCTATATTGTATCTTAGAATTCTCTTTCTTCCTATGCAAAGTCATCAAGTGAAAAATTTATTGTATTGCATTTGCTTGAATATAATTCTGGGCTTAGTGTCAGTCTATTCATTTTTAAAAAATAACTATTACATTTTTCTTAGCCTTTGAAGAGTATAAGATTTGTATCTTCAAGTTGGGCAGGTTACTAAAACAACATTTTGTGCATTGTTCTTAAAAGTAGTTTAGAATGAATTTTTATAAACATTCAACTATAGTTCTAAGCAAAGAATAAATGTATCATAGAGCACATAGTATCTACAGAATGTACAGATTTACATTTTAGAAATGTCCATGGAATTTGTTAATTTATTGAATAATAGGAATTTTATCCAAATATAAAACTTAATGAAGATTTAAATAAACAAGTTATTGCTTATTTAGGGAAATGACTTTTAAGTAAGTAGAACCTACTAATAGCCTACAATTACATCTTTCGTGTAATTACGGTCTTTGAGGAATTCTTGGAATATTTGCACACTACTAAATCTTTAAAGATACATTGTTATTTTTCACTGGTGGTTTAAACATTCACCTACCCAAATTCAAGGAATTGGACCAGTCATATCTAATGGACCCTTCTTGTACATGTTATCTTAAATTATATTTTAACCACAATGATAATTTTCATAGTAAGTATAAAAATTTTTATTAAACTAAGCTTGTACTTGCCTAGATTTTACTTGGGCTTTAGGTAGGTCTGTATTAATCTCTGAGAAGTTTTAGATTTAGTTAGTTCTTCATCTATTACAGACTTTTATCTTTAAAATTCATTTATCTAATAGTGATCATATCGATCCTTTCTTTATACATAACTATGTGTTGTTTATTCACTAGTAAATCTGAGTATTACTTGTTATACAGAGACAGTTTTTCCTGGTGTTAAAAGGTTAGAACCCTGTCTCAATATATTCCATAAATGTAGTTTCTAGCCTAGGAATCTACCTTTTTCTGACAAATGAATAAAGTATTCTCTGGATATATTTTAGAAACTTAAGTCTATGGTTTTTGAATATATTCTTGCCTTTATATAACTAGTAGTCTAAATTCCTCTGAAAGTGTCCTCAACTCAATTGGATTTAGTAGCATTTATTACAGAATTATAGACTAATGATTATTGATTTGAAATTTTAATTTAACTAACATTTTTATGGGTAAGATCATTTGAAGAGTATGAACTGATTCAATGTGGCTTTTCCCTTTCACTGATATTCCCTCTAAAAAACCTTCATAATGATATTGTATACAATATTATTTTATATAGGAAATATAATTCTTTTAGGATTTATTTGATATTCAGTGACATAATTCAATTAAAATATCAAATATGAAAATAAATAATACTTATAATTCCATTGCAGAAATGTTGATAATTTTTTGTTCTAAAGTACCTTATACTCTGCTCTTCAAGTATGTTGTGATACATTTTATGTCTTTTTGTTTTCTTTGTGATTATGTATTTTCAAATACAATGAATACCTTTACCTCCAGTATATTATACATCATAGTTTCCTCATCTTTTTCTGTCAATGATGTGATTGGCAATTTTCTGGAAATCATAGGGGTTATTTAAGTGGCATTTGTATAACTTCCCCCAATACTCCAAACATGTTCATACATATACACAAAATATAGTATGCTTATAAGTGTGTGTGGAATGGGTGGTATATACAAATGTCTGTTGTATATTTTTCAACTAGAGTTCAGTGCCATGTTAATATCTTAACATATAGCAACATTCTACAGTAGTCTTGTATGCTAATACAGCCTTGTAATTCAAGTCACATAGTTTTTGCTTGGAGGTAGGTTTCTTAAATGATCTTCTAGAATTGTCTTGGTTTCTACTAAGTATATTAAGTTCCCCCGGCTAGTATTCATGATGGTGAGTACAAGAACTAAATGCTTCCTTTATTCCCCCTATAGTGTCTACATTTCTTTATCTTGCTGTAAAATTGACAGAGGGAGGCAGGAAAAGCAGCATATCATTCTACGGTGATATGCTCTTGCTATTGTAAACTACTCTTATTTTTGCCTTTAAAACAATAGATTTAAATTTTTTCAGTATAGTATCTTCAAGTAATGGTGTAACTAAGAAATAAATCTACATTTTATTTCATTGTGGGCTGCTTACATTGTTTCAAGGGAAATTTAAAATTCTACCACCAGTCTTTATCAACAAATAATTTATTTAAAATATAGCAGATACCAGGAAACTTTAGGATTTTTGTATTTGTTTTTTATTATGGTTAAGGCATTCTTTAGAGGGTGCATTATAGAATTGGAGAAGAAACATAAATAATTGTATTTGGGGGTTATTTTTTTCTTTTGATGTTTATAGACACTTGGATTCTCTGTGTAAGCTCTCACCTTTTATACAGTTTTTTTCCCCCTACTTCTCTCTTTTCCCAAAGTTTATCTCTTATGTTCTTGCATAAGAGGCATATTGATTGAGGCGTATTCAGGAAATACTCTTCCACTTGGGCTTGCTTGGCAGCTAAGTGACCTAGCCTTCTGTTTTCTTTTTTTTAGATATTTGTGATTTGAATGAAACTGCAGCTTCTCCATAGTGAGGCAACATATTGGCTATCCAACATTTTAAAATAATTTGTACTGCGTCTTAAGTAATATTTCCTTCCAATTTCATAACTACAGGTGATTTTGGACCATTCCTTGTGATAATTTTTAAGTTATTGAATTCAGTGTTAATGTGGTATTTTTACACTTTATACCATGAGATTTTGCACACCTGCATCACAAGATTTTGTATCTATAAAACATTTTAAAAATACTGTAAATGTATATATCTTTTCCCTTTCCTAGGGAACAGTATCAGGACAGTCAGTGACACTGAACTCAATGAATGTGGATGCTGTGTGTGAGAAACTGAAACAAATAGAGGGCTTGGACCAAAGTATGATACCGCAGTACTGTGCAACAATAAAAAAGGTGATGTATAGTTTATATACCAGACTAATATTTAAATAAGAGAAGAGAAAATGGAGTTGTATAAATATGGTGAAGCCAATGAATTTAACCCTTTAAAGTATACTTTCTCAAGAATCAAAAAACCTGAATCTAAACATGGTTCTATCCTCATTATCCCAAGTTTTCAATTTTTCCCAATTAATGTGTAAAATGGGTGTGATATCTAAAAATAAAAATCATTTTAAGAAATTACTGCTGGGGGTGGAACCAAGATGGCGGAGTAGAAAGACTCGCGTATGCTAGCTCCGAACCCATAGCCCATATATTTCCTGCAAGAAGAACTCCCCACGAATTCTGGAGCACTGCAAGGAGCGCAAAAACACAGTGGAAAAGAAATTACTGCTGTAGTCAAATGGTATTACCACTTGGATTTTAAGCTTTATTTTCAATTGAGAACCTCATTTTGGGGGGTTCTTTCCCTTCTATTTATTTGTGTGATTTAAATAATTATCAAAATTTTTAAGTTTTAATGCAATTTTAAAAAATGTTTTTTGCACCTATTAACTTTATGATTGTATAATTGTTTATTTAATGGTTTGGGGTTGGCAATTATTATGCAAAAAAGAGTTATATTACCTCCTAGCTAGTGTACCTATAATTTGATTAGTTTCCATTAATTGACTTTTAGCACTTGCTATGTCAAATAGCTATGCCTTTAGGTAGAAAGGCTTCACTTTGATTAATCACCTTGCAGTTGAGTGCATTTCCAGCAAATTATGTTATCTTAATCAAGAGTATTTTCATTAAAAAAGTATTAGTATTAGTGAAGAACAAGTATTTCTCTACTGAATCACAAACTCTTTTAGGTCCTATTGAATTAGAAAGCATTTGAGTATAGGCCTTGTTTCAAAATCAACCCAGTCTTATCCCTAGGAAGTTAATCATGAAATCATAAGTTTTGGGCACAACAGGTCGTAAAACAGAGACTCATAAATATTAATGTGAGACTTAGAAGAATGTTTGTTAGTTTAGAGTGAGAACTAGAGAAATACAAACACATGAGCCTCCTCTCTAGTCTTCAGCTGTTATTCTTACCCTACTTCCTTCCTCTTTTCTCTACCCCAATAATTGTCCTTAGTTTCTTAAGTTTTGAGTAAGGGATGAATTTTGTTTACTTCCTATTTGTTAAAATCTGTTTATTGCCATCTGTTAAAATCCCTGGAGCCTTGCTTCTATTGCTGATTTTTAAATGAAAATCTTTTGGTACCATGGGCTTTTTTACTGTGCTACCTGGTGCTTACTTAGCTCTCTTTCTGTTCCTCTATATCTGTTTAAAAGAAGAAACTGACTTTTTTTTTTTTTTTTTTTGGAAAAAGAGATATATAAGGTGAATGGTTCTTTTCTAATCAGAAGAGAGTAATTTTCCTGTAGCAAATTATTTTCCTGATCTTTAAAACTGGAATTTGTGTAAAACTTAATTTAAATTAACATTTGATTGACTTGTTAGGAACCTTTCCTGGGTTGTTTTTTTTTTTTTAAATTATAGCCAGGTCTTTGATACAGACTTTTATTCAGAACCTTCAAACATGACAATGTGCTGTTTAAAAGAGAGGTTTTAATATAGCTTCTACATAAATGATATGAAGTGCCCTATCATTTCTTAATATATTTGAGAAATCATGAAATAAACTTGTTCCTTGTTCTTGAATAAATAAATGAATGAAAGAAAAGGCATGTATTAAATGCTTTCTGTATACAAAGTACTTCATTAAGTGTGGGGTGCAGGGTGCTGGGCACAAATATAAATGTGTGGAGACAGTCTCAGCTTTCAGAGTTCATAGTCTAATGGGGGAGAGAACACATAAAAGAGGTTTCGGCTACAAGTCAAATAGGAAAATTTAATGTATCTTGGAGCATAATGGAAAAAATGAGGATGATTTTTTAATATCTTTTCGTTAGATACATCCTTATGTGTTTATGTTCAGCAGTGCCAAAGATTTGCTGATAACTTTCTTCTCCTGAGTCCGCTGTGGCTACTGAGGAGTCACAAGCTTTAGCACAGCTGTTAGAGGTGATGGTTGAGGCAGCAGGTGTGGTTTGACTTTCTTGGCTTATGCTTTCTTCTTATTCCTTCAGACTTTCTTGATCTTCACATAGGCTAGATTTCCCGCCCTTCTGGTAGAAGTTGGTGGGGAGGTAACCCCTTTCTCACAGGTTTGCTTCCCTGAATGATGACTTTTAAGTGCTGGGCTGGGAGCAGGGATGATGGGCACCATTATTCCCATAGTACTGGGCTATCTTTATCAGAGTCTGAGAGGAGTTGTTGGTTGAGGGGGTGGCATATTCCACTACCTATCTCTCTCTTGGATGCCTTGCTACTTCTTAAATTTTTAGTACTAGGCAATTATTCTTGTAGAGGACCAGGATTTCAGTAAGTATATCCAAAAATAAATCCCCATTACAGTATGCCCAATAAGTAGCTATGCAGCTGTTTCTTAAAGAACTCCATTGGTCTCTTTACTCTGCAAAATGATGCTTTCCATATGTGCATGAAAAAGTTAAATTATAATGCAGTATATAACTAGTTTCTCTACTAAAGTCCATTCCAGTAACTTAATCATGATATGAAAGTGACCCTTTATTCTCAAAGGCTATCCCTCTCTTGTATGCAAGTTCTACTAGTCCTTACCAATTGAGAGGGATTTGAAATACACAACTAGGTGAAAAGCACTCATGCTTGAATCAGCTAGCTGTGTACTAAGAGGGAGTCCAGCGAGAAGATTAAAATCAAAGAATGTGACTTTTGGGTGACTGCTGTTCATGAAATATTTGCTAACTAATATGATTTGCTTTGGAGGAGAGTTTCTACACTGATGAAGTTAGAGTTTTGAATTTGTGAAGGATATGATAAATGCCAAAATAAGTAGCAGACATTAAATACTGTAAGAGTTCAGAGACTGGAAAAATCTGGAGTGAATGAAGTGGTACTTAAACTGGCCCTTAAGAGTTAGTAGAATTTAAGTAGTCAGAGATAGATGAGCTTATGACTTATTCATCTTTTACCTAAAAGAATACTTTGAAATTGTTGGAATTATATCCAGATTATTAAAGCAAAATGATAGTGATTCTTCTTTACAACCTTTTGTAGTCTGTAAGTTATCTTAAAAATGGACTAAATGTTTTGTTCAGAAATCTTTTGTGTTGTGTTTGTGTTTATATACATTTATTCAATTTTTAATTTAATCAGGCAAATATTAATGGCCGTGTATTGGCTCAGTGTAACATTGAAGAATTGAAGAAAGAAATGAACATGCATTTTGGGGACTGGCATCTTTTCAGAAGTGTGGTAAGATTAAATAATTTTCATTCATTTCTTTGTCAAAAACTAGTAAGGAATCAACCAAGCATTTATTAGATACCTCCTCTGTGTCCAGCACTGTGCTCAGTGCTAGGGGAAAAACCAAAAATAAAAAAGGAGCTACTCTCAAGGAGCTTACTTCTGTCAGGGGGAATATGTACACATAGAAATATAGAAAGGATAGGTACAAAATATTAATTGAAGTAGTTCCTGTTATTAATCCAGTAAGATGTAATATCAGTATTTGTTTGTACCTGATATTTGAATAACATTGATAGCACTTCTAATTTTATATATTGATATTTGTCAGATCACACTTAAATGTATTTTACATAGAAGTTTAGTTTACAGCACCTTTGTTCATTTTCCCAGTTTGTATTAAACATCACACTGTTTTCTTCATGCTAATTGTGTTTCAAAGTAACATTGATAGTACAGTAGACAAATTATAAGGCAGTGTAGCTCTTAATTTAAAATGTTTAGTATCTATTACATTATTACTTACCAAAAGGCATTATAGGTAGCCATATATACTGTTTGAAATTTATTTTAATGTATTTTCAGATTTCCTGCTGTTTAATGGGACTGAGAATTTTAAAAATAACTTTATGACCTGGTTTTCCATTAGCACCACTAATGCTCTTTTTCCTTGTTTTGTTAAGGTACTTGATATGAGAAATGCAGAACACCAGCCAGTTCCTGAAGAGTCACATGTAATGTCGGATCATGCTGATATCTCCGTCCCTCATGGCGAATCTCTTCGTCGCTCATTACATAATGAATTGCCACATACAGAGCTTTCTAGTCACGCTCCCTACACGTTGAACTTTAGTTTTGAAGAACTGAACACTCTTGGCCTTGATGAAGCTCCTCCACGCCACAGTAATTTAAGTTGGCAGGTACTTACTAAATTTTGCCTTTAGTGTCTGAAATAAAGGGAAAATGCGTTTCTGTAAGGAAAATATTGGTTATGTTTCTTTACATTTGGTGTTTTCGAATTGGATTAAATTAAGTGATAAATGGTTAATACACAAGTTCATTACAGAACTGTATATACACAAAATAGAAAAAGAACTGTAGTAGTTTTTCATAATCACACTTTCTCATCTGATATTAAATGTAACTAGAAATATTAAAAACAATGATAGTTATTTTAGCATGCAGGCTCTTTCTCTGGATATGCTTCAAAAAGGGAAGGAAGAGGACAGGTGAAGAGCAGGAAAAGGAAGAGGAAAGAGAGGATGAATGAGGGAAAGAAGAGTCAGAGAAAGAACACATGAGCAGGATTCAGGAAATGAAGGAAAGAAAAGGGAAAAGACAAAAGAATGAAAAATAGAAATCATCTGTGAGGAATCTCAAAGGAAAAAAATATTCAGGAGAAGCAGTTCATATAATCATGGTAGGTCTACTATAAGGATAATTTTTCTTGAACTAATGGGAAATATTTTTATTCATTTCTCTTGTATTTCCCTTTTTTAAAAAATTTCTGCCTCGGTTTTTCCTTCTTCATTTTGTCTCTTTTTCATGATAAATTGTTGGAGTCTAGCCTTTAATGCCTTTCTACTCAAGGCCAAAACTAGATTTTTTTTTTTAAGTTAGAAAATGGAGTTTTTAAAAAATATTCTGTTACTTAAATTTTTTAAAAAAGACTGATTAAAGGAGAGGATAGGTTAAAACTTTATTCTCCTCTCCTTATTCCTCCTCCACCCTCCCAACATGATTAGCTCCTTTTCTTCCTTCTGGGTTGTCTTTAGGATCTTTAGAATTCATCTGTATTTTATTCTTCATGCTTCTCACTGACCTTTCTTTAAATTTCAATGGTAGAATTCTTGTAAGCCATATCAGATTGTGAGTGACCATAAGAAGGGAAACAGGACATTTCTCCCTCACTGAGGGCTCACTTTATTGCTTTCACATCTTTACTTTGTACCTTTTTTTCCTCTAGTTTTTCCTTACCCTTCTCCTTTGATTCTGTGCCTGTTTTCCAACTCCATATTTTCTTTGTCACTTTTTGGAGCCTTTTAAAATTTAAACTAATTCTGATCTCTGAGCTGAACTACATCTATAGAAGCATCCAAAATGAAAAAAATTAATTATCCTACAGTGCCATGGATCAGAAAACATGGTGTATTGTTTTTAATTCTGAATACCACACATCAGGAAAGACATTGACAATGTTACACCTAGAGAAGGACTACCAAAATGGTGAGGGGACATAAAGTCATATTATGAGAGAAACAGTTGAAGAAATTAAAGAAATGTATTCTGAAGAAGAGAAGACTTTTGGGGAACAGCTGGATTGTGATTGCTATCTTTAAATATTTGAAGGACTATTATATTCATATAAGTAAGAACTACAAATAACAGGTCAAAGTCATAGCAGGCAAATTTTGGCTAAGAACTTGCTTTTTCACTTGGAGCTATTTAAAAATGGAATTAAACAGTTTCATAAGACAGTGATTTCCCAATTCAAAAAGAAAACTGGTTACTACTCTAGGGTGCATTAAGAAACATTTTTTCATTTTCAAGTTAAATGTTAAAAATTATTTATTCACAGACAAATTTTTTTTTCATGATAATGGTAGCTCTTGAGAATTCTGATTCCAAGTTGATTTGGAAACCTGTTCCCTTTTGTCACATCTATCTTTTTAATTCAACCCTAAGCCTTATAGCTCCTTTCTCTTGTTCTTTTATTTACTTTATATGTTTTTCCTTTTACCTTTTTCCTCCCTGTATTTGACACTTGACTGGAAAAATACAGTCACAAGCATGTAATATTGGTTATTTTTTGTGTTTGACACTGTGCAGCATCAGTGACAGTCCTTATGTTAAGGACCTGTGACTTATTTGATGCAGAAAACCATCATCTCCACTGATACACAATTTAGCCTGTCTATAACTTGTGGTCTTAGAGACTTGTCTGAAGTTCCACATGATAGTATGTAAGAATACAATTTTTCTTCCTCTTATTAAAATTTTTCCAGGTAAAGAAGATCCACGCCCCCTTTAAAAAAAAGAAAGAAAAACCAAATTCTTGTAATAAATCTGTATAAAGAAGAAAACATTTAGGACATTCCCACATATCCCAACGAACACATCCCTAAGTGAGCACTCAGAGGTCACTACCTCTCCTGTCAGGGAGTATTTTAGGTTGCTTCATCATGAGGCCTCTGGAGTCCTAGTTAGTCATTACAAGGATCACAGTTCTTAAATCTTTCAAAGTTGTTATACAAGTAGCTTCTGAAACTATGTTGGAAACTGACATTTGAACGTTAAAAGATTTATCTCTTTCTCCTGCTTCCTTCCCTTTCTTCCATGACACTATTTTATTAGTCTTTATTAACTTTTAAACAACCCAAATGATAGTTTGTAGATATAAAAAGAAAGTTTGCTGATACAAGTGCTTATTACTATGTATTTTAAAATACTGGTTTAAATGAATTTGCTAAAAATCTTTACATAAAATAATTTTAAAATAATGTCAGAATTGAAGAATTTCTAAAACTGCTTGAGCTATGGAACTTAAGTGGAATAACATTAAGTTTTCATAATATGCTGATAATTTTAAATGACTTTTGAGAACTCCAGGATTTCAAAATTTCTGGTATTTGTTATTTTTCTTTATTGCTTAGTTGAATTCTTAAAGTGTTTTCTTTTTTCTGTCTTCACAGTCACAAACTCGCAGAACCCCAAGTCTTTCAAGTCTCAATTCACAGGATTCCAGTATTGAAATCTCAAAACTTACTGATAAGGTTCAGGCAGAGTATAGAGATGCCTATAGAGAATATATTGCTCAGATGTCTCAGCTAGAAGGGGGCGCAAGTTCTGCAACAGTTAGTGGCAGATCTTCTCCACACAGCACAGGGCTATACTATATGGGTCAGAGTTCATCAGGGGGCTCCATTCATTCCTCTGTAGAACAAGAAAAAGGAAAGGATAGTGAACTGAAACAAGATGATGCAAGGAAGCCATTTTTGATCAAGAGGGGAGATGTTCTAGATTATTCATCTTCAGGTGTTTCCACTAACGATGCATCTCCTTTGGATCCTATCACCGAAGAAGATGAAAAGTCTGATCAGTCTGGAAGTAAGCTTCTTCCAGGAAAGAAATCTTCAGAAAGACCAAGCCTCTTCCAGACAGATTTGAAACTTAAAGGAAGTGGGCTACGCTACCAGAAACTTCCAAGTGATGAAGATGAATCTGGGACAGAAGAATCAGATAATACTCCTCTTCTCAAAGAAGACAAAGAGAAAAAAGCAGAAGGAAAAGTAGATAGAATACCTAAATCTCCAGAACAAAGCACAGAGCCTATTAGAACCTTCATTAAAGCAAAAGAGTACTTATCAGATGCCCTCCTAGACAAAAAAGATTCCTCTGATTCAGGAGTAAGGTCTAATGAAAGTTCTCCAAATCATTCTCTTCACAATGAAGTTGCTGATAATTCTCATCTTGAAAAGGCCAACCTCATAGAACTTGAAGATGACAGCCACAGTGGAAAACAGGGAATACCACACAGCTTAAGTGGCCTTCAAGATCCAGTTGTAGCACGTATGTCCATTTGCTCTGAAGATAAGAAGAGTCCTTCAGAATGCAGCTTGATAGCTAGTAGCCCTGAGGAAAATTGGCCAGCTATAACTGGCCAAAAAGGCTATAACTTGAATCGAACACCCAGTACTGTGACCCTAAATAACAACAGTGCTCCATCCAATAGAGCTAACCAAAATTTTGATGAAACAGAAGGAATTAGGGATACCTCTCAAGTTATTTTGAGGCCTGGTTCTAGTTCTAATTCAGGTGGCATTCAGAATGAAAATCTAAAAAGTATGACCCATAAACGAAGCCAACGTTCAAGTTATGCAAGGCTTTCAAAAGATTCTTCAGAGCTTCTTACGGTGACCTCTTCGGACAGTGCAGGTTTTGGTGAAGAGAGAGAAAGCATTCTTTAAGGGAAACAAGAAAAAATAAATCATTGTTATTTTACCTCCAAGTCAAGATTTTCTTAAAAGTCCACCAAACAAGAATGTGGTAGTTAGTTTTAAAGAACTTTTAGGAAATAAAAGACTGTCCTGTAATTGAAAGCATGGAATTCCATTTTTATTTTTAAAAGTTTTTGTGGTAACTTGGCTCCATGTATTTTAAGTAAAAATATAAGGCTAAATCTGAGAGTAATGAACCTTTTGTTAGATCTTAAAAAAACATTGTTTCTTAATGTTAAAAAATGAGACTATTAGAGTTCCCTTTTAGAAAGCAAAATTTGTTTGTTGGGAGACTGAAATAACATGTAAAATTGAGTAATTCATAAATCTAATCTTGCAAGCATTTATTAAGCACCTTTATGTGGAAGGCATTATGCATCATTGCTCTGGGCATTAAAATCCAATGCAAATAGACCCTGAACTAAAGCTTCTAACATTCCATTGACAACCATTGTTGATCCACTTTTCTTCATGAAAAAATAAATATTCCCTATGGTTATATTTTGAAGCATCAAACAGATAGTTTAGTAGGACTTTAAGAAAGTAAGTTAATAGTGCCCAGGCTTAGGTGCAAGGAAGCTTTGGTTTTATCTTTCCTTTTTTTTCCATGCTTCTTGATTGAGATTCTTATATTGTTGAAGACTTGGGAATAGGTCTACCTGTTATTATCTAGAGTGGGTGCATTGTACTTTGTTAATCACAACCCTGAACTTAACAGTGTCTTCATCTGTTGATTCAAAAGCTAAGCTAATGAAAACACACTTAGCTGTAATGGCATTTCAAGAATCAGTTAGAAACAGAATATGGTACATTGCCCTAATATGGTACATTCCCCAATATACTTAACTTTTCTACTGTGTTGGTATATTTAATTAATTATGTGGCCCCCCAAAAAATATAGCAGCCCACTAGTAATTGCATTTTTAACAGTTATGACTATTTCATCCAGTAAGTATTATTTGCTTCCTTTGAACAAAACATTACACTAAAATCTAGCTGGGGAGGCATGCATACAACGAACATTCCAGTATTTCTTGAATGACTAGATGAGTAAATTGAACTATTTATACATGAAACAATTACATAACAATTCAAGATAGTGTAATCTTAGAGGATAAAAATATTCATCACTGAAAGAAATATACCTGTCTTATGTATTCCTATACTGTTGCATCATTTTTTTCTTATTTGGGGAGGAAAGCATCATAGGACCTTTCATTTAAACCTCTCTGACAAAGCAGGAAGACAGAAATGCTCAAAATCAATGTGAATATGGAAACTTGTTTAAATTCCATTTACATGCTAGAATATCTATATTTGAATATGTGGATTAGTAAGTACATCATAATCACCCAGTCATTTGCTGTTGTCTTTAGAAGTAACTTCTTATTTAAGCAGCACACACCTGATAGTCACAACTAGGAAGAAATACATATGTGCAAAGTATAAGGATCATATGGTTTTAGTTGAATAATCATATTGTGATGGAGTCTTAATAGTTGATATCTCTTCATTGATATAATGAATGAATCATTAACTGGATTGGAGTCTTTAAGTTATGACACGAAGTAGTTGCTTCCTTGTGGTAACTATTGAAGATTACTTTATTGTTGTGTGTTATCTAATAACTCATAAAATAATTATCTTATGTTATCTTTCATCAAAAGAACTATTTATCCAGTTACAAAACGAAAGGACTAGGCTGGTTATTGACAGTTATTAGCTTTTAGAATTTAATAACCAGCACATTCATCTGTGAAGCTCTGTGATTAGTTTAGACCACCTATTTCATTTTAGATAATTGTTGTAACAGTGTCATTTTAACACATGATTTGCATGGTTTTCAGTACTTGAGTATCAAGTGTGTAGATTGAGAAAACAATAAAAAAATTGGCACGCCATTTTTGACTTGGGAGTACTTATTTGTTGATAATTCATACCCTGAGCTATTTGTATATTTGCTTTTTTATGGCTTATACTTTGCATGTTCGATTTGACATTATTTTCTTGTCTAGGGTCTTCATTTCTGTGATTGAATGAATCATTTAGGTAAATGACTTAAAGTATTTGGTGATTAACCCTTCTACGTGAAACACCAATGAGCCAAAAAAATTCAATGTGTACCAACTAACATACCATGCAGCCCTATGGCCACAGTCCCAGAAAGTAGCTTATTCACCAATAGGACACTAGGGAAAATAAATCACTGTTCAATTCTATAACTTTCACTTCAGAAAAGTATACTTTACAGTAAAGATGGAAAAAAATTGCTTATTATAAAAATAAACCATTCTTACCATGAGTTCACTTTTCTCGGTGTAGGTAATAGTACTTTTCCCAAACTTATATTCCATTTAGCCATTCCTGAGTTACAGGTTAATTTCTTCCTGCTTATTGCCATATTCAGAGAAGTGGATATGAAAAGAATACTGAATACTTTTACCTTAGCCACAGATAATTTTCTTGTCTAGCACTTGTCTCTATCTTGGCCACATGATAGTATTCACATGAATGACACATTACTTCTGAAAAAAAAAGCCTTTATCTTATAGATAACTTAGCTGTCACGTTTACAGGTGATTATATAAAATATTGTCATGTAAAACTTTGAAAGTGCCATAACTATTTAATCACTTTTATTACCATGAAATAAAAGGTCATATTCTTATATTCTCATGATATTTTTGTATAATGGTTAAAGTAATTTTTTCTGACTAACCAAATAGTTGTGTTAGCAGATTATCTACCCAAAGTCTACTTATAACTGTAGTATTGATTATAAAAATGTTTTGCATGTTTTATTCCTATAGTAGTATTAATCTTTACTGTGTCATTTTTCTTATGAAAGCTAACCATGAGGAAATACTTTTTGTATGGGAGACTATATGCTTTTCTCCTTTATTATTCACTAAGATAACAAGTATAAGATCATATATAATATCTCTGGTTATACTAGGGATTCTCAGCCTCTTTGGAATGACTCTAAAGTTTAGTAGCTTCAGAAAAAATACATGCTCAGTGAAATTGATTATTGTGAGAGTAAGTCACAAAAGGGAAACGTGAGAGTTAGAGGAGTATTACTTCTTTCACTTACATGTATAAATAGTATTGAAGCATGTGAAAAAAATAGAGAAAGACAAAAACAAAAATTTTAATGTGCAATGAAGTTAGATAATGTGGATTTCTCCACAGCCACATATTCAAGAGCCAGTTGCTTAAGTCCCTAGCTTTTCTTTACTTCTTGGCTTTTTGCCATTTTTGTTTGTTTAAATATCTCCTAGAGAGTATACAAAGAGGAAAAGAAAAAGGGGATAAAATATAAACCATTTTTAAGATTTTTTTCCAAGAAATGTCTTGTCCTTGCATGGAAAATCTGAAACCCTGGATAAAATCAGATTTTTGGATTTCGCTATTCTCCTGTTTTCTACTGGCAGGGAAAATACAAAATTGATCATAAGAATGTAAATGAAAGGTAAAGACATTCTTACATAAAGCAGTATGCCTGATTTGTGGATGTGAACATTTGAGTGCTCATGGTGGAAAAGGTTGAGAATCTCTGGGTAAAACCACCTAAGGAATAGAGAGATCAGCTTAGTATCTTACATAATTTTGAACCCTTTCATGCCTAGGAAGAAAATGACATCCAAGGTTATGGCAGCTGAAAAGGAGAATTCATTCTGAATTAAGGTATGTGGAAGTCAAACTACTGTATCCAAATTTTCAAAGTCCTATGATTAAAAAAAATTAGATTTTAGGAGAGTGTTTGAAGATAGTTCTTTGTAATTGAGTAGTTCTGTGTTCTGTAATTCATAGTTAAATGTCAATTCAATTGTCTCACTAGAGACAGATAAGAAATATCCAAAATAAATGTCACACATTGACTCCTACATCATAAAGTCGTGGGAACCACTTATAGTAGGCTGTGAATGTAAAATATTTAGTTGTGTCAGTTATGTTACACCACGGGGATACAATACCAGGCTCCAAAGACATCTCAAAAACTATATGTTCAACTTATTACCGTATGCATAAAAAGTTTTGAAGGAAAAATATAAACCTTTTTTATTCTCTAAACCAGTCTGTAACACAAGCACATACATGTGTATATGTTATAATCAGCTAAAGTCAGATCTTGACATCCACAAAGTCCAGCTTTTAAACAATCAAGACTGATTGCTAGCCCTAAGTTCAGTATAAAACAGTTTTGTTGAAAGTATACATATATGTATAATGGGTATTGTGATTCTTTCCTTCTCAGTGAGTGGGGGAGGGAGGGAGAGAATTTTGAACTAGAAAAAGAAGTCTAAGCCTACATAATGAAAAAGCTGGGATTAGAACCCATACTTTTCTGCTCCAAGATGATTGGTCTATATGTTTGACTTAAGTGGACTTAATTGAACTTTATGTTAGAATATGATTATTGAATAAAGACAGTAAAAATTATTAAAATAAGGAAAATATATATGTAGGTAAAAAAGATAACTGTAGTTGTAATACTAAGTTTATTTAAGTAAATATGCTAAAAATGTCAAGTATAAAAATCTTCACACTGCATTCAAGTTGGTATCTGCTTGTATTGAGGTGAAGTATGTTGTAGGTAAAATTTGTAAGTAACATGGTCATTCTGGTTCTTGAATAAGAAGTTTCTCAGATGATGTCTGAAGTAGATTTGGTTTCTAATTAATTACATTATGTAATAAATAGTGAGGTTCCAGTGTAGTACTGCTTTTGAGAGCAGAATAGTTACAGAAATATTGACAAGGGATAAATTAACCTATATACTGTAATTGTTACTAAAAACCCTGTTGAATAGCTTCCTATGATAAGCTTCCTGATTTAGTCTAATTGGAAAGGTCGGCCTGAATTTCACTTTAACCATCTTGAGTCTTGCTCAGATTATCTTCAAGAATTTTATCAAACTTCTGACAAAATGCTAAGGTATAATCATGTTATCTGCTTAAATTAACAGAAAAAAATTCACTTGTGATTAGCATAATTTGCATGCAGTCAGTATGCTGAAGTTCTTAAAAAGTTTTTCCTCTTTAAGCAGGTTAGATATATTCTCAGTCTCTTGATAGCACTATAAATCTGTGACACCACCCTAGACAAATAATTGCACCCTCTGGATTATTGGAGCCTGAATTAATATTAATGTAAAACAAATTAGACTGTGTTCCAAAGTGATAGTGAACTGTTAAGAATGAACTGTTAGCCAGTAAGTATCAGCAAGGTGATAATAATCATTTTGTAGCTGGTATTTTCTTTATACCTACCTCTTCTATTTGCTCTCAAGGCAGAGTGGATTCCATCTCTTTCTCACTTTCCTACTTACTGAGCAAAGCAATATTGCTTTCTCTCCCTATTGACAAATAACTTTTCCTGACAGTTGATTCTTCTCTCCAGAAATAACTGGGAGAAGAAGAGGCTACCTTGCCAGTGAATAATCCTGCTATCCAGTGGATCTGAGAAGAAAGACAAATCAAATTTCACTGTAGTTATTTTCTGTAATTTAGCAGTTAATAAAGTTTTTCTTAAAACCTATTGTTTTTAAGCAGCATAAAATTTTGAGGCAAGTGCAGATTTATGATAGCATGTATGCAATCTAGGAACAAACCAGCATTTCATGTTCTTTTTCATATTTTCATGCCAAACTTTTAATAAAAATATATATTTTTCTAACCATTAACTTTCTGATCCCTGTTCAGTGCAAAGTATTTTTCTCCCTAGGACCTTCAGATTGCACTTTTATTCCAACAAAATTTTCTTTGCTTCAACTTTCAAAGTTGCTTTTTATTTTCTTCAACTTATTTCAGTTTTTTGATCCAATATTCTTGCCACCTATCACATGTATTCCTCCTTTTTTTCATTTGGAAAGATCTTATGGGAGGCATTGATTTGAAAAACAAACAATCTTTTGGAGAAGACTTGGTGGGGAATGGAGCAGCTGTCTCCAGATATTTGAAGGCAATCATTTGGTGGAAAAATTGGACTAATTTTGCTAGGGCCCAGAGAAGACATTTAAGACAAGTGGGTAGAAGTTTTAGAGGGAGATGTTTCAACATAGTGAAAAAGAAAAAAAAAGCAGAATGCATGATGACTAAAGAGTATTAGCCTCAGAGTCAGGAGGACCTCAGTTCAAGTCCTTTCTCTGAAACATACTAGCTTCATGGCCATTTGGCAAATCATTTAACCTTTTAATTTGAGACAATTGTTTACTGACAAGTTGCTCAGTTGAAGGAGGGAATTTCCATTTTAGGAATTCCTTACACCATTGAAATCTCAGGCCAGAACCTAATTAACTCAATTATAAAGGGAAGCCACTTTAACAGTTAATTCTGTCTGAATAGCTGTTGAGGTGGTGATCTTCCAGAGAGGGGCAACCAAAAGAGCATCAGCTCCATGCCTTATCATTTTAAGAAGCTAAAGATATTAAAAGAAACCTTAGAAGGGACATAAAAGCCATCTTTAAATATTTGAAAGACTGTCTTGAAGTAGGTGGTAAGACAATCTACTTGATGGCAGAAGTAGGAGAAATTGATCAAAATTTTATTGGTTGTTGTAAAGAGACAAATTTAGGTTTGAGTAAGAAAAACAACAAAAATTTGTCTACAGGGAGTAGAATGGAACAAGCCAGAAACTAAGCTTCCAGAAATGGAATGGACTGCCAGTGAAGGTGTAGTGAATTTTCCTTAATTATGGATTGTGAAGTAAAGATTGTATCAGACACTCCTCCTGTCCATCATAGAAGGTGGGAGGTAGACTAAATGGCCCCTGAGTTCCCTTCCAGCCATGTGAGTTTATGGGAGTGGAATAGGCTTCCTTGTGAAGTAATGTGAAGCAATTTCCTCATAAGTGAAAAAATTCAAGAAGAGGCTTTTTAGGGTAGTTGTGGAGAGCATTTGTAATCAAGGATAGGGTTGAGTTAGAAATCAAGATCTGATTATGAAATTCAGTGCTTTTATTCCTATTGTGGAGTGGGTTATAAGCATAAGAACAAGAAAAGTTTGTAATCTAGTTCCTTAATTTTTTACTATAGGGCTTCCAAAAAAAAATTCTCAAACTAGCATAAGTTGTGTACCATTTTGTATTACCCAAGCTCTTTTTCCTCATTAGTGTCCATAATTGAGAATCGACTATACCAAATTTCATATAATGAGTGATCTTTCTCCTAGAGAGATTTAACCTACTTATGATTCACTTCTTAGAGTTCAATTAAAATCTAAGTTTCATGGGCTTTTGAAAGTCTGCTCTTGTTACCGCTATTCCCACCGCAGCTGATCCTTCTGAAAAACAAACAATAGAAGCTTTGTCACTTGCTTGTTCCATTCCGTCCCAGCCAGGCAACCCCAGCTCCCAGCACGCTCAGTTCCTTTCCTCTAAGTTTAGCAAAAACCCAGAGATAATCAGTAAGATGCCCAGTCCCCTCCTTGCTGGGGGCGAAAGGAACCTGCCATGCCCTCAGCTAACATCAGTTATGTTGCACTTCACTTCTCTTGAGCCACCTCCTCTACAACTGCCTAGCCAACTCTGTTGCTGCTTTTCCTTACCATGTATATCGTATTCTCCATTAGAATGTAAGAATGATCCTTGAGGATCAGCACTAGCTTTGGTTTGTTGTTTTTTTATCTCTTCAATTTGGTGCAGTGCTTGGCACATAATAAGCACTTAGTGTTTTTTCATTAATTTTTCACCTTCCTTTTATAAGAATTTAATATAACAAAAAGGCAAGGCTTGACTGGAATTTTGGTTTAAAGCCAAGTTTGTTGGAATCCACCTGTATTGAGATTTCTAGTTCTTACGAGTTGTATCATACTAACACATGTCAATGTACTTTTTTTCCCCTGGTAACATCATTATATTTGATTTAAGTTCAGCTTGTTCATCTTGATTCTAAAACTTTTGATGTTGAATTTGTGTTTAACTCATTCATTATTCCAGGTACTACTGTTATCTTTATAAGTGACATTTGGTCTATTGGAGTATATTTTTGTAGGAGTTTTTATTTTATCTTCATTCTGGTTTGAGTTGAACCATTTTTTCCTCATTTGTCAAAATGCCTTCAAATTCTAGTCACATTTTGCTCTGCCAGTTCTGGGATTATGAAAATTGCCTAAGAAAAGACTTCATATTCTTATAAAATTTATTTTAGAGGTAAAGTATTTTGGCTTTTGCAGCAGCTAATTTTGAAATAAAATTAGTAGGCCTATTATTGCTTGAAAGTGGATGACTTTTTTGTTCTTATTCTTTATTTTTTTATACTCCCCATATTTTTATGATCCTGTGAATTAAGTTAGCATGCTAATGCATGTGCACAATACCAGTATATTTAATTTTACTCTTATTGTTACTCTCATGAATGAACTTATAGGTCTACTACCTCTCCCTGACTTAACGTTGTTTGACTCACTAAGTAATTTGTTTCTTTCTACATTTGACTTAGCCAATATTTTTTAAATTTTTTTCTTTTCTAATTGTTATTTTTTTCAGTCAGTGAAAATCTGCCTTCTGTTCACACCTCTTCACTGTTTCCCTTCTCCCCCTACCAAGAAAGAAAAAACACCCCAACACTTTAGTATAAACATGCATAGTCAAGCAAAACTAAAATCCCACAATAACTATTTTTAAAAAAGTCTCAGCCTATTCTCTAAATTTATCACCTCTCCATCAAGATGGGTGTAACTTACTTTAACATGAGCCCATTGGAACCATGGTTTGTCATTGAGCTGATCAGAGCCCTTCAGGTGTTTGTCTTTACAATACTGCTGTCATTGTGTATATATTTTGGTTCTACTCACTTTGCCCCATGTCAATTGATACTGATTCAAGACTGAGAAGACTATTTCAGGTCTTCCCAGATTTCTCTGAAACCATCCCCTTCATCATGTTTCACTAGCATAATAGCCTACAATCACATTCACTTACATTCCTTGTTCAGCCATTCCCCCGTCAATGGCCTTCTCCTCAGGTTCCAAATCTTTTACTATTATTTTTAACATTAAAAAAATTTTTTTAGTTCCAAATTCTCTCTCATCCATTAAGCATATAAGCAGTATGGTACCCACTATACTTAAAAAGTCATGCAAAACATATTATTGCGTTAGCCATGTTGCCAAAAAAATCCCAAGAAATATAAAGTGAAAAACAATATGTTTCTGTCTGCATTTAGAATTTATCAGTTCACTCTGGAGGTGGGTAACACTTTTTATCATGAGTGAGTCCTTTGGAATTGTCTTGGATTACTGTATTGATCAGAGTAGCTAAGTCTCTTACAGTTGATCGCTACTGCAATATTGCTCTCACTGTATACAGTGTTGTCCTGGTTCTGTTTACTTTACTTTACATCAGCTCATATAAGTCGTCACAGGTTTGGTTGTTTTTGGGTTTTTTTTAAACTATGCCCCTCATCATTTCTTATAGCATTTTATAGTACACTGTACTCTATCAAATCATATACCACAGCTTGTGTAGACATTTCCCAATTGACGCTTCCCCTCAGTTTCCAATTCTTTTGCACCACAAAAGTAGCTGCTGTAAATTTTTAGTACATCTTTAGAGTTTGTTTTCCTTAGAACTAATAGCTCCCTTAATCTACTTTCCCTCTTATTCTTCTCACCCATTTCTTTCTTCCCTTTCCCTGTTGATTGAAATATGGTCACATGTGAGGCTCAAATGCCACCTGCTTTCCTCACCCTTCCTCTTTGCTTGTATAGCACCTTGTGCACCCATGTGCACCCTGATGATGTAAAATAATTTTTCTTCTCTCTTTTCCTCCTCTCCCATTCTCTTTTAAAGATTATTAAAATATAGAACCATTCCTGAGCTCTTTAAAATTAGTCTCCCCCCAGAGCCTCTGATGATAATAGGGTGCATATGAGACTTATCTATCCTATCCCCATCCCCATATTGGTATGTAATAATTTATCCTTGTATAGTCCCTTATGATTGTTCACTAACATTTGCCTGTAAAATTTTTTTTCTTTTAGCTTCTATGTTTGCGCTTCAGAAATAGTTCTGGTCTTTTCATCAGGAATACCTAAGTGTCCTATATTTCATTAGAGGTTCACTTCTCCTCTCTTTGCTTTCCAAAGGATTAAAATATAATTCAGTTTTTCTGGTTGTAGGTCTGTATAGTTTGCCTTTCAGAATATTATATTCCAAGGTCTTTACTCCTTTACAGTGGTGGCTGCTGAATCATATGTGATCTGAGCTGTGACTCCTTGGTACTTGAATTCTTTCAGTGTGGCTGCTTGAACATAAACTGGATTTTGACTGTGACATTCTTGGGAATTATCCTTTTAAGAATTCAGGAGGTGACTACTAGATATTTTCAGATTCCATTTTTTGCCTCTTTCTAAGCAGTTTTCTTTTACAGTTTCTTGAAATATGATGCTTGGGCTCTGTTTTTGGTCATGTATTTCAGGAGTACAATGATTATTAAATTATCTCTCCATCTCTTTTCCATGTTAATTGTTTTTGCTATGAAACATTTTCTAATTTTTTTAATTTTTTTAAACTTTTTTTTTTAACTTTTTTAAACTTTTTTTTTTAAACTTTTTTTAAACTAATTTTTTTAAACTTTTGACTTTGTTTCAATATTTTTTTATGTAATGAGAGCATTATCTTATACTTGATCCATTGTAATTTTTCAGGGAATTTGTTGCTGGGGTAAGGTTTTATACTATTCTTTTGCCTTCTAATTCTTTCATGTTTCTCATTTCTTTAAATTCTTGCTTTATCTTTTCCAGGATTTCTGTTTGAATTTGTGTCCAAGCCGTGTTTTCCTTTGAGTCTTTGATTGTTGATGTTTTGGAATCATTGTCTTCCCTTAGGTTTGTGTCTTGTGTCCCTTTCACCATAATAGCTTCTTATGATGGAATTCTTGTATTTGTTTGCACATTTTCTAGCCTACTTTCTGACTTTGGACTTGCCAGGTTCTGTGCTCATCTGGAGGGAATGTCAGGCCTGAATAATGTGTCCTCTATATATAGTCTTGCTTTCTGGGGGTGAGGTGGGGGAAGGGGTGTAATTGAGCATTGTGTTATTCCAGAATCTTGTGGAGAGCTCAGGTTGGAGAGCAAAGAGCTTTTAGTGATCCCAAAGTAGTAAGATAACTGCCCTTCTGGTATGAGCTCTGTAAGTTGCTGACCTGGGTTTGGATCTGAGCAACACATCTGTGGGCCAGTAGACTGCTGCTAGACTTAGCTATTATTGGCCAAACTGGAAAGCTCTGCTATTTCAGCCACAGAATTACAGGCTCCCCTTTGGTATGAAATTCCTGCCGTCATTCTACTGAAAGTGTCAGGCTGACCTGGATACTAGGACTGAGCCCTCTTCTGCTCTTGAGTTCAGAGCCACATAGCTGCTGCTTGCTTCTGAACTTGCTCCTTGCTCAGTAGTACAAAGCCTAGGGCCCCTTCTCCTCTTCAATGCATCCTGGATCTGTGACTCTGAACTGATTAGTGACAGCTTCTAGTGTGGTCTACAGAAGATCAGACTCCTTTGTGCTCTTCTTACCTTAGCATATAGCTTCTCCCTGCCCTGAAATATTCTAGTGATTCCTGACTAGGGCCCAATCCCAGTCCTCATACTTCTCTGTCTCTGTCTCTTTTTAGCATGAGAAAATGAATTGCTATAGTTTTTCTTTTAAACTTCCCAATCAAGATTCAGCCTAATGCATTTTTTAGATCTTTGTAGAGGTGTTGTTAACCTTAGTTTTATGTTTTTATTACAACCTTTGAAGGTAGGCAAGCAACAAGTATTTATTAAGCACTTGCCGTGCACCATACTAAGTGCTAGGGAAACAAAATCAAGCAAAAGAAAGATGGTCCTAGCTCTTAAGAAGCATACATTCTGGGGGTGGAGTCAAGATGGCGGAGTAGAAAGACTCACATATGCTAGCCCCGAACCCACAGCCCATGGATTTAATGTAAGAAGAGCTCCCCACAAGTTCTGGATCACTGCAGGGTGTGCAGAAACACAGTGGAAGAGATTTCCGTTCCAGAGAGGCCTGGAGAGCGGTCCCCAGGGTCCGTCGTGCCCCAGAAAGCGGAGTCCACCCCAGCGCTGCCCTGGCCACGGCCCCAGAGGAGCAGATCCGAGCAGGCTTCAGGGACAGAATCTCCGGCAGCCGGGAAAGTCCCTCCGCCCACAGATGCTACAGGTCAGTGAGAGAGACGTCTGGGCTGGCCGAGAGGGGAGCGGGGTGTCCCCGTGACTCGGGCCCCCTCGGGAGGCAGAGGCAGGGGCAGGAAGCAGTGGAGGCAGGGGCAGCGGCAGCAGCGGTGGCGGCCCAGGACTCCCCGAGCAGGTAGGATCTTCATTACTGAAGGTCTCTGCATAAACCACCTGAAGGAGCTGAGACTGGGAGGTGGCCCTGCCCCCACCCACTCCATTATTGAAGGTCTTTGCATAAAGCCCCTGAGGGAGCTGAGCCTGGGAGACGGCCCTGCCCCCACCCGTCCCATTCATGAAGGTCTCTGCATAAAGTCCCTGAGGGAACTGAGCCTGGGAGGCGGCCCTGCCCCCACCCCAGCACCAGAACTTAAGCTCACATTGAATAGCAGCTGTGCCTGCCGCAGAAAGCCCATTTGAATCTCAGACCCCAAGCACTAGCTGGGCGGATCTAGGCGGGGGTGGACAGGAATCTCAGAAGTCAAGTAACTGGCTGGGAAAATGCGTAGAAAAGGGAAGAAAAATAAGATTATAGAGAGCTTCTTTGAGCAGGTGCAAATGTTCCCGCCTTTCAATTCTGATGAGGAACTATTCTTACCATCAGGGAAAGATGTGGAGGGCGGGGCCCCTGTATCCCAGACATCCAAGGGGGATGTCGGGTGGGCTCAGGCCATGGAAGAGCTCAAAAAGGATTGTGAAAATCAAGTTAGACAGGTGGAGGAAAAACTGGGAAGAGAAATGAGAGAGATGCAAGAAAAATATGAAAAACGGGTCAATACCTTGCTAAAAGAGACCCAAAAAAATGCTGAAGAAAATAACACCTTGAAAAATAGGCTCACTCAATTGGCAAAAGAGGTTCACAAAGCCAATGAGGAGAAGAATGCTTTCAAAAGCAGAATTAGCCAAATGGAAAAAGAGGTTCAAAAGCTCACTGAAGAGAATAGTTCTCTCAAAATTAGAATGGAACAGATGGAGTCTAATGACTCTACGAGAAACCAAGAAATCACCAAACAAAACCAAAAGAATGAAAAAATGGAAGAGTGTGAAATATCTCATTGGAAAAACAACTGACCTGGAAAATAGATCCAGGAGAAACAATTTAAAAATTATGGGACTACCTGAAAGTCATGATCAAAAAAAGGGCCTCGACATCATCTTCCATGAAATTATCGAGAAAAACTGCCCTGATATTCTACAACCAGAGGGCAAAATAAGTATTGAAAGAATCCATCGATCACCACCTGAAAGAGATCCAAAAAGAGAAACTCCTAGGAACATTGTGGTCAAATTCCAGAATTCCCAGGTCAAGGAGAAAATATTGCAAGCAGCTAGAAAGAAACAATTCCAGTATTGTGGAAATACAATCAGGATAACTCAAGATCTAGCAGCTTCTACATTAAGGGATCGAAGGGTGTGGAATAGGATATTCCAGAAGTCAAAGGAACTAGGACTCAAACCAAGAATCACCTACCCAGAAAAACTGAGTATAATACTTCAGGGGAAAATATGGTCTTTCAATGAAACAGAGGACTTTCAAGCATTCTTGATGAAAAGACCAGAGCTGAAAAGAAAATTTGACTTTCAAACACAAGAAGGAGAAGAAGCATGAAAAAGTAAACAGCAAAGAGAAGTCATAAGGGATTTACCAAAAGTGAACTGTTTACATTCCTACATGGAAAGACAATAGTTGTAACTCTTAAAACTTTTCAGTATCTGGGTAGTTGGTGGGATCACACACACACATACACACACACACGTACACACGTGCATGCACACACACATACACACATGCACGCACATACAGAGACAGAGAGCACAGAGTGAATTGAATAGGATGGGACCATATCTTAAAAGAAATTAAGGTAAATGGTGAGAGAGAAATGTAGTGGGAGGAGAGGGTGAAATGGAATGGGGTAAATTATATCTCATTCAAGAGGCAAGCAGGAGACTCTTTAGTGGAGGGAAAAAGCTGAGAAAAAAAAAACAAGAAGTTTACCCTTATCACATTTGACTAAAGGATGGAATAAAATGCACACTCATTTTCGTATGAAAACCTATCTTACAGTACAGGAAAGTGGGGGAGAAGGAGATAAGCAAGGGGGGGATGATGGAAGGGAGGGCAATGGGAGGAGGGAGCAATTTGAAGTCAACACTCGGGGAGGGACAGGATGAAAAGACAGAATAGAAACAATGAGGGGCAGGATAGGATGGAGAGTAATTCAGTTAGTCTTACACAACACGACTATTATGAAAGTCATTTGCAAAACTACACAGATAGGGCCTATATTGAATTGCCTGCCTTCCCAAAGGGAATGGGTGGGGAGGGAGGGATGGGGAGAATTTGGAACTCAAAGTTTTAGGAACAACTGTTTAGTATTGTTGTTGCTCCTAGGAAAGAAGACATACAGTCAATGAGGAATAGAAAGTCATCTGGCCCTACAGGACAAGAGAGAAGATGGGGACAAGAGAAGGGAGGGATGATAGAAGAGAGGGATGATTGGAGATAGGGAAAACTAGATTGCTCGATGTATTGGGGTGGGGGGAGGGGATAAAAGGGGAGAAAATTTGGAACCCAAAATTTTGTGAAAATGAATGTAAAAGTTAAATAAATAAATTTTTATAAAAAAAAGATGTTAGTATATAAATTAAAAAAAAAGAAGCATACATTCTAATGGGAAAAGATAATATGTAAAAAGGAAGTTTAAAGCTGGAGCATGGAGGGGAGAGAAGTCACAGTGGTGAAATCCAAAGAGCCACAAGCATGATCTTGAGAATGCAGAATGGCCAGGCTGAGTCCATCCTCAAAATACAGGATCCTGCCTTCACTATTGGGAATAGAAGAGGAACCTGGCAGAGGGGTGAATTTTCCCAGGAGTGAGAAGGACCCTGGTCTGAGTTTCAGGGTCAGAAGGTAATTGAGTCCTGGTGAGAAAGTCACAGCCAGGAGGGGAATATGTATGTTAAGAACAATAATTTTAATTTAATTTAAATTTTCTTTAATTTAGCATGTTCATATTAATACTGATTACTAATCAGAGTGCTTTGATGTCCTCATAATGTCATCAACATGGATATTTCCTCCAAGAGCCCATCCATGCTTTTACATCCCATACAAACCTTGCCCATCTCCTCCCAATAAACCTTTACATTTTCTGTGCTTCATAAACAAAAACATCTTATAAGTGCTTACTATGTACGGAACACTGTGTTGTGTGATGAGAATACAAATAACAAAAACAAAGTCTGCTCTCAAGATGCTTACATTCCAGTAAGGAAAGACAATATGTATAGGAGGTTTCAGCTACAAGTCAGGTAGAAAGGTTCACTGAAGCTCTGATACAGCAGCAAAGCAGTAGGTGATAGAGCTTCCTTAATGACATTTCCACTAATAAAACCTCATTCATTTCTGACCTGAACCATTCAACAATGCCAAAGTCTTGGGTGGCATGAACCCTTTTTTTTAAACAGGTCTTTAGTAGCAATTGTTGAAGAAACAGAAGCAGTTGCCATCCAGTTTACATCTCCATGGGAGTTAACTTTCTGTTTTGATAGTTGAGGGGGATGAGCTGGACAAAACACCAGTGGTTGGAGGGTATTGCTATTCCTAGAGCTGTTGGGCTAAGTCTAGGTCTATGTCCATCAGGATCTTAAGGATTGTGATTGTGATTTGACTTGCTTGGGCCTGCTGCCTCTGGTCTCTCAGCATGTTGCTTGTTGTTCAGCTTGTTGCTTCAACTAGGCTGGCTTGCCTATATAATGGTGGCCATTATTGGGAATGCCTGGCTCCTTCTCCACGGAGTTTGCTTGCCTGCTAACAGCTGCATGAGGTGGTCTGAAAGCCAGTCCTTATTGGAGGGTTAGGAAGATGCTTTGATGCTGTTCCCATGGCCCTTGAGCTAACTTGCTTGTTGGTAGCAGTCAGCAGTTTCTGGTAGGCCCCTTCTTCCCAAGGATTGCTCCCTTAGTGCTGACTGTATATCTAGATAAACTACATCTAAGTAGATCTAGAAGTAGGTCCAGTGGTCATGTCTCTTCAACTATGTGGATATAAACAATCAATTACCCTCATGTCTTTATGTGACTGTTTTACTTCCTTTTTCAGTTGTACATCCTCCCTGATGAGATCTTTTATGCCACTTGTCCTGTACAGTGATTTTTTTTTTTTTTTGCTATATTGCAGCCTACTCATGCCCACCACGTGATTCTCCATTGCTCTTTGGATGAACTAAATTTTAATTCTTCAGACAGTATGGCATTTCATGACTTACACCTGTGTGACATCACTGGAAGAATATTGATATTTAAAAGTTGGGCCTTTGTTTCAAAGGAAACAGGAAAGGAAGTAATACTCCATGCTGTCTCTCTTCACAACCTTCCTACTTTTCCATTCTTCTCACACTTTGCATTCCGTCTGTACTGGTCAATTTGGGGTTCTACACCAGGATTCTTTGGTCTCCTTCTCTTTGCATTGCCTGTCCCTGATGCCTGGAATTACTCCCTCCTCACTTCTGCCTTTTGGAATCTCTGGTTTCCTTCAAGACTAAGCTCAAGTACCATCTTTTTGCATAAAGATTTTTCAGGTTTCTCTGGATTGTAGGGGGCCCCTCCTGTAATTCTCCTGTATTTATTCTATATATATTTATAGTTGTACATGTTATTTCCCTTTGGATGTTGGTAGGGGCTATTTAATTTTGTCTGTTTATCAAAGACAGAAGTGAAATAGAAACAGCTTAGTGGCACAATGTGTAGAGCACTGATCCTAGATTTTGGAAAACTCAAGTTCAAATGTGACCTCAGACATTTACTAACCCTGAGCAAGTCGTTTAACCTCTGTTTGCATCTATTTCCTCATCTATAAAACGGCAGTAATAATAGCACCTACCTCCAAGGGTTGCTGCAAGGGTCAAATGAGATAATAATTGTAAGATTTTTAACACTATACCCAGCACATAGTAAGCTGTATATGATATTAGCCATTATCAGCAGTGGTAGTATCATGAATACTGATCTAATTGCCTAAACATTTAAATGTTTGCAGATTGATGGAGGCATTAAAAAGTCTGTAGAGCTTCTCAAATTCAGTCCTGAATAGTTTCCTATTCCCATCAATGCTGGTCCCAGTTCATTGTTTATCTGCAGTGACTACACAAACCAACTGTATAGTTGTCCATATAACTATAATATAGATGTGTCAAACTCACCAGCAGTAAGCACTGGAAAATGCACATCTACAACCAGCTTGAACTGCATTAAAAATGTAATTGGGAAATGTGAAAACAAAATGAAAAGGGAATCAAGAGGGCAGAGTAAGGCAGGAACTTGCCCAGATTCTCCTCCAAACAACTTTAAAATAACGCCTCAAAATGAATTCTGGAGTGGCAGAACCAATGAAAAGGACAAGGTGAAACAATTTTCCAGTCTGAGACCACTTAGAAGGTCGACAAGAAAGGTCTATTCTACTTAGGTGAGAATGAAGTGCAAATTGCCCAGGCAAGCCAGTAGAAGACTATACCCAGCAAACCAGCAATGAAGCCCTGTGCCAGGGTATGAGCCAGCAGTAAAGTACTCTCCACTGACACATGCCAGCATGAGGCCCTGAGCCTTCTCCCTTAACCCTGGTGCAAACCAGCAGCTAGACTCAGCACCCCAGCAAGAGCCAACATCAGCAAGCCAATGCAGGCCTTGTGGACAACTGAATCAGCACTAGGGACTTCCAGAGCTCTCAGCCCACAGATGGTAAGGGGTCAGACAACTAGTCAGAAGGAGATTACAGGAGACACTTTGCTGGCACTGGGTATGGGACTGTTGCTTTGCCCAAATGGGGATCTGGGTCACAGTTTCCACAGTTTCAGGGTGAGAAGAAGCAGTACATACTAGAATGTGCAGCCACAGAGGGGCAGGGATTCTGGCCCCAGGTCCATGGTAGAAAAGAATGCTTATGGTCATTCACAGACCAGAGCACAGGACAGATGAGCCATGAACACACCTCTCCACTAAAAACTTACAGGTCTCCAGAATTAGCTCTAAAAACAGCAGCATGAAAAGCCTGATACTTGCGACACTACTCCCTCCACTCCAGGAACAGACCTTAGCTGTAACATGAAATTAAAAGTCAAGAAACAGGCTAAAAAGGTGAGTTTTTTTTTTTTTTTTGAAAGGACTTGACCACATCATACTATGATGACGGAAGATCAAAACACAAACTTAGAAGAAGGCAACACTGTCAAAATTGCTATATGAGAAGCCTTAAAGAAAAATGTAGAATTGGTGTCAGGCCCAAAAAGAACTTCTAGAAGAGCTGAAAAAGGATTTTAAAAATCTAAGAGAGGTAGAAGAAAAACTGGGAAAAGAAATGAGCATAATAAAAAGAATCATAAAAGAAAAAGTCAACAACTTGGCAAAGGAAGCACAGTAAGTCAAAAAACGTGCAAAAATTCACTGTAGAAAACTTCTTAAAAAGTAGAATTGGCCAAAAGGTAAAAGAGGTAGCTAAAAAAAAAAAAAAAACTCCTTGAAAAAAATTGGCCAAATGGAAAAACAGATACAAAAGCTCACTGAAGAAAATGATTCCTTAAAAATTAGAATATGTCAAGTGGAATCAATGACTCCATGAGATATCAAGAAACAATAAAACAAATTCAAAAGAAGAAAATGTGAAATATCTTATTGGAAAAAGAACTGACCTGAAAATAGATTGAGGAGATATAATTTAAGAATGATTAGACTACCTGAAAGCCATGATCAAACAGCATAGACATCTCTTTCCAAGAAATTATAAAGGAAAACTATGCTGATATCCTAGAACCAGTGGATAAAATAGAAATTGAAAGAATAACTGATCACCTTCTGAAAGAGATCCCAAAATGAAAACTTCCAGAATCTTATATCAAAATTCCAGAGCTTCCAAGTCAAGAAGAAAATATTTCAAGCAGTCAGAAAGAAACAATTTAAACGTAATGAAGACACAGTAAGGATTACACAGGGTTTAGCAGCTTCTACATTAAAGATTTGGAGGGCTTGGAAAATAACATTCCGGAGCAAAGAAGGCAGAATTACAACTAAGAATCACCTACCAGAAAAAGAGTATAATCCTTCAAAGTGGAGTGGGGAATTGTATATTCAATGAAATAGAGAATTTTCAAGTATTTCTGATGAAAAGACCAGAGCTGAATAGACAATTTGGTTTTCAAATACGAGACTCAAGAGAAATATAAAAAAGTAAACAGGAAAGAAATCATAAGGGATTCAGTAAGGTTAAACTATTTACTTCCTACATTGGAAAGTGATACTTGTAATTCCTAGGGCAGTTAGGAGAATATAAAGAAGATACGAGTGTGAGTTGAATATGATGGGATGATATCTAGGAAAAAAATGGAGTGAGAAAGGGACACACTGGGAGAAGGGGGAAGGGGTGGGAAGAATGGGGGAAACTTGCATAAAAGAGACTTGCAAAAAAAAGTTCTTACAGTGGAGAAGGTGGGGGGTTGGCAGACTTTTCTTGAACCTTACTCTCATCAGAATTGACTCAAAGAGGAAATTGCATACACACTTAGTTGGGTATAGAAATCTATCTTACTCTGTAAGGAAATATGAAAGGAGGGGAATAAGAGAAGAGGAGGGGACAGATAGAAGAAAGGGTGAATTGGGTGAGGTGGTGGTCAGAAGCAAAACACTTATTAAGAGGGATGGAATTGGGAGAGAGTGATGGGAATAGAATGGAGGGAAATACACAGTAATCATAACTGAATATGAATGGGATGAACTCATAAAACAGAAGCGGATAGAGTGAATTAAAAACCAGAATCCTACAATATGTTGCTTACAAGAAATGTGTGTGCTGTAGAGAGAGATAGAGTCAAGGGCCTGGAGCAGAATCAATTATACTTCAGTTCAAGCAAAAAAGAGCAAGAGTAGCAATCATCATCTCAGACAAAGCAAAAGCAGATCCTTTAATAAACAGGGAAACTACATCTTGCCAAAAATTACCATAGATAATGAAGAAATACTAATACTAAACATATGTGCACCAAATAGGATAGCATCCACATTTTTAAAGAAGTTAAATGAACCACAGGAGGAAGTAGACGATAAAACTCTTATTAGTGGAGAACCTTGACTTTCCTCTTTCTCCCCCTCCCAAAATAAAATGTTAAGGAGGTGAATAGAATTTTAGAAAAGTTTGAAATAATAATTCTCTGGAGAAAATTGATTGGGAATAGAATATATCTTTTTTCCCTAGTAGTACATGGCACCTACACAGAACTGACCATATATTAGAGCATAAAAAATCTCACAAGCAAATGCAGAAATACTAAATACATCCTTTTCAGATCATAATGCAATAAAAATTATATTAAAAATGAACCTTGGGAAGATAGCTGAAAAATTAATTGAAAACTAAATGTAATTGTAAAGAATTAGTGACAAAACATAGCACCTATTCATTAAAAACATGAGAGAGTATAGAATAAATTGAGCTTTCCTTAAAATAAGTAATATCTGAAACCATTAACAAGCATCTGTAATGGGAGTGAGCTAGAACCTTCCCAATAAAATGAGAGTGGAGCCATAATGCCCATCATCACCACCGTTACTCAGTATTTTATTGTGCTAGGATTGCCAGTTGTAACAATAAGACACGAAAATATTGAAGGAATTAGAATAGGTAATGAGGAAACAACCACCATTCTTTGCAGATAATGTGATGGTATAATTAAGAGGAACCCCAAAAAGTCAACTAAAAAGTAGTTGACATAATTAACAAATTTAGCAAAGTTGCAGGATATAAAATAAATCCACATAAGTCATCAGAATTTCTATGTATTACCAACAGAGCCCAGTAGCAAGAGAGAGAAAGAAATTCCACTTAAATTAACACCAAACAATATAAAATACTTGGGAGTCTACCTGCCAAGACAAACCCAGGAACTATATAAACACAATTACAAAACACTTCACACAAATGAAGTCAGCTCTAAACAATTGAAATACAATAAAAATGACAATTCTCCCTAATTTAATTATTCAGTGAGATACTAGTCATATTGCCAAAAAATGATTTTATAGAGCTAGAGATAGTAACAAAATTCATCTGGAAGAATAAAAGGTCAAGAATTAATTGGGAAAAATGTAATGGAGGACCTGGCCATACCACATCTCAAGCTGTATTATAGAGTGGTAATCTTCAAAGCAATATGGTATTAGCTAAGAAAAAGAGTGGTAGATCAGTGGAATATACAAGGTACACAGTAGTAAATGACCATAGTAATCTAGTGTTTGATAAACCCAAATATTAAAGCTTTTGGGATAATAACTCACTATTTGACAAAAACCATTGGGAAAACTGTAAAACAGTTTGGCAGAAACTAGGTACAGACCAGCACTTCACAGTGTATACCAAAATCAGGTCAAAAGGTCAAAATAAGTACATGATATAAAATGTGATACCATAAGTAAATTAGGAAAGTGTGGAATAGTTTACCTGTCAGATGTATAGATAAGGGAAGAATTTACGACCAAATAAGATACAGGATCCCAGGATGTAAAATGGATAATTTTGATTATATTAAATTTAAAAGTTTTTGAACAAATGAATGCAACCAAAATTAGAAATCTGGGGATTTTTAACAAGTGTCTGATAAAGGCCTCATTTCTCAAATATATAGAGAACGAGTCAAATTTATAATAATACAAGTCATTCCCCATTTGATAAATGGTCAAAGGATATAAACAGGCAGTCTTTAGAAGAAAAAATATCAAAGCTATTTTTAGACATGAGAAAAAATTCTCCAAATCACTATTAATTTAAAAAATGTAAAGTAAAACAACCCAGGTATCACTTCATACCTATCAAACTGGCTAATATAGCAGAAAGGAAAAATGTTAAATGTTGGAGGGGGATATGGGGAAATTGTAACACTAATGCATTGTTGGTAGAGTTGTGAAGTAATCCAACCATTCTGGAGAACAATTTGAAACTGTGCCTAAAGGGCTATAAAACTGCATGTCCTTTGATCCAGCAGTGCCACTATTTAGTGTCTACCCCTAAAAAATAAAAGAAAAAGGGAGAAGACTTCTATATGTATAAAAAAATATTTATAGCAGCTCTTTCAGTGGTGGCAAACAATTGGAAATTGAGGAGATGCCCATCAATTGGGAAATGGGCTGAACAAGTTGTGATATGTGATTATAATCGAATGCTATTGTGCTATAAGAAATGATAAGCAGGATGATTTCAGAAAGAAATTGGAAAGACAACTTACATGAACTGATGCAAAATGAAGTAAGCAGAACCAGAAGAACACTGTACACAGTAACTGCAATATTTTACGGTGATTGACTGTGAATAACTTAGCTATTCTCAGCAATACAACAACTCGAGATAGTTCCAAAAGACTCATGAAAAATGCAGTCCATCTCCAGAGAAAGAACTGATGGAGTCTGAATACAGATTGAAGCATGCTAGTTTTCACTTTTTTGAGTGTGGTTTTTTTGTGTGTATTTTGTTTTACAACATCACCAATATGGAAATATGTTTTGCATAATTGCACATGTGTAACCTATATCAAATTGCTTTCTGTTTCAGGAAAGGCATAGAAGAGGTAGGGAGTGAATTTGGAACATCAAATTTTTAAAAAACAAATGTTAAAAGTTCTTTTTACATGTAATTAGGAAGAAATAAAATATTTTTAAAAATAATTTAATGTGACAAAGATAATGTTAATTTGTGATTTTAAAACAGGCTATTGATATTTCTATTTTTTTATACCACTGGAATGTATTATTATACTACTTCTGCTTTCCTCAATGTATTCTTAGGCCATATTCTTTTGAGTGATTATGGATTATGGATTATGAGTGTCTACAGTGTTGTTAGGTTTATTCAATCAGCACAATGTCATCTGCAAACAGGAACATTTGGGTGACTTTGGATGACTATCTTTATAAAACTCATCTTCCATTTGAACTCTACAGTACTTCACTGGCATACCAACGATATTTGGTGACTTTATATCACCTTGTTTTATGCCTTGTTTGATACTAATCAGAGTATTGTTAAACTTTTTTATTTCCCTTTTATCTCTCAAAAAACTACATATGATTGTTTTATCTTTTAAAAATTTTATAATTAAATTTTATTTTTAGATCTTCATTTTCTTTCTCCTGTTTCTTCTTCTTTCCCCAACTGAGAAAGCAAGAGAAGTAAAATCCCTGTTACAAATATGTATTTTCAAACAAGACAATTTCCTTTATTGGCCATGTCTAAAAAAATGCCCCAATCTCTCCTCTGAGACCATCACTTCTCTGTCAGGAGGTGGGAAGCATGCTTCATCTTGCGTTCTCTGGAATTGTGGTTGGTCATTGTGTTGATTGTAGTTCTGAAGTCAGAAGCTTTATATGGTTTTGATATCCATGAGAAACACGTTTCAGGTGGGGTTTTGTACTAAAAATAATCAAATGCTTTTTAATAGAAAAATACAGTAAGCATAGTGGGATCTTATATTCTCCATACCTTTTCAGTTATTTCTATGACTAAAAATATGGTCTGTGAAAGTTACCCATTACTTTTCTGTACTTTATTCTCTTGTAGAATATTCTCATAAAGATTTTCAAAGAATGTAAAAACAAGTGTTGGTAGTTATTTGTATTTTCTTAGTCCCTCTTTCTTTTGCAATAATTTGTTTTGTTTTCCTCCCAAATAACTGTTGTCCTCTATTTTAGATATGTGGAGGATCAGTCCGTCAATGCTGTCAAAATTACGTTGACTCCAGCATGAACTTCCTCTATGTATATTTGATCTAGTCCAATTGCTCTTACTGTGTTTATTTTCTCCTAATACCTTTTCTACCTCTTCAATGAGAGACTCTAATTTGGAGTTCAGTGTGATGGCTCTCTTCTTACTGATGGCTAAAAAGAAATTGTTATAGAAATCTTCACAGCATTTTTCTGGTTTTTACTTAAGTATGCCTTTCTAAAACACTGAGTTTTCAGTAACTTGTTTATTCTCTCCACACCCCAACACACATCATGATATTCTTCTTATTCTTTACATGTTCTTAGGAAATGGGGATAATCTTGCATTAATGTCTGTTCTTTAATCAGTGTGAATGTTCCACTTTAAAAAATTGGTACTTCATGGAGATTTTCAGAGATGATTCCTTTGCCAGAAACTATCTTTAAAGACAAAAGGGAAAAAAATATCCATGGATATTAGGCTAGGACAGCAACCATTATCTATTTCAGAGAAAAGAATTAAATACCAAATTTGCATAACTATTTAAGTAAATTGAAAGAGAAAACAAAAATCTGTGAAAATATATGGCACATTGAAGAAAAATGTGGCCTAGCCACATCTTAATTTGAGTAGCTTCTATCTTATAGGCCACTGAACATCTCTGGGTCTTATTTCTAAAATGAGAAAACTATCATTCCCTGCTTCCCCTAAGTCTCCTCTTACAGCGAAAACTCCCCAATTCTTTAGTCATTCCTCACATAATATTGTTTCCAGAACTTTTATGACCTAGTCATATCTCTTCTAGATTTATGTCAGTTTGTCTGTGCTCCTCTTAAAATGTGGCACTAAGTAAATACATTTGTCTTGATGTAGTCAGGCTAGAGATAAACATTGTTATAGCATTTACTTTTGGAGTAGCCTTTCCATGGACTACTGTTGAGTGTCTGGTCACCCCAAGCCCTAAATCTTATTCACTTGAACTGTTAAGTCAGGTAGGTCTCTTCCATTTTTTTAAGCTGAAATGAAGGACTTTATATTTTTCTCTAATATATTTTAATTTTTTGAATCATAATTTTGTTTAACCAATTTACTAACACTCTCAGGTTTGTCATCTGCCATCAGATTTGGCACTTGCGTCTTCTGTTCATGGCTGAAGTAATATAACCGTTTTGCTGTTCCACTACACATTTGTTATCTAATTCAATGGGTCAACCATCATGCCACCTTCTCGGAAGAAGACTTTGCCTCATACTTTACTGAAAAAGAGACCATTTACCATCATCATCTCCACTTTTCTTTCTTTCTTTATGTGTTTGTTCATTTGTTTATTTATATTGTAAAACACCTTGAAACATCCCTCATTCTTCTCCTGTATTCCAGTTTGATGAAGAGCTAGGCCTTCTCACCAAGGCCAGCACTTCTACTTGTACTCTGTGCCTACAACCACACTCTCTTTTTCATCTTTAAGCTATCCCAATCTATTGGTTTATTTCCTGCAGTCTACCACCCTATATGTCTCCTTCCTTTAACAACAAAACTCCCAAACTCCTGAAAAACAGCTTACATTCACTCCTGGTTCTCAACCACTTATAGTCTGGCTTTTGATCTCATCACTCAACTGAAACTATTCTCCAAAGTTTCTGGTAATCTCTTAATTGTCAAATATGATGATATTTTCTCAGTCTTTTCCCTTTTTGACCTCTCCTCAACATTGGATATTATTGACTACCCTTTTCTCCCTGATGATCTGTGGCATTTAATATTATTAGGCACACATTCCTCCCAGATACGTTTTCCTTTCTGGACTTTGATGACACTTCTCTCCTGTTTGTCTTCTCTCTCTCTCTGACAGCTCCTTCTCAGTCTCCTTTTCTAGGTCATCATCTGTGTCATACCTCCTAACAGTGAGAATATCCCCTGGCCCTGTTCAAGGCCTTGCACTTCTCTCGCTCTCTATTCTTGATGACCTCATAAGCATACAGGGGAGTAATTGTCTGTGCTGATGATAATCATTTGTATACCCAGTCCTAGACTCTCTTCTGAGCTCCAGTTCCAACTTGCCAGCTGCCTGGTGAACATTTCCAAGTGGATATCCAGTAGACTTCTCAAATTCAACATACCTAAAACAAAGCTCATTAGCTTCTTCCCCTCCCCCCATTCCAAGCTTCTCTGTTTCTTCGCATTCACTGCTATTTTTCTAGTCACTCAGTTTGCTTCCTTGTAAAGCAAGGGTCAGGCACATGGTGGTTTGTTTGCTTTCTTTCATCCTCATACACAACACTCCATCTTCTTCTCCAAGCCTTTGCCTTGACTGTCTCCAGTGAATAGAATGCACTTTCTGCCTCCGCCTCTCAATCTGATTTCAGTGTCTTGCAAGGATCTTTTGCCTCTGCCTCTTAGAATTCTTAGTCTGATTTTAAGTGTCATCTTCTATAGGAAACCTTTTCTAATTCCCCACAACTGCTAGTTATCCCCCCAAATTACCTTTGTAATGCCCCCTCTGGACTACCTTCTAGATTACAATTGGTTGGTTGGGTTTCCCAGGGCACGTAGTTTGTACTACTCTCTAGCTCAAGAGCTCCCACTGGGGTCTTAATATTTAACCAGTTAATATTAGCTCAAAGTAAAAGCATTTTTTTTTTTTTGGTAATAACATAGCATGAACAATGGTTACAAAATCTTCTCACCATAATCTTATTGAGCATTATTCCATGAATAAATACATACAACAGTGGAAAGAATAGGCACATACTAGTAGAGAGACACACACACATAGGAAATTCAGGTAGCCAGTGATGATCACAGTAGTACTACATGGACTAGTACCTTATGATTACCACCAGCAGGTCACTTTCCTGAACTCCCTGGACCTGTTCCTCTTAGAAACTCAGCTTGACTCCATAGCTGGGCTGTCCGGACCTGCTCTGTGATAGGACCTGTATTTCAAATTAGGCAAGTTGCTCTGTAGCAAGATGTTATTGTCAATGCATTTGTGCTTGTGATAGGAGTTGGGGGAATAGGGTAAAGGTGAGAACAGTTCCCCCAAGATCTGAGTTCTTTTATAGCCAGCTCTCTTTTGACTGCCAGAGATGACTCCTTAGAACTTGCTTACACCTTTTAAAGGCTTTAGAGAGTGACTTATCTTTCAGTCAGCCAATGTCTAGCTGCCCTATAATTTCATCGAGTTTATTGAGGAAGTTCTTCACATCTCCTAAAGGTATAAAGGGGGAGAAGAAATAGAACATACACTTATTACACATCTACTAGGTGCCAGATAATGTGTTAAACCCTTTACACATTTTTTTTTTTTGCATTTGATCCTCTCAACAACCTTGGGGGGTAGGTACTATCATTATCTCTATTTTACAATTAAAGAAACTGAGGCAGACAGGTTAAATGACTTGTCCAGGGTCAGGTAGTCAGTATCTGAGGCAGAATTTAAACTTGGGTTTTTGACTCCAGATCCAGCACTCTATTCATTGTACCACTTGACTGCATCATACAGGTGGTGAGAAAGCATAAACCCTTCTTTACACTTCTGTAATCTTGGTCAATCAGAATCCCAAGGGGCACATCCTTTGTAAGTGAAAATTGGCAATTATTAAGTTAGAAAGAGCTGAACCTTTATATCTCATTGTATCTGCTGCTTGCTCCTTCATTATGTCTTGTAATTTCATCAAATGAGTTGCGGAAAAGGGAAAAGATGATTCAATTTATCAGGGATCCACAAGCAACCCTTTACTACACTTAGATTTATTTTGTATGTATACGTACTTATGTATATACATATGCATATACATGCTTGGCACATAGTAGGTGCTTAACAAATACTTATTGATTGGCTAAATATTGAATAAGACAATGCCAGGTTGGCATCTGGGAGTTAGTTGGAAAAACTTTATGTCCTTATAGCTCTTTTTAAATCAAGTTATATAGTATATTTTCATTATTTTCTTTCAAGGAGAGAATTCTCAGCATCAATATTATATATATGTATATGGAAGTAGAACAACCTAAAAGTAAAAACTCTTTGAATGATTCTTGGATTGTCTTGTCACTGTTTCCTCATCTTATTATGTACAACTGGACGTTAATGTAAATAAAAAATAATTGACTGAAATTTCTCTGAGAAAATAAGATTATTTCAACATTGTTATTGAAGTTCACAGAATATGCTGCAACACTTTTCTACATGCAGCATTAGTATTTTCCAAGATAATTCAATTGGTCTTGAGCTACCAACTATGGTAAATAGAAATTTGTGTTATATGATCATATAAGAATAAATTATTTTGTTTAGAGGAAAGAACATCAAAATCACAGAATTTCAAAGTTGGGAGAGATGTCCGTTGTCAAAAGAGCTATTGGCATCTTGGTTAAATTAAGGGAAACATAGCTTCCAGGAATAAGGAGGTACTCTGCTCTCTAGCCTGGTCATAGACTAATCTGAAATGTTTTATTCAGTTCAAGAACATTAAGAAGCTGGAGAGTATATAATGGGCAGCAGTTAAGATGGTGAAAGACCTTGAATCCATGTTGTTTAAGGAATTATTAAAAGAACTAGAACTTGAAGAAGAGAAGAATAGGGATTATGATAACTGTCTTCAAGTATTTGAAATGCTGTCATACAAGAAGAGACATTGACCTTGTTCTTTTTGACCCTAGAGGGCAGATCCAGTGGAGATGGGTAGAAATTTCAAAGAGGCAAATTTAGGTTTAATTCCAGGAAGACTTCACTACAAATAGAACTATATAAAAGTTGAATATTCCATTTTGGGAGGTAGTGTATCCCTCTCATTTCTGGGTATTATTGAGACACCAGGGCATATTGTAGGGAAATGAGGTGGCCTTAATGGCACTTTCATTAGTGGAGAGCAAGGACTGAAGAGCTCTAATTCCTAATCTATTCAAATCACACTGCCTGAAAAATAACCTCCTTCCACTTACTAATGGTAACTCACAATAGGGATAACACTGATAACAAAAAGCTATGCAGCATCATAAAATACCATTCTAAAACTAATTGTTTCAATCTTTTCCTCCACTAAGTCTTTAACCCAAGCTGCTAGATTGTGAAAACGAGGATTTCACTCCTCCCTGCTCCATTTCCTCTTGGTAGGGGTATTGTTAAACAATGAGCTCAAACTATGTACAAAGCTAATTCTGCCTGTGAAACTTAATACTTTAAAAATTTTGGGGAAGAAGTAGTGATATGGCAACGTATCCATCTCTAGGGATAGGGATAAGATGGAAAAAATAAGGAAGAAATAAGTGAGTCTTGAAGGTATCTCAGTTACTAGAAGCAATCAGCAACCCAAAAGAGGCTATCTCGTGTTATGCAGATTTAAGTTGCTAGACTTGGTGTTGGACCAGGAACCTCAATACTTTTATGAAGATTTTTTTTATGATGCCAAAATAACTATTCAGTGGGAAAGAGGAATGTCAAGGATCAAGAACAAAGTGAATGATTCCTACTGTTGCCAAAAAATCCATGAACTAAAATAGGATTGGAAAGACCCTTGAAGATGCAGATTGCAGCTAGACACTCTTCTGTGAATTAACTGCTTTTTAAAACATCCTACTTTTATGCATGACTTGCACTTGACTGTGTTTTGAGTGAGTGAGGACTGTGCAGGTCACCAGCCTCACTTCTCCCCCAGAGCCATCTGAATCCAGTGACCAAATATTCATCAGGATGACTGGAGATGACCCAGGATGAGGCAATTGGGGTTGTGACTTGCCCAAGGTCTCACAGCTAGTAACTGTCAAGTGTCTGAGGTGAGATTTGAACTCAGGTCCTCCTGACTCCTGCACTGGTGCTCTATCCACTGTACTACCTAGCTGCCCCATGAAAAGTTTTCCATTTAGGTGCTAAACCAGGACTTGGTGTATGCAGGGGAGGGATGCATGATCCCTCTGCCTCTCTTTTGTCTTTAAAGTGAGCACAGGCTTTGAGTTGCATTATGAGAGCATGTTGTGGTGAGGGGCAAATAGCCCCATTCTTACACAGAACCCCTATGCTACTAGTAGTCAATGTTATGACTGTGTAAGCCTGAGTTTAGGTTTGGACAGCCCTTTGGTATATTTCCGTACTTACGCAGGTGATCAAGAAGCAAACTTGAGATAATTGTGTCCAGGTGGCAACCTTGTGAGTTTTGGGAAGATTTGAAGGTCCTGTGAGACCTTTAAGTGCCAGTAGTTGCAGAGTTCCTGGAATAACAGTGACTGACAGCAGGGGCAGTACCTCTACTTTAGAGAGTTCAACTACCAACAAAAGGATTGGCCTAACTTCGCCTTTTTTCCACAGAGTGCTGAGAGTGATCACAGAGTGCCCATTGTTGAGGTGAAATGTGAAATATCCAATTAACAGTGTTGCTTTGTGATCTGATGAGAACTATAGTTAGCCTCCCAACCACTAGTAACCATAGTTATTGTATTTATAAATTGTTACTAAGTCCTGTTAATGCATATTATTATTCCCTCATGTTTAGTATTCCTTCTTTCTGTGTAGGAATAAATGACTTGATCTATATATGATTAGTTTTATACATTGAGTACCTCTTTTGCTTTCTCCTTTGGAGAGACCCAAACGGGAGCCTTACCTCAAATTGTATTTTCCATAATCTGTGAGGGGTTGCTATCAAGCCATTGACTGTAAAACTGGAGAACATATACCCCGTAATTAGAGGTCAGCTTTCATCACAACCATTGTTTTATGGCTAGTTAAAAGAAAGAGAGCAGGTACCGCAGTTTTTGTTCTCCCAGGATATGTTCCTCTCTGTTAGATAAGAATTCACCATACCTACTTATGTATGTCCAAGTAAGGGATTGGAATTTCCTGAATAAACACCATGCTGTTGGAAAGGAAAATGAAGAAGAATGAAGCTAGCTACAACTGAAGTATAAATAGTATGGTACAATGGAGAGAACACTGGATTTGAAGTCACAATAACTGGCTGCCAAACCTCACCCCTCTACTTATTATATGACATTACGGCAAGTTACTTATCTTCTCCAGGCTTCACTTCCCTTATTATGTCTAAGATGAGGGGATTGGACTAGGTGATCTCCAAGGTATAGGAGAGGCCCTGATTTTTTTTTAATGAATGAATTACAGTAATTTCTGAAATCAATCATTATTACTATCTTTTCATAAATGGAGGCTATGTGTACATCTACTTAAGTTATACTTATCCCAATTTGACCTTTTGAGGTTAATATCAGAGGATAACTCTGCCCTCTTACCAAACATCCCGTGTTGATAAGACAAAATAATGGCCTAGAATGACTAGAATTTTACTAGTCAAGCATAGTATTTATTTATTTATTTTTTAAATACACTTTATTATAGCTTTTTTACATCATCTAAATTTTCCCTTGTATTCCTCCCTCTTACTACCTTCTTAGAGAGCCATCTCTTACAATAAGGAATTTTTTAAAAGAAATGAAGAGAAAATACAGTCCTTAAAATATTTTATTAAATTAAAAATATATATATATGTGTACATATATCTGAAAATATATGTGATATTCCTTAACCATGGATCACCTACATTGCAAAAGAGTGGGGAGTGATGTTTTCTCATTTCTCTTCTTTGAGGTTTTTTTTTTATAATTTTGCAGCATTCTCTTTTTTTGTTTTATGGTTGTTCTGTTGTTCATTTAATCATCGTGCATATCGTTTTCTTGGCTTTACTAACTTCACTGACAAGTTTGTATCTTTCCCAAGCATAGTATTTCTTACAGTTGTTATTATTTTCCTTCTTCCTTCTTTCCAGGGTTTGGAAAGCATTGATTTTATTGCAGTATAGAATAGTGAAAAACAGCTATTCTGCCTGCTGCATTACTACATGTATGTTCTTTTCAAGTTTAGTATCTTACTTCACCTGGCTATTTATCAGATGTTAATCCACTAATCAAAGCATCAGAAAAATTAAGACCTTAGATTTAAAAACTGTACCAAAGGAAAGGGAAGAATCTTAACTGAAAATCCCTACAATTAAGTTCATATATTTCTTTAGTGTAGGCACCCTAAATCTATATTTGGTTGTGAATAGTCTCTTATTGTATTGCCTCTTCACTTTGTTTAGAAATGTCATTTAAAATTTCTATCCCTACAACAAAAAAATTTGGTAGCTTCTTTTTCATATGCTGTCACCATCTCTTTCTTGCATATAGCTGCCAGTGAGAAATGTTTTCTTCTCTTTCACCAAAGATTTGGCCATGGAAGCTCAAAAAACTTGGGCTCTTGCCTGTAAATGAGAATATAAAGACTTTACACACACACACACACACACACACACACTACACACACACACACTCTCTCTCTGTATGTGTGTGTGTGTATGTATGTTTTTTGGAATGCAAATCAACATAAGTTTCAGAATTCAAGTTTCTTCATATATCTAGAACTGTTACACAAAAGCTACTTTTCCTTTTTATGCATAATTTCATGGACAGCATTTTCGGAACTCTGGTCCTTTTATGTACTTGAAGTGAGTCTTAGACATAGGCAAGCCCAGTGTTTTCAATACAGGGCCTTTTACCTTTCTAAATGTTTTTCCATCTCTGGGTGCAATGAATTTCCCAGTGTATAGAACAGGTTAGAATGTTAAACGCTGCAAAAGAGAAAAAGGTGGACACTGCTAACATCAGCCTGTTGAACTGACGTAACTTGGTACGGGGCGGGGCAACTATGTGGTACAGTAAACAGAGCACCAGACCTAAAGTCAGAAAGACTCATCTTCTTGAGTTCAAATTACATTTATGGCTGTGTGACCCTGAGCAGGATACTTAATCTTGTTTGCCTCAGTTCCTTCATCTGTAAAATGAACTGGAAATAGCAAACCACTCCACTCTCTTTGCCAAGAAAATCTCACATGGGTCAGGAAGAGTCAGACATGACTGAAACAATTGAGCAATAACAAACTTGATACAGCCAGGGTCAATAACTGTACAATTTTAACTTACAAGTAACACATGACTCTAAAGCAATGAGATCGTTTTTGTAAGTTTACACATAAAAATCAGTCTGATTCCTTTCTTGGTCAAGTCACAACTTTATAAAGCTATGGATATTCTTCCTACTGCCCCTTTAGCCACACATCTGTAAGGATTTAAGTTAGAGAGAATATCACCTGTAACTCCTAAGGAGGCTGAATTAGTTTAAGACAGAGTTAATATAGTGTGGTATAAGAAGTATAGGATTTGGAACTACTTTCTGTACATCTTTGAATAGTTCATTTAGCTCCTCAGGCCTCAGTTTTCTCCACTGTAAAATGAGGGTATTGAACTAGATCATATCTAAAGCCCATTCCAGTTCTAAATTTGTGATAACTGTGATTTTACCATGATAAAATCAAACACTCTTGCAGAAGATCAGAGGTAAGTAACCTTTCTGCCTCAGGTATGAAATTCCAACACTTCTGATCCTCTGGACAATAAATAAGGATATTTATGGTGTTTATAATAGATTTGTCACTTTAGATCATAAAATTCTACATGGAGTTTAAACTTACTTTGGCAAATCTTTTATATACAGTAATTGAATCTCTAATTTTGGAGCTGAGTATTTTATGTATTTTAAAAGTGCAGGTAACATAACAGAAACCTTTTCATTCACGTTATATAAAGAGTACATACAGAAAAACCCCTTTCAGACTTAGTCTGGCTGCATCTGTTTATGAAAGGCTAGGAAGGGGAAAAAAGAAGAGATAATGACCTTGTCCCCTGGTTTTAGTTTAGACCTATGTCTTTTCTCTCCCCATTCATATACATAGGAGAATGGAAGAGAAGACAATTTGAAAACTGGAGAGTCCTGATACCCAAAGTTCTTTAGTGGTTTAGGGACAAAAAACATTATGTAGTATATAGTCTTTGGAGGTAACAAAATGGAAAGTATATAGGAATCTCATCATAACTTAGGGTGAAGTGTTTGACAGCCTCAAGCCCTGGACCTGGGAGAGGAATCAAAGAAAATGCTACAGCTGAAGGCAATCATAATGGAGTACCTTGTTCTTTGTTCTAAAGAGCTTGGTCCCTTGTACTGGATATGAGGTCATATGTTTTTTGGTGCTCCTAGGTCAAGATTTTTCTGCCTTTTCTAAAACAAAACAGAACAGAACAAAACAAACCACAAGCTTTGTTTAAACTGAAAGTTATTTGGTAGGGCTCTTTCTCAGTTTTTTAGAGTAATTTGTAAGAATGGTTGTACTAAGTATTCACAGCTCTACCAATTCATTAGTGCACCTCTTTTTCCACAGTTCCCTCCACCCCAGTATTGACTACTCCTGAATTTGGCAAGTTGGCCAGTTTGTTGGGTGTGGGTTGAAACCTCAATGTTGTTTTAATGTGCAGTTCTTTATTCTTATTAGTTATTTGGAGCATGCTTTCATAGGATTGTTAATTGTTTGCAATTCTTCTCAGAGAACTCTTTGTTCATATCCTTTGACTACCTGTTTATTGGGCAATAGTTTTTGGGCTTATGCTTCTATTTGTGGTCTTTATGTCATATATTGGAGACATTTGGTATATTTTTTTCCCGTTTGACTGCTTCCCTTATCTTAGGTGCATTAATTTTGTTCCTGCAAAAGTTTTCCAATTTTCTGTAATTAAAATGATCTAATTGCCTCTTTTTCTTGTTTGCTTAAGAATTCAGTCCCTAGCCATAGCTGTGAAAGGCATGTGGTCTGTTTCTGTTCTAATTTTCCATGGGATGATCTTTAACATTGGGGTCACAAATCCATTTGGAATTTATTGTGAAGTAAGGTATTCATCTAATACTAAGCCCAATTTCCGTCAGACTACTTTCTGGTTTTCCCATCAGTTTTTGTCAAATAGAGAGTCCTTTTTTAGATAACTTATGTCTTCACATTCATTGAACTCTGGTTTACTGAGTTCAGTTATTTCTGATTCTTCCTTAATGTTTGTTTCCTTGATATACTTTTCTACTTTTAAAAATCATTGCCAACTGGCTTGAGGTGTAGAAGTGTTATTTCCCTTTCATTCCTACCTGTTTTCAATATTTCTCTTGATACTCTAGATCTTTTGTTAATTTCATTGTTTTGTAAAGCTTTATAAAGTATACCTTTGGCAACGTGATTGATATAGCACTAAACTGGTAAATTAGCTTTTGAAGTATTGTCATTTTTCTTGTATTAGCATGCCCCAGCCCTTAGTTTTGAGTACTCCATCTGTTTTAAGTTGTTTATATCTTTAAGGAGTATTTTGTGATTGAACTAATACAGATAGTGAGTTTGATTCAGTAGACTGACTTCCAAATATTTTATTCATTTAATAGTTATTTTGAATACAACTTTTCATTCTATTAGTGTTTCTTAGATTTTTAATTATATGAAAATACTGTTGATTTTAGTGGTTTTAGCTTGTAGCCTTCAACTTTCCTGAAACTATTGTCTATAAAGATATAGATATCTTTGCTGATTCCCTAGGATTAAATAAGCAAATTATCATATCATCAGCTAATAGAGGTAGTTATCTCATCTTTGCCCTTTTTTATGCCTTTAATTTCATTCTTTTATCTTAATAGTATTGCTAGAATTTCTAGAATTGTGAAATAATAGTGATGAAAGGGAACATTCTTGCTTTAATCCTGTATTTACTTGGAAAGCTGCTAGTGTGTCTTTATTGCATGTAATGCTTGCTTTTGGTTTTGGACAGATAATTTTAAATATATTGAATATGATTCCTTATAAATTTTAGGGTTTTTTTTTTTTAGCATAAATGAGTTTTTTACTTTGAGGTAATCATGTGGTCCTGGATATTTTTGCTTTAAATAAGATGTATTCTAAGGCTGAGCCATCCTTATATTACTGTTATAAATCCAACTTAATCATAGGAAGGACTTTTGCTTTTGCTTTTAATTAATTCATTATGAATGAATATTTCATTCATAGGAATGAAGTTGCTGCAATCTTTTAACCAGGATCTTATTTTTAAAATTTAACTCAATATTCATTAGCGATATTAGAATATAATTCTTTTTATTTTGTCCTTCCCTAGTTAAGGGTATTAGAACTATATTTGTCTCATAAAAAGTGTTTGGTAGAGTGCTTTCTATCCCAAATTTTGAGGATGATTTGTGTAGTATAGATATTAATAGATTTTTAAAGGTAGTAGAATTTTCCTGTAAATTCATGAGAGTTAGGAGTTTTTCCCTTTGGTTTATCCTTTACAACTAGTTCTATTTCCTTCTCTGAAATTGGATTATTTAAAATTTCTGTTTGGTGTTCTGGTGTTGTTAATTTTAGTATTTTATATTTTCAAAGCTAATCCTCTTGTGTTCTTAGGTTTGGTTTTATTTTTTTTTTTTGTCATATCATAGTACATTCTGATAACTCATTTAATTATTTTTCCTGGTTTTGTTATAATATCACTTTGGTCATTTTTAATTATATTGATTTGTTTTTCTGTACTTTTAAAAAACCTATTTAGCTAAAGATTTATCAATATTGTTAGTCTTTAAAAAACCAACTTTTAGTTTTCCTTATCAATTCTGTAGTATTTTTGATTTCCAACTTATGTATTCTTTAATAGTCAAAATTTTATCTTATATGCTTGTTTGTGGTTTATTTGTTGACTTTTACATTTTTAAAATTCATGTTCAATTCATGAATCTTCTTTTCCTGTTTTGTTGTAACAGGATTCTAGACTGACTTACATTCCAGCCCCCTCGAACACTAGAAGGTGTAGTCCCCAGAACAGAGGTAGCTTTATTCTCCTTTAAGAATCTAGGAGTTAAGAGCAGAGCCAAGATGATAGAGCAGAAGCAGAAACCTGCCGGAGTCCTCCACCCAACCCCCTCAAAATACCTGTTAAAAATGACCTTGAACGGATTCTAGAGCAGAGGAAGCCACAAAATGACAAAGTAAAACAGATTTCTAGCCCAAGACAATCTGGAAGGTGGACAAGAGGGTTCTGTTGTACCAGGCTCAGAAAGGAGCACAGCCCAGCCTGGGCCATGCCAGCACAGACAGGAATGGAGCAAGCTTCAGGGTGCTGAATCACTGCTCTGAGGTTTCCAGACTTCTCAACCCACAAACACCAAAGACAGCCTCAAAGGTCGGTGGGAAAACTCTCCCACCTGGGTGATAGATCTCTGTGCCTACATACAGTGGAATCAAGCAGGTGATCTGGGTTACAGTCCTGGGTGGAAGACCTGGGGCAAGGAGGAGCACTGACATGATGGAGCTGGTGGTGGCTGTGGAGAGGAAATCTTACTCACAGATCCAGGACAGACAAGAATGCTTATGGTTGCTCATAAACCAGAGTGCAGGCCAGGAGGGGAGTAAACACCTCTCCTTTGATCATACCATTTTGGAGGAGCTTAGAATTTACAGGTCCCTGCAGGTATCTCTGAAAGCAGCTGCACAAAGCCCCTGAAACTTGAGGAAGTGCACCCTCCACCTAAAAAGGGGATCAGAGGTCAAATAATTGGGTGGGAAAATGACCAAAATAGGGGAAAAGACAGACTACAGAAATTGATGAAATGATATTCTCTTACAACAAGGAAGATCAAAGCATACAACAGGAGGAAGACAGCAGGGTCAAGGCTCCTACATCCAAAGCCTCCAAGAAAAATATGAAATGGATCTCAGGCCATGAAAGAGCTTAAAAAGGATTTTGAAAATCAAGTAAGAGAAGTAGAGGAAAGAAAAATTGGGAAGAGAATTGAGAGCAATGCAAGATAGTCAATAAAAGATGAGTCAGCAGCTTGCTAAAGGAGACCCATAAAAATGCTGAAGAAAATAACACTTTTAGAAATAAACTAAACTCAATGGCAAAAGAGGTCCAAAAAAGCCAGTGAGGAGAAGAATGCCTTAAAAAGCAGAATTAACCAAATGGAAAAGGAGGTCCAAAAACTCACTGGAAAAAATAATTCCTTCAAAATTTGAATAGAGCAAATGGAAGCTTAATGACTTTATGAGAAATCAAGAAATTATAAAACAAAACCAAAAGAATGAAAAAAATAGAAGGCAATGTGAAATATCTCATTGGAAAAACAACTGACTTGGGAAATAGATCCAAGAGAGATAATTTAAAAATCATTGTTCTACCTGAAAACCATAATAAAAAAAAAACAAGCCTAGACATCATCTTTCAAGAAATTATCAAGTAAACTGCCCTGATATTCTAGAACCAGAAGGTAAAATAGAAATGGAAAGAACTCACCAATCACCTTCTGAAAGAGATCCCCAAAGGAAAGTTCCTAGGAATATTGTAGCCAAATTCCAGAGTTCCCAGGTCAAGGAGAAAATATTGCAAGTAGCCAGAAAGAAACAATTCAAGTATTGTGAAAACACAATCAGGATAACACTGGACTTAGCAGCTTCTACACTGATCTAAGGGATCAGAGGGCTTGGAATATGATATCCCAGAAATCAGAGGAGCTAGGATCAAAACCAAGATTCACCTACCCAGCAAAACTGAGTATAATACTTCAGGGGAAAAAAAATGGAATTTCAGTGAAATAAAGGACTTCCAAACATTCTTGTTGAAAAGACCACAGCTGAATAGAACATTTGACTTTCAAGTAAAAGAATCAGGAGAAACGTGAAAAGGTAAACAGGAAAGAGAAGCCATAAGGGAGTCATTAAAGTTGAATTGTTTACATTGCTACTTGTACAGATGATATTTGGAACTCATGAGAGCTTTCTCAGTATTAGGATAATTAGAGGATATATATGTATATGTATATGTGTATGTATGTATATATGTATATGTATATATGTACATACACATATATACATATATACACACATGCATATGTATGTATGTGTGTATATGTATATATTACATTTGTGTATGTATGTGTATGTGTGTATGTACGTTTATATGTGTGTATGTACATACATGTATATGTGTGTTTATGTATATATAGACAGAGGGCACAAGGTGAGCTGATTATGAAGGGAGGACACCAAAAAGATAAAATTAAATATTGAGAGAAATGTACTGGGAGAAAGAGAAAGGGAGAGGTATAATGTAGTAAAGCATTTCACATAAAAGAGGCAAGAAAGAACTTTTACAATGGAAGGAAGAAGAGGAGATGATGAAAGGGAATAAGTGAGCCTTACTCTCATTGGATTTGGTGTAAGGAGGGAATAATACACATTCAATTGGGTATGGAAATTTATCTTACCCTACAGGAAGGCAGAAGAAAGAGGATAGGAGAGGAAGGTTAATTGAAGGGATAGCAGGTTGGGGAAGGGGTAGTCAGAAACAAACACTATTGTAGGGGAAGAGGTCAAGGGAGAAAATGGAATAAATGGAGAATGGAACAGTATAGAGGGAAATGTGGTTAGTCTTTTGCAACATGACTGTTATAGAAGTGTTTTGCATGGTTACACATGTATGATCTATATCAAATCACTTGTTTTCTCAATGAGGGTTGGTGGGGAGGGAGGAACGGAGAGAATGTAGAACTCAAAGCTTTAAAAATGAATGTTAAAAATGGTTTTTGCATGCAACTGGGAAATAAGTTGTACAGGCAATGGGGTATAGGAATCTATCTTGACCTACAGGAAAATAGAGGGTAGGGGAATGGGAGAAGGGGGGTGGATAGAAGGGAGGACAGATTAGGGAAATGCATGTTTGTTGTGCATGTTGTCCTGGAGTGGGGGAAGAAGAGAGTTGGGGAGAAAATTTGGAATTCCAAATCTTGTGGAAGTGAATGTTGAAAACTGAAAATAAACACACACACACACACATTTTTTAAATAATCTAGGGGTTAACTGCCTTCCCCCCAGGATAGAGGGGTTCTTCTCATTCTATTTTCTTGAACATTAATGTTTTCATGTTCAGTGTTTTTCTTACAATAAACTGATAGAAAACTATCCCAAAATGCCTGTAAAGCTTTGAAAGAGAAAGCAGAGACCTACATTCTGATTTCTGGAAGTTGGGTCCCCAAGCCTCCATTTGGGTTGGTACCAGGAAGGGAGAATTGTACATGTTTGAAGAAGAGGGCCTTATTGGCTAATCCTTTGTCATATATCTTTATAGGTATATAATTTTTCTTAATTCTTTATGCGCATCTCAGAGTGGTATGTTTTCTCATTATGACTGTTAAGTTCTTTGCTCTTACAAAACAGCTATTACAAATATATACATATAGACATAAAAAGATGTATGTATATAATACATTCATGTACATGTATATATATTTGTGTGTGATATATATATACATATATATGTATGTGTGTGTATATATATATTATATATATATAATGGATTTTTTCACGGCATTTTTTTTGAAGGATGTTTTCCTAATAGTGGTATAGCTGGGTCAAATGGTATGTACAGTTTGTGGTAACTCTTTGTTCATAGTTCCAAATTGCTTTCAAGAATGGCTGTACCAAATCACATTTCCACCAAGACAGTATTAATGTTCCTAGTTTCCTAAAGCCCCTCCAACATTAACCATTTTCTTTTTTTTCAACATTGCCAATTTGATGGATATAGGACACAATCTCAGTTTTGCATTAATATGCATTTATTTAGTAGTTAGTGATATGGCATATTTTTTATTCAGTTGTTGGTAGCTTGGATTTTTCCCTTGAGAACTGCCTGCTCAAGTCCTTTGGCCATTTTTCTGTTGGAGAATGAATCTTATTCTTATAAATTTTAAGTAATTTCTTATGTAGTTTGGAGATCTTTATCAGAGAAACTTGCTGCAAAGATTTCTCTCACTTAGTTGTTTTCCTTATAATTTTAGCTTCATTGGATTTCTAAATTATCCAAAATCTTTTATGTAATCAAAATTATTCATTTTATTGTCTTTGATCTTCTCTATACTTTGTTTGGTTATGAACTCATTTGCCTATCTATAGATATGAATGGTAATCAGTTTTTGCTCTTCTGAGTTGTTTATTATACAGCCTTTTATTTTTAGTCATTTATCCACTTGGAGCTTATGTTGGTATATGCTATGAGGTGTTGTTCTATACCTAATTTCTGTCATATTGCTGTCCAGTTTTCCCTGCAGTTTTTATGAAATAGTGAATCCTTACCCCAATTTATGCTGTGAGAAGAAGAGAATAGGAGGCAGAATAGAGGGTTGGGTGGTTGGGTGCCCCTTGAGATTCTGGAAAGTAAATTCCTTGAATTTCATTATTTTTTTCTAGTCTTACAAAAGTCATCTTTTGGCAGTGTCAGTTGGTGTGGCACTGAATAAGTAAATTAATTTGGTAGCATTGTCATTTTTATATTGGTTTTGCAAATGTATGAGCAGTCTAACATTTCTTTGACTTTATTTCCATAAAGAATATATTATAATTGTATTTATATATTTCCTATGTATGTTTTGGTAGGTACATTCCTAAGTATTTTATATACCTGTAGTTATTTTAAATGGAATTTCTTTTTCTCTCCCTACTGGTTTTTATTGTGGTAAACAGACATGCAGATCTATATAAATGTATTTTCCATTCTGTAATTTTGCTGCAATTATCAGGCAGCTATAGATGATACAGTGGATAGAGCTCTGGTCTTAGATTAGGAAGATCTGAGTTTGAAACTTGCCTCTGATATGTACTAGCTGTGTCACCTTGGAGAAGTCACTTAACCTTTCTCAGCTTCAATTTCCTGATTTGCAAAATGAGGATAAGCATCGCATGTACCTCATAGAGTTATGAGGTTAAATGAGATTAGATGAGTAATATACTTTATAAAAAGTGCAATTATTGTTTCAGTTAGTTTTTAGTTGTTTCTAGGGTTCTCTACACCATCATGTCATCTGCAAACAAGGATTTTGTTTCTTCTTTACCTATGCTTATTCCCTCAGTTACTTTGTCTTACTTTATTGCTATAGCTAGCATTTTTAATACTACATCTTTATGATTTTTTTGTATCCTCAGCACTGGGGATATAAAGGGAAGCAAAAGACAGTCTCTGCTTTCAAGGAGTTCACAGTCTAAAGGGGTGCTCTTAATATTTTACTTTAAAATTTTGGATCAACCTCATTAGGGATGTTGTTCTATCTCTTTTAGAATGAAAGCAAATCCAACTAGAATTCCTGAAAAATATGAATCAAGAGTCTAAAAAAAAGAGTTAAGATGTATTTTTATAAATAAAAGGAGTGCTAGAAGAGCAAACTGGTAAAGAAATGAGAGCTATAGGGGGAGAAAAGAATTGGAAAGGGAGTTAATAGTTTGCCATAAGAGATATAAAACCTTGCCCACACACCAAACTTCCTGAAAATTTGAATGAACTAGATAGGAGCCAATGACTTCATGAAATAATAAGAAATACTAAAGCAAAGTCAAAAGACTAAAAGAAAAAAAAAATGGAGAAAACATTATAAATATCATTGCAAAAGCAACTAAACTAAAAAAATGGAAAAAAAAATTTAATAGTAATTGGGCTCCCTGAATACCTTGACCATAAAAGAGGAAAGATATCCTAATTTCAAGAAATTCTTAAACAAAACTGTCCAAATATTTTAGAACTACGTGCCAAATTGGAAATAGAATCAAATAATTACTGAAAAAAACCTCAAAATAAACTCCCAGGACAATTATAGTAAAAAATCTAGAGTTTTCAAGTCAAAGATAAAATACTGCAAACAACCAGAAAGAAAGATTTCAAATAATAAGGAGCCACAGTCAGGATCACACATGATTTATCAGGTACCATTGTGGAAAAGTGGAAATTTTGAAATACCACATTCCAAAAGGCAATGTATATAGCCTATAGGCTTATAACCAATAATAATTTATCCAGCAGAACTGAGTATAATCATACAGGGATAAAAAAAAAATCTTTAATGAAATAGAGGTTTTTCCCAACATTCCTAATAAAAAGACTAGAGCTAAGAAAGTTCAAGCACTAGAGTTAAGAGAACAAAAGAAGGTAAACACAAATGAATCATAAGGAACTAAACAAGGATAAGTTGCTTACATTCTAATATGGAAAGATGGTATGTGAACCCTTTGAACCTTATCATCATCAGGGGTCAAAGAAGTCTAATTAGACCAGGCCTAAGAGTGGGTCTGTTATGTCTTGGTAATATTAAGAATAGATTGAAAAAAGAGAAGAGGAGTATATTTGGAGAGGGGAGGGTAGCTGGGTAGAAATATATATTTCACTTAACAGGAAAATAAGAGGAAAAAGGTAGAAAAGGGAATTAGAGGGAGAGTAACTTAATGGAGGGATTAATCCCAAGTAAAATAAAGTCTAAGGACATACTGTACTTTTAATCAGTACCAAATAATTTTTATGATCACTGGCACAAGATTACAAGTTGATTCTAATATTGCTACTTCCTCATCATTCATACTTTTTAAAAATTATTGTTCTTGAGATTCTAGACTCTTGTTCTTCTAAATGAATTTTGTTATTATTTTGTCTAGCTCTCTAATTTCCCTTAATGGTATTTTTATTAGTATGGCAGCAAATCTCTTAATTAATTTAGCTAGTATCATAGTCATTATTATTATTTGCATGGCTTTACCATGTGCAATGAGTATCCATATTTCAAGTTATTAAAAATCATTCTTGATTTCCTTTAAAAATGTTTTATAATTGTTTTTATGTCTTGATTTTGCCATGGTAGTTTGGCTCCCAGATATTTTATACATTTTGTATTCATTTCAAGTGGGATTTCTGTTCTAGTTTTACTTCCTGATTTTTGTTATTGTATAATGGCATTGATTTTTGTGATTTTATTTTGTTTCTTTCTGTTATTCTGAAGCATTGTCTCAATTAATTTCTTTGCTGATTCACTAGGATTTTATAAGTAAATGATTGTATCAGCAAATATGGATGATTTGGGCTTCTTTTTGCTAGTGTTTATGTTTATATTTCTAATTTCTTTCTCCTTTCATGTTACTATTGATAATATTTATATAACAATATCAAAGGGGGAGACAGAATTTTCTATTTAATTGGAAAGCTTTTAGTATTTCTGTGTTTACAGATAATGTCAGTACTCTCAAATGGTTTTGTACCAGAAATGGACATACTTTTATTGTAGGAAATGACACTAAAGATGCTTTGCCATCAAACCCTAAGGTCCATTGGGGTCTTTCCATCTCACTTGTTACTGAAACCTTCTATTTGTGTTGTAACCCTAACCCTAACCTATTAGAATGTGAGCTTCTTTAGAGTGGACACTATTTATGTCAACAATGCTTCATATATAATAAGCAATTAATATATATTTTATTATTCATTCATTTCTTATATATAGGAAACATCTTGCAGATGTTTCTATTTATAAATTTCATTGTTTTAATTTCAACATACTTTAAAACATTGCAAATCCACCTAAATGAAATATACAACTTAACAGGATTTAGCTAACTAGCCACATAGGAAAAGAGGATAAGGAATGCCTGGTGTTTGGGGTGTTGGATTAAACAATCCATGGGACTGGTCAGTCAATCAGTGATCAGCCAATTTATTAAGTGCCTTCTCTGTGCCAAGGACATGGGGATACAAAGGAAAAAAATAACGCAACCCTTCCCTTCAAGGACTTTACAGCCTGTTGGAAATGAAAGCAGTTACGTCAATATATTTTGTAGTATTTAGTCAGTTGCTATATATATATATATATAGCAACTGACTAAATACTGCAAAAGCAGAGAGACTATGAACTGAACCCAGAACTGAATAGGAAAAGAATAAACTAGATTGCCTTTGGAAAACTGCTCAGTATTTTAATGACCCTAATCTTCTGAGAGACCTATCTTGTTTATATGAATATTCTTGCAGTGATGCTATATTGTAGATTGTGAGTCATTGAATGCTACAGTCTCAAGAAATTTGTTACAGGTTACTCAAAGGGCAGTGAAGAAGCATCTACTATATATGTTGTGGATAAAATTGTTGGGTCCAGAACAAAGCAGAGTCAGAACCAAAAGTTTATTGAGTTTGCCAGCAGAAGAGCCCCATTCATGCAGGTGGAGACTCCCTGAAGGAGTAAAAGGACAAAGCTTAAATAGGTTTCAATTTAAGCAGGAGGTGAATTGGGTAAGGGGCAGGTAGGTGGCACAGTGAATAGAGTCCTGGGCCTGGGGTCAGGAAAACTCATCTCTCTGAGTTCAAATATGGCCTGAGATACTAGCTATATGACCCTGAACAAGTCATTTAACCCTGTTTGTCTCCGTTTCCCCATCTTTAAAGTGAGCTGGATGAGGAAATGGCAAACTATTCCAGTATCTTTTCCAAGCAAGCCCCAGCTGAGGTCATAAAGACTGGAAATGACTGAACAGCAAGGATTGGGTATGGGATACCTTGCAGGGCAGGAATAGGGGAAATGGTATCACTTGACTGATTGAGCAGGACCTGTTGCTGGGGCTAGTAACAGGAAAGGCTCATCTCTCACAAATGCACCCTAATAGATAGGACTGTTTCAGGTATTTTCTGTTTCAGCAGAAAGAAAGGGGGCAGGGAAGGGGGAGGATGGACTGCAATACAAACAAGGGTCAAGATAGAGGAACTACAGACAAGATGCCTTTATTGGCTACCCACAGTGTGCATAAGCTACAGCACATTCCCAGGGAAGCATTTTTAAAGATAAGTGTGTAAAGGATGCCATCAGAGTCAGTAAATATTTATTAAGGGCCTAACACATTATATATGCCTAGTGCTAGGGATACAGCTTTTAAGGAGATCATAATCTAATGGGAGAGACAACATGCAAACAACTGTGTACAAACAAACTGTATACTGAATAAATATGAAATAATCCACTGAGGGGAGTCACTCGAGTTAAGAAAGACTGGGAAAGGATTCCTTTGGAAGGTGGTATTTAAGCTGGAACTTGAAGGAAGCCAGAGAAGCCTGGAAGTGGACATGAGGAGGGAAAACATTCCAGGCATGAGGTCTATGAAATGATGGCTGGTTAAAATGCCTGGAGTCAGGAAACAGTGTCACAACAAAGAGATCAGTGTCACTGGATCGTAGACTACATGACAGGGTATAAGACACTGGAAAGGTAGGGTTTGGGGGCTAAGTTATGAAGGGCTTTGATTACTAGAGAATTTTATATTTGATTCTGGAGGTGATAGGGAGCCACTGGAGTTTATTGAGTAGGGGTGTCACATGGTTGGACCTGGACTTTATAAAAATCATTTTATCTGTTGAGTGGAGAGTGGACTGGAATGGAGAGAGACTTATGTCAGGGAGCCCAAACAGCAGGCTATTGCAGCGGTCCAGACATGAAGAAATGAGGACCTGTACCAGGGTGGTAGCAGTATCACAGGAGAGAAGGGAGAATATTGAAGAGATGTTACAAAGATGAAATCAAAAGGCTTTGGCAGCATTATATATGGAAACAAAATATAGTCAGGAGTCAAGTTTAATACCTAAGTTGTGAGCCAGGGGGACTAGAAGGATAATGGTATCCTTCACAGTAATAGGAAAGTTTCAAAGAAGGGCAGGGTTAGGAGGAATGATAATGAGCTCGTTTTTGAGTTCAGATTAAGTTTACGATGTCTATGGGTCATCCATTTGGAGATGCCCGGTGAGTAGATGGAGATACAAGACTGCAAGTCAGCAGAGATGTTAGATCTGGTTACGTAGATTTGAGAATCATCAGCATAGACATGATAATTGAATCCATGAAAGCTGATGAGATCACCAAGTGAAATAGTAAAGAGGGAGAAGAGAAGAGGGACCAGGACAGAGTTTTGTGGGATACCCACAGACTGGAAAGAAGTAGTCAGATAGGACCAAGAGAAAATATCCTGAAAACCTAGAGAGGAAAGTTTCAAGAAGAAGGTGATTGATGGTGTCAGAGGTTCAAAGATGTCAAGAAAAATGAGGATTGAATAAAGGCCATTGGATTTGACAATTAAGAAATCACTGGTAACTTTAGAATGCTTTCATTTAAATGATGAGGTCAGAAGCAGCTATAGGGAATCAAGAAGAGACTGAAGAGAGAAAGTGGAGGCATCTATTGTAGGTGGCCTTCTCAAAGAGTATAGCCATAAAAGGGAGTTGTAGGAAATTAGCGAGTGGAGATGGGAAAAGGAAGTGATGGGTTTTTTTGAAGATTAGAGAAATATGGGCATATTTGGAGGAAGTAGGGAAGCAGCCAATAGACAAGGAAAGATTGAGTATAATTGAGAAAGGATGACAATCTACTGGAGGAGATGGGATGGAATGAAATCACGCAGATACCATGTGAGACAAGAGGAGATAGTAGTAGAATACATCTGGATGATACATGAGATGAGAGAAAAGGGATCTCTCAGTTAATGTCCTCAATTTTTTTCAGTAAAGTATGAAACAAAATTCTTAATTGGAAGGGTGTGAGGGAGGGAGAACCATAGGAGGCTTGAGGAGGGATGAAAAGGTTTAGAAGAGCCACTGTGGAGAGTGTGACAGTGAGTTGATGAGGCAGGTATAGAAGGGTTACCTAACAGCAGTGAGGACCCATTTAAGGTTATGTTGCATACTTTGTAGGAGACCTAGTGTTGCATGATGTTTTTCCACCTTCATTCAACAGCAGTCGGAATGAAGGCTGTAGATGTGGGAATGATCCATGGCTGAGGATTGGCAGGACACAATCAGCAGTATGAAAAGTATGAAAATTGGCAAGGGACCCAAGAGAAGACAGCATAGAGTTGGACTCTTTCACCAAGGAGTCAAGATGGTGAAAGGAGACTAGTACTGGTACATTAGCTAGTAATGGGTAGGGAGAGAGATCTGAGGAGGTCAGGGACTGGGGATCATGGTGTGGACAGAGAGCAGGGTTTGGCAACCAAAGGCAGAGGGAGGAATGGAAATCCAGTAAACTATGATCCGGTAAGGTGATTTCAGAGTTCATGAATACAGACATGATGCATTGATGGATGATGGTAGCAAGATGCAGGAAATGACTTTTTATGTGTGGGAGAGAGTGAAAGAGTAGGCAACAGGAAGTTAGTGAACTGATAAAACTAGGAGGCTCGAATATTAGAGGAAGTATCCATATGTCTGTTGAAGTCTCTTAATCTGGGGGTGAATGTTGGGGAGGAGAGAAAGATTGAGAGCCATGGAACTGAATTCATTGAGGAAGAAAGGGGAGTGTCTTGGTGATCTGTAAATAACAGCTATCAAGATTTTGATTGAGTAGTAGATGTGAATTGTATGAACTTCAGAGAAAGACAAGTTACTGAATGATAGTGGTAGGGAGTGAATCTGGATGTGGAAATGGGGAGTATGGAATATTCCAACTTGGTGGGGAGGGTGAGGTAGAAGAATGAGTTAAAATGCAAATCCGTACTAGAAAGAATAGACAGGGAGGCTGCGTCATTGGGAGGGAGAGCCAAGAGATGGTGGAATAAGTGGGAAAAGAAATGATATAAAATGAAAGCAAATTTGTTTCTCGTGTAGCAAGCCTTCTAGAGGGCACAGTGAAAGAGATGGGTAACTTTTTGGTGGGACTTTGGAGGGAGGGAGGGTGAAGGGAATGGAAATAATCAGAAGAGGAAAATCAATAAAGTAAATGTAGTGAACGTGAGTATTGAATCTGTTTGAGGTTGTGCAGTCAATTTCCTGGAGAAAAGTGTATACTACACATGAAGTTTAATCTGCATCATTAACATTTTCTCTGTCACTTTCTCAAGTTTAGAAAAATGAAAAAAACGACAAATGAAGCCCTGATTTCTCGTGAGCTGAATCGAGCTGGCTCCAGCACACCCCTGAACCTACTGGTATCCACACAGGGTAAAGATACCTTCAGCACGTTGGGCAATGGAAGATTTGTGAGAGGATCTGGACAAAAAGTCAGAGCATGTACAGGTGTTAATGAGTTGTTATCTGCATTATGCCCAAATTGGTAAGGTCATGGTTCTATTGAAGAGTTTTGGAAACACTGCATTTTGTCCTGTGGTTCATTAATCTAAGGCAGAAATGCTTATTCTTGTTGCAAAGATTTATTTGTAGTAACCAAACCATGAATAGCTGCATTCTCTTGTAAGACCAGAAGGTGGTGCTCAGGCTCCATCATCTGGGCTCCCTCCTTTGAAGAGTAGGGTTTTGAAGAAAACACACAGGATATAATCCATTCCCCTTATTTTATAGAGAAAAAATGAAGGCGGATGAAGTGACATGTTTAGAAGTAGCTAAGAAATAAGCCAGGATTTATACTCAGGTCCTCGGATTTCAAATCTAGCACACTTAAGAGAAAGGGCTAAAGATAGCAATTGGAGCTATGATTTCATTGGTATAGGGAACTCTTAGGTGAGGCAAGCCCCCTCTTCCAACACAGGTTGGCACATTCTCTGCGTCTTATAGTCCTAGAAGATACTGATTTTCTTTCTTAAAATAGACTAATTTTAATCATAATGTAAGGGTCAACATATTCATGAAAATATTTTTATCCTCAAATAAGCTTTTTGAGCAACTGATGCCCAGTGACTTACAGATGCACTACAATGTCTGTTATTCCCAATTCCAGCTCCCCTCAGCCTCTTCCCCCTAAAATTAGATATTTATTTATGAACCACAAAGGCTATTTTCACAGGTTCCCAAGGAGGTAGAATTGAGATTGGTTGAGATTTTGGGAATGTCCGGAGAGTGGCCAGTCCCAAGATACTCAGCAAATGATGGGGGAAATTTGTAAGTCCAATATGTCAGTTATTATTATCATCATCTACTTTGGATTTACTCCCAGGATGTGGGAATTGGTCTAGTTGGGTGTCTCTTTAGGAATTCAAATGCAGTAAATGTCCTCAAATCACAAAGGTATTAGAAAGCAGTATTGGATATTTCCCAAGTTTTCTTTCTTCGTCTTGCTGTGATCAAGATTTGTTGATCCTGTGCTGTGTTGATAAGGGACTGTGTGCAAGCAGAGGTGCTATAAAATAGGTATCATGGTATGTTGGGAAGAGTTCATAATCTTGACTATACCATACACTAGTTGTATGATCCTAAGTAATTTCTTCTCTCAGCCTCAGTTTCTGTATCTATAAAACAGATGTTAATGCTCATACTACTTACCTTACAGAAATGTTGTACAGAGAGCGTTTTGTAACCTTAAAGCCCCTACCCTAGAAAATATTGTCATATAAAAGCAACTGATAATAAAATGCTAGTATACACCTGGTATCAAATGAGCTGTATAGAGGAATACTACCAAAAAGGGTAGTGGTGAGAGGAGCTTGCCATAGTCCACAGTCAGCCCTTGAACTTTTAGCTCTATTTTTTTCTTAACCTTACTGATTTATTCTTTGTATGGAGAAAGAATAAGACCAAAGAGCTCATGCTGTTTCCTTGTGCAGGAAGAATAGGAATTTCAGAATTGCAGTGATATAAGGGAAACAAATACCCAACCTTAGTCCTGTCATATGAAGTACTCATGGAATTATATCACCTTTTTTCCTTTTGGAGGGAGAAAGGGAAAGAGAATAGTATGGTTATCTTAAAGTCCTGTTCAGTTACCTTGCTTTGACAGCGTCTATCCAGCAGAGGGAGACCGTCTTCAGAAGATAATGATGTGCTCTTGCTGAATAGTTGTAACTTGGATTGATTGTAACTGGTTTATAATGCAAGGCTTGGTTTTCCCCTGCATCCCTAACTACTTTCTCTTCTCCCGATTCAAGGTTTCAGCCAGTACACTGAGTTCACCAATCACTGGGAAGTGTTTTATCCCTAGATTATGTCTGGCACATTAAGAGATCCAGCCCAGCTTCCTTGTTCCCCCTTCCACTCCTTTCCACCCTGGAGCCCTAAATGGGTGGTAGATTTTGTGTCAAGGGCAAGGAAAAGCAGGCAATGGTAGACTATGGCACCACCCGTACACCTGTTCAGTCCGGTGAAAGTGGCCTCAGGTGAGACTCCTCAGAAAGGCCCAACCCTTTTCCCCCCTCAATATTTCTAGCCACAGAGGAGTCACTTCTTCCAGGAATTAATTTCTTTTTTGGAGATTTTAAGTTGTTCCTATAAAACATCAGTCTTCCAAATTTTGCAACTTAATGACCTAAAGTTGAAGTAGCTCATTAATACTTTGTATAGTTTGCACATATTTCTCCCTTATCCATTATCTCCTCTAGGGCATTAGAGAGATATAGTAAACAGACTCAAGATTAATGTTCTCACAACCACAGAAAGGGGACACAGATAAACCACTACCTATTAAATAACTAGACTGAGTTGGATGAGGAGGAATACTAAAATCTGTTGTCATAGCTTTTTCTTAAGTGTCTTATTACAGACTAATTCAATTCTGGAGAAGCAAGTCAAAGAGCAGCCAAAATTTAATCACATAGTAGAATTCTTGCAGTTCTTAGTTACGTCAGAGGTTCTACAACTATTTTTTGAAATTAAAAAGCTGTTCACAGATTCTTGTAAATTCCCACCCAGAAAGGTAGCTGCTGGCCTACTCCTTTTACATTGGAGCCAACTTTCTTCTAATTGAAAAATGAAATTCATTTTATATTAATCTAAAAGGAAATGCCATAGCTGTTCAGAACTTAAAATACTTATCACTGGTAAGGATCAGGGGAAAATTCTGAGTGAGTTTCTGTAGACTTTACAGTTAACCAGCCTTTTGCCCCCCGCTTATTTAGGAGTGTGTGCCTCACATATGATAAGGTTTGCTCAGGATCATATTTCCAACCTTTATTAAGAGGCAAGGTGGGTGAAGAGGAAGATAGTGTTAAGAGTGGAATGAGATTCAAAAATCATGCAGATATTGGGTATTCACTTCAAGCATGTTTTATTAATCATATACATTCTACATAAATTTGAACTTGTATTTATTTGGATTCAGTTATGACATAACATAATAAAAATCAAAGCACTGGTCCTCTGAAATAAGCAGGCAATCACCAATCAATAAACACACTTGATTTATTTTGTATAAAAGGGTTAAGTTTACAACTAAACTTTTATAAAAAGTTTAGCATGATTAAGTACATCATTACACTTTTTGCAGAAATGTACATCTCTGCCACTATACAAGAAAACTCTAATTAAAGAGTTCACAAGGTTTCACTCAATATATATATATATATATTTATATATAAATATATACACAGCATTCAGTAGGCTTTGTCAAAAAGATAATTTCTGACCAAAAGACTTCATTTAAGTAACTGAACACTGGATCCTTCTAGTAGTACTCACGCTCCACCTTTGAAAAAAGGCAAAGTCTGCTTAAAATGGGCAATTCCTTGTGAGTTTTAACGTTTCGCTCCCCATGGTGGGAATAGTATATATAAAGAAAACCTTCCGACTGCAGAAAGGGCATTTAAAAAGTCTTTTCATAAATAACTAAAATCAGTTCAGGTCATAGAACACGCTGGGGTGGGGGATAGGGGGGTATTCATGCTCAATTTTTCTTTCTTTTTTTTTTTTTAAAGGTCCATTTAACTTGATGTTGACTTCCCTCATTACATGGTTGAAAAATAAAGTTCAGCGCCTGAAAAGATCCTGTAGATTTTGTTGTTGTGCAAAAAAAAGAGTCGTGAACACCTGCAAAAGATTGAGAGAGGAGAGAGGCATGTTTAGGAGAATGTAACATAAGGGCAGAGATCCGGACAGACTGGCGCCAGGGAGGAAGCCACAGTTTGAACATTTAACCAAACACTCAAAGATTGGGCAAACCCTGGCGTCCAGATGCAACACACACACTGCCTCAAAAGCGCAAATTAAACATTAAAATAGCAGACATTCAGGAGGAAAAACTTCACAATCCAATCTCTTATTTGGATCTCCAAGCAGAGCTCAGAGGCGCCAGTCTGCCTCTTATAGCAATTATTTGATTAAAAACAGCCACTTATTTAAACTGATAGAAGACAATCCCAGATCACTAGGATTTCAGGGGCAGGACAGTAATCCTTCGTTACCCATAACTCCCAGGAGGGCTAGAGTTTTAGGAAAGGAAGAGTCCACTATGGAATTTCTGATAAGATTAATTTCCAGGAAGGTTAACACTTGATATAATCGGAGTAACAGTAGAGAACAGCCTGGACATAAATTCCCTCCACAGGCCAACACATTTGAGCCACTATCACAGTGAATTACAGATGTGATATTAAAAAGGAAATTTTCTGTTTGGTCAGCGATGAAACAGGCTTTTCCAAGTTGTTACCTAGCCCATTACTTTTGTTGGGATAAATTGAACATCGACTGTCAACTGTGTTTACTTTTAAAGTGAAATTTCAGGAACACTCACAACAGGACCTTCAGAATCAAATGGGGAAAAAGACACTAGGCATAACACTTCGCCATTCAACATAGAAGCTACAAACACTCACCATATATTTAGCCACAGAGTGCTTTGCTCTCATTTGACATTAGCTCTGAGGGGAATTCAGAAGCCTGTAAGCAGGGGAAAAGGAGGGAGGAAAGAATAGAAGCACAATGTTAGCATCTAAAACGTGAAAACGTTGTGAAGTATTCTTACAGAACTTCCAGTTACCGTTTCACAAATCTATGACAATTCGGATTTACAAACATAAGGTGTAATATCTCGAGAACTTATTAGCAATTTCAGTACCAATTCAATCTACTTTAAGTCATTTTTAATTAACAAAAATTACTTAACACTAACCTAATTGTCTCAACAGTGGGGTTTGTTAGTGACAGCCAGCACAAGGAATTATGTATGAACTGGCTAAAGAGGGGTGGGGAGGGGATGGTGGTAGAGAACCATAGGCAGACATTTACCTGTAAGGAAAGGATGCTGATGTCTGTGTTTAAAGTGGTCAGAGGTGTCCTAGAAGATGGATTTTGTCCCGGCCTCTGGTGATGAAGGCTGACAATGCTGGGATGCGAGTCTAGAGCTATTTGCAGGTCCAAGATGTAGTCAATAACATGCTGCAGGATTTCCATCTTGCTCACTTTCTTGTTCTGGGGGATGCTGGGCACCAGCTCCTTCAATTTGGAGTAGCAGTCGTTCATATTGTAGAGCAAACTCATAGGATCATCCACCGGGGTTTTGCTACGGGATATACCCAGGTTGTGGTCAGAGAGGCTGTTTTTCCTAACAGATCTCACAGGACTGAAGGCTTTCATGTTGAACGCACAGCAAAGAAAGAAAGAGAGAGAGCGGTTGCTTCTAGCGCTCTGCCTGACTGAAGCAGCTTATCCGCTGTAGTTCTACTCCGAACAGCTCTCTGGGCTCAGAATGAAGCTGTAGGCTGTCGACGCTGCTTTTATTCTAACACACTAGGACTACCAAATCCAATTTCTCTCGGCTATTATTGGTGGAACTTGACTTGTCCATCAGGCTAGAAGGACGCTGCCATTGGTGGGAGTGAAAGCTCAAAGAACGTTCAGTCCTTCCGCGTTCTAAGCCAATCTTCACGAAGTGGGAGGCGTGGCTAAGGGAGCCCAGCTGGGGTGGTAAATACTGTACGGTTGCCACTGAGCCCTGGAAAAGGAGGAAGACTGTAGGGAAGCAGATTAGGGTAGCCGCATTTAGAAAATTTAAAATGTGCTTTCTTGAATTTTAATTCCAGTGATTAAGTAGCTAGAGCACACAAGCCCTGGTGAATTTAGGAGTATGGGTATGTAATAATGGCCTTTCCATACATACCTTTTGAGCTTTTAACTACCTAAAGTTGTAATGACTGAAAGTTTAGCTTAGGGAAGTGGAATCCAAAGTACAATGCAACAAATGGAATACCATTGAGAAAAAGGGAAAGTATTCCAGCAGTGATCGCAAATAATCCTGTCCCTGAAAATTGACGCTTTTAAAGGTAGATGACTGCGCTACGAATGGTGCTCTTTAAAGTACATTTTAAAGCAAAGTTGGTAAGCACACATAATTCTAGTTTAGTTTGAACATCGTAAGCTGGAGCTAGGTAAGAGGCATAATTGTAGAAATGGTGAAATAAATGTATAACTGAAACTTGCTCTCCGTCCTCAGCCAGAAAGCTCTGAAAACTAGAGTTCTTCACGAGACCTAGTTTTCCCTTTGGTGAGAGGGGCAGGACTATTTTAAATGATCATGTTAATCGGAAATCATTAAGCAAATTTGCATTTTGAAACTACATTTACATACGTTGCCCTTGAAAGCCCGCTGGTCTGCTCCCTCCAGGGTAAGTGGCATACTACTGTAATTAATTATGCACCAATAATTGTTTGTGGTGACACTTCTCCTTGCTCTTTTACTTCATAAGCATTGTGACAGGTAGCTATTTCTATAGCCAAGAATAACTATCTTCCAAAAGTATTGATTTTTTTTTAAAAGACAGCTTGTTTGCAATTTCTTCTGATTTTTTTAGACGCTTCGCTGACTCTAGCTACCGTTTTACTTCAATAAGCCCTAATTGAGAAATTGTCTGTACTTACGTGTACAGACCAAAAAAGGCGGAGGCTCTATTTTTCAGTTACTTTATACTACTCCCTCCAATGAGAAAGAGCATCTGACTGATTTTTTTGTGTTTTGCAATATAATTTCTTTCTTTTGGGTTTGGTAATGAGTTAGAGATCAGTAGACCTCTGAGAAATGCAATGTAAGCAAATAAGTCTAAACCTTATCAAATCTACACCACACTACCTTGAGGAAGATGAAGAGGCATAACTAGTAGGTGTATGGAATATTGTAACTATGGATACATATCTCCCTGTCTTCCCCACTACCCCTACCCCTACCCCTTAATGTTGACTTTCTCAGTTGGTGCAGGAAGATCTCAGAATGCTAAGTTTTGCTTACTTTTTGTGACTCATTAGTCCCTGAGTTTTTAATCTGGAACTTTATTGTACCTGGAATAATTCAAGTCATTTCAAGTTTTGGGGTTTTTTGGGGGGAGGGGGCGGGGAGCAGCGATAGCTCCCTAGTATTGTCAAAATCTACCACAAACGCAGGCAAGAATTACAAATAAGCAAACATTGAAATGAAAGAGACTAATTCCTCCTGAATCTTTAGTCATTTCATCATTAAAGTAATAAAATTTGGCTAGTATTAAATCAGTGATTTTCCACTTTTTACTTTAATATAATGATTTAATGCAGGTGTTACCATCCCATGACTGCCACAAGGGAACATATATTTTTGTATTGACACTCTTTTAGTGAGTGGTATTATATTTTTAATGTCAACATGTTTAGATTTCTGGAATTGTTCTTATTTTTGGACATTAAAACGAGGTGTACTTGACATATTCTTAGTTCTTTTCCAAGGACAATGCCTGTCTCCATTGTAGTCCAGCTTCATTACGGTAACAGTGGTTCTGCTATTTTAGGTGTGGAATTGGGTTTTTGTTGTTGTTGCTGTAACCTGAAAAGTTAATTAAACTAGCATACTCCCTAGATAATCATTTTGAACTCATAGGAAAATTCATATATGCTTAAAGTTTTAAAAAGTTTCCATATCGATTCTACTGCACTGCCACTGATCAACAACCTAATTTTATATTTAAGATAGGTGTAACAAAGTTGTAGAAGTAAGTGATAAAAATAACCACGGAGTAATTTAGTTACAGGTTTATCTCCCAGAGGTACCAATGTTACACGATCTTTTAAATTATGTGTTAGAAAAAAAATGTTGCTACAATATTTTCTGTTTAGGTTACAATGAACAAAAATCCATCCATTTAGGCATATGTGTTGGCATTTGAAGACTCCAAAGTTCAAATGATCCCAGCTGGAAGAGAGGGTCTTGAAATGGCTAAACTTGTATGTGGCAAAAAGGTGTGAAGGGTTTCCTGCAGAGTGGTAGGTGTTTTTTCCCTCTCCCTCATTAATTACATAGTATACACCCTCAACCCCATGAGTTCTGGAAGTCCCCTTTATATTTTAAGACTTGCTCATTTGTCCTGTATCTTTATTCCAAGTACTGTAGTTGCTCCTAACATCTGTGTCCAGGCCATTTTTTGCTCTAATCAGAAGCAGCTCTCAGTTGGGTGCACAGGCAGCCACAGCTCAGGCATTGCAAGGGGTTGGGGGAAGGAGGCGGCTTTGCAATTGCTGTGTGATGCAATGTGATTGTAGTTGGGGGGGGGGAGAGTTGGGGGCAAGGGAGATGCGGGGAGGAAGAAGGGGGGGCTGAAATTCTCAAGGTCCTTTTTGCACATCTGGCGCAATTGGGATTTCTCTCCTTTCTTCCCCCTGGTTTTGTTCTCACAGCTGTGTCCATTTCGCCTGTGACCCCCTGAGTGATCCCTGACAGGTGATGAATTGGCAGCAGCAGCAACAGCAGCGAGCAACCCAGGCCGCTGCAGAGCTGGAGCCGCGAGCCCCGGAGCAGACTCTCTGGCGCCAGGCGCGTGACGCCGCCCATTCACCGCCGCCCTCCAGCCTTGTCCTCGCGGCGCCGCTCAGGCGGCTGCCACGGCAACCGGGGCTGTCAGTCAGCGGGCTCTCCCAGCTGATCAATGCCTCTGAGACAGGGGCAGTTTCATGCCTCACCTCGGCCCTTGGCTGCTCTAGGGCCAGCAAGCACCTGCAGTCAGTTGTATGTCTTAAGTTACTAGTTATTTGTGGGAGGGAAGGAAAAAGAGCGAGAAGAGAGAAACCTTCCTTTGCAAAGAGTTTTGTGAGGAAAAATGGTAAAAGCATAATGTAATTCAGGTTTTGCCAAAATAAAATATTTTGACTTTTTTCAAACTAGGCTGTGCTGGAATGGAAGGCAAGAAGGTGGAGATAGGAAGATTACTTTTTCTAGCAAATATTGATATTTTTCTCCTTTGTATCCACAATGGATGACTTTGATCCCAAGGCTCCTAAAGATACCCTTAAAAGTGTTTTCTTTCCTTCTCGAGTCTTTCCCTTAGGAACCGCAGATTATACAAAATGCCATTTTATTTTTCCATTGGAGCCTCTGAGGGAGAAGGTCCACAGTTTATGCCCCCCCCCCAACCCCACCCTGCGGCTTTTCCTTTACCCCTCTAGCGACTGTAGGGCAGTACGCCAGAGTGGGAACAAGCCAGTTTACACCCCTCATTACCACTACAAAGTGAATATCCAGATTTAGTCCAGAACGAAGACTGCACTTCAAACCAAAAAAGATAAAGAGTACAGAAACTTAAAGACAGCTTGTTGAGACTTCCTCAGTCTTTGGTTTATCTTGAAGGAAAGTTCCCCCATTAAGAACCAGATGCAAACATTCCCATATAGTTTATGGCATCCAGAATCCTCCATGATCTACAACTGCAGTCTGAAAGGGCTAATAATTATTTATCATCTTTCCCCAAATGATTTAATATGTATGTCGTGGGCTGAGCTTTAGAAAAAGAGTGGGGATGGAGAATGGAAAGTATTGCTGATAGTTATCTAGTTAAAGGTTTGTTGTGGTTTTCTAGGAAACAGCATGTGGATTACAAGTCCATGTTTTTCACTTGTTTATTTCATACCCTGGCAAAGGAAGTCGTTAGCCTGAAATAAGATTCAATTCAACAATTATTACACATTTTCTATGTGCAAAGCACTGTGCAATTCTTTAGGGTTGCAGAGATGAAAAATAACAGTCCTTACCCTCAAGGAGCTTAAGGTCTGTTGAGGGTACTAATTACACAGATGTGCATAGTACAAGGTAGCCAACAATGGAAAAGTGACCAAAACAGGATTCTAAGAAAATTTAAGGAGGGAGGGACACCTGAATTTTATTTTAAAGTATTTTTTAATGGAGTCCTCAAAAAACAAATAGATGTTTGTTTTGTACCTTTTTGATACTTTTGAAAACTTAGCAGTATATGATCTTAATATATATATGATCATATATATATATCAAGTATATACTCTTAACAAATTACATTAACAAAACTGTTCAGCTTCTAAAATGGATTATTAACTTTCCAAACCCTTCACAATTCTGAATAATTACTTCAAGAATCCCAATGCTGTTTTTTGCCCCGAGATTTTTAAATGGACCAGGTAAAATGTCTTACTAAATCAATTGCTTTCAACTGTCTGATCTCCTTTAGAGATATCACATTTCAGATCCGTTCAAAGAAAGCAGAGTTTGAGAAGTTTTTTTGGAAAGGTTGATTTAACTACCAGCACTGCAAATATTTAGTTACAAATGCTGTGGAGTGCACCGATCTGTAACAGCGTTTTGCTTTCACAAAGGATTTTCCTGTTACTTTTGTTCCGGTCACAAAATTAAAAAGAAAATTAACTTGAGCTAGAGATAAGGTCTGGAAAACAATCTGGAACTGCCAGCGTGTTGGTGGGAGCTCCGCAGGCTGGCGTCAGGAAGTCTGCGCCTCCTTCTAGGACTGCGGCTTCGCTCTGCGCAGCTGCGCTCAGCACAATTAGCTTGTAGTAACAATCCGGCTTGTAGGCGGCCTCTTCCCCTCAAAGTGCTTTTCTATCCTGATCCCTCACATCTTGACGCTGGAAATCAAATCACAAGCTGACCACTGTTTGGCCAACATCATCTGTGGGAATTCATTAACATCCATCTCAAAGAGCGGTTTTGTCCAGAATTAAACTACATCTTAACATTATAATGTAGCGTAGAAAGAAAAACCTGAGTCCCTGCCTTTTGAGTTCCTAACAAGAAACACATTGTGCGCTATTTTTTTTTCTTGGCCGAAACCACCTATGTGCTGCTGGTTGGGATAAAGTTAGCCAATATGATGACTTCACTTCAACTTTTAAAGAACCCTAGCGGCCCGGAGCCCCACGTGCACCGACTCTTGGGTCCTCGGAAGGTCTGTCTGCTTCATCCCAGCGCTCTGGCCAAGCTCTTTTCCGACAGCTTTCGATCCACTCTTTTCCCCGCTGACACATTTTCTCCACCATACGCGCAGTGCAGACAACTCCTTCCTTAACCAGAGTTGTCAGAGCTTTTCGCTTGCCTGTAAGGGCTGTTTTCGCACTCAAGGCTTCGGTAATTCCATTCAACTCACATCGCAAGTTGGGAGGGTGGGGGTTCTTTTCTCTCTCTTTTGGCATACTCTGCGGCTGGACCTGTGTCGTGTATTTTTCTTCCTTTTTTCTTGAAAACAAAAGAAAACGCAGGCATCCTGTCCATTTTGTTGTGGAAGCGTTGCTCTGTTCCCGCAACCTCCGTGCCACGCGCCTGTCGCGTGCCGTCAAAGCCCGAACCTCCCGGGGAGGCTAGCGCAAGCCGGGTTCCCGAGGCAGCCCCGGAGGGGGGCCGGGGGCGGGACCGAGGGATGTGCGATGGCTAGGGGATGTGACTAGCAAGTGGAGACCCCAGGGTGGGGGCGCGGCGGGGGATTGGAGGGGATCCTCGTGACGCAGGGTCAAGTTAGAGCCCGCCTGGGAGGCGGTGCCACCCACGGCACCCAGGGCGCCAGGACGTCCCAGTTCGGGAGCGGTGCCTGTGGCTCTAACCCCGCCCCAGCGCTGCACGTCAGGAGCGTGACCAGACTGGGCTAGTCTGTTTGCCACTGCCCTCCACACACTTATCCCTCGGAGAGGCTCCCTGGGGGCGCCTCCCGAATCATCTCAGACACCGTCTAGAACTGTGCTCTCGTTTTCCAGATAAAGAAACTGAGGCCAAGATAGGTCAGAGAACCTGTCCAGCGTAACCAAAGTAGCGAGTACACGCAGCAGGTACTCTGACTCTAAATCCATTGTATATCCACTGCACCATAGATGCTTTCTCAAAGTCGCCGATCCTGGAGAGAGTATGCAATGTGACTGCGAAAAGAGTGCGGTTGTTTTCTTTTATTGATTTTTACCGCAACGATATTTCCCAGTTATTTTCCCTCCCTTTTCAAAGAGACGACCCTTTGAACAAAGGATAGAAGGGGAGGGGGGGAGAGGGAAACTAAATCACCAGGTCAGCCAAGTCCTAAGTTATATTCACATATTCCACACTCATAGTTCCCTTTCCACACTCATAGTTCCCTTTCCCCACCCCCACCTCTGCAAACTTCGTGAAAGTTCTCTAACACCTGCACATACATCCTCCTTTATATTTGACATCTGAGTGACCTGCCTGGGAATCCGGGTTCTTCCCTTTACATTCAGTGTGATCTAGCAAAAATCACTTTTTCTTTCTAGGCCACAGTTACCTCATCTGTAAAACGAACAGATTGAACTAGTCTAGTGGTGGGAAACATTTGGCCTGGAGGTCACAGATGGTCTTCTAGGTTCTGAAGTGTGGACCTTGGCCAAGTCCAAACTTGACAAAACAAATCCCCATGGTAAAAGGATTTGTTCTGTAAAACTTGGACCTAGTGAAAAGGTGGCACCTGAGGATCTAGAGGGCCACATGTGGCCTCAAGGCTAAGGTTCCCCACCCCTGAACCAGACCATCTCTAAGGCTCCTTCAAGCACTAAATTCCATCATCCTAAGTGTAAGTTGAATATTATGTTTTAAAAATCAGAGTACAGAATAAGATGCCAGCTCAGTCTCCCATCCCAGAGTCAAGTGATCAGGATTCTAGCCTCAGCTGTTCCACTCCACACATGCTGCAGGAAGGGAGCAAATCCCAGGGCCTGGCTTTCCTTGATCACAGAATGAGAATAATACTACCTTTCCTTGTCAACCTTACAGGATTGCTGTGAAGAGCCAATGGAAAGAATTGGGAGTTGGGTGCTTTCGATTCTACTGTTATCTGTGCCACTGGCTAGTTGTATGACTGCGAACAATACGCTTTCCTTCTAGACCCCATTTTTTTGGTAAATGAAAAGGATCAAATGAGAAACCTAAAGTCCTTTCCATTTCCTAAGATCTTGTAATTTTGTGAGAGAATGTATGTGAAAGCATTTTGTAAGTTGTAAAAACTTTTCATTTTTAACAAATTATTTATTAAACTCTAGAAACTGGAGTACTTTCTTTGCCCATGAACCTTTGGGCAACAGTAGTTTTCAGGGAGGTCTGTGAACTTGGATGAAGGAAAATGACATCTTTTTTTTTTTTTTATTAGCCTCTAACAGAAACTTAGCATTTCCTTAAATTATCTAAAAACATTATTTTGAAAAGGGGTCCACAGACTTCACCAGACAGCCAACGTGTTCTGTAACTCAAAAGAGGTTAAGAATTCCTATCCCAATAAAATAAATGGAGCTTAAAAGTGGAAAAGGCATTATGGATTCATCTAGTTCAAATCTTTCAATTTATAGTTAATAGATGATCCGGGTCTAGAGCTCAGACCTTATCACTCTCAGTGAAAAGGATTCTTTCCCTACATAATTATATAATTATTTCTAATGTGAACTATGCATCCCCAGACTTTCCCCTGATCCTTACTAACCAAAGTTTAATCTCTCAGACAGGGAGAAGAGGTAAACAAGGGGAATAGGTAGCCTACAAGACTCCAAATCTAGCAGTTAGCTGTTCCCTTGGTGTGAAGTGTAAAGTTTTTAGACCTCAGCATTCTGGTTTGACATTTCAGGAGCATTGAACAGTAAAGCATTATCGTTCTTAAAAGAAAATCCCTCAATGTGTTAAGCCACAGGTTTTATTATTAGTAGTAATGATATATTTTCTTATTTTATGGAAAGAGCCATGTTAAGTCTTCTATAGAAGATTTGCAGAGATATATGGATAAAATCTGTACTGTAGGGGAGTACCCATAACAGATGAGATCACAGATCCATTCAGACTTTGAAATAGTTTTTAAAATTAACTGTGGGAGGGAACATGGTAAAGTGGAAAGAGCACTGATTCTACTGTCAGAGAATACGGGGTCAACTTTTATCTCTGATGCTTAACCCTGTGTAACCTGGGGCAACTCACTTCTCTTTTCTTGGCTTCAATTTCCTCATCTATTAAATTAGGAGGTTGAACTAGATGAACTTTGAGGTCCCATAGAGCTTGGCTTGAGCTCTATAATTCTGTGATACCCTGGCAGTAGGGTAACCATTTTGCGGTTGTATCAGTTGAATAAAACAAGTATTTCTTAAGCACTATGCTGACTGCTATATTAAACAAACAAAAAAGTGACATGGCTTCTGCCCTCTAGTTTACAGCATAGTAATAGTACAGTAAAATAAGACACCCCTCCTGGATCACTGTCTTATCTTTGAACTCGGGTAACTGTGAGATGGACAGGTCATAGTGGAGAGTTCTGACAAAAGGAAATTCACTAGCGAAGGAAATGGTAAATCACTCCAGTATCTTTGCCAGGAAAAACTCATGAATAGTATTAAAATATATGACATTAGAAGATGATCACCTTGGCATGCTATCATCCACAAGATCACAAAGAATAGGACATGCCTGAACAATAATATAGTAAGACAACTATGCAATTAAAAAGGATATGAGGTAGAAAGTGGTAAGAGCAAAGAAATAATCTATATACTGTGTTATAAGAAGCAGGCAGAAAGAGTCCATTGTAGGTCAGGAAGGCTCATGGTAAGAAGTGCTTCCTGAGTTAAAGACTTTAAGAAGGAAAAGGATATCAGCTGGCAGAGATAGAGGGAAGTCAACTGAAGACATGGGGACAAGCTTCAATTGTAGGGGAGGGAGATTTGATTTCTACCACCCCTAGCTTATTTAATGTAATCACAGAAAGTAAGGGGCAGGTAATAGAGGTAATGAGTTGTTGATACTGGTGTGTGTGTTCACCCGTCGTTGTCGAAGAAGACCATGCCATCAGAGAAATAATGACATGACTTGCACTTGACTTTGTTTTTGAGTGAGGGAGGGCTGTGCAGGTCACCAGCCTCACTTCTCCTCCAGAGCCATCTGAATCCAGTGATCAGATATACATCAAGATGTCTGGAGATGACCCAGGATGAGGCAATTTGGATTAAGTGACTTGCCCAAGGTCACACAGCTAGTGAGTGTCAAGTGTTTGAGGTGAGATTTGAACTCAGGTCTTCCTGACTCCTGCACTGGTGCTCTATCCACTGCACCACCTAGCTGCCCCACTGATACTGGTAAAGAAGTACAAAAATGCATCTGTATCCATTTCAACCCTTTATAAATTGGGGGAACATCCTCCAATTGAATTGGAAAGGGAATTTAGCCACTGGCTAGGTGGAGATTGCTTTTACCCCTGACAGCCTTTAAAAAGTAAAGCCTGTCAGCTCTTGTGTGTGTGTGTGTGTGTGTGTGTGTGTGTGTGTGTATGGATGTATGTATGTACGTGTGGCAGTAAGTGTGTTTACTTGGGACAATACAGTTACTCCTGGACTCACAGCTTTAATTTTGATTAAAATTCTGCCTTATTGCTTTCTTTTAGGCCAGGCCTCATTCATTTCTCCCTTTCAACATACTTCCTCTTTGTACTTTCTTTCCTCTCCACTCTTGTAATTTCTCTATACCTTTCATAATTCACTTCAGTTCATAGGATCATAAATCTAGAGCTGGAAAGAAGCTGAAAGGATATCTAGTCTAATCTCCTTATTTTACAGGTGAGGAAACTTGAGGCCTCAGGAGATTAAGTGACTTTCCCAAGGTCACACAGGTGGTAAGTATCAGAAGTTGCCTTTGAACCTAGATCTTCTTATTGTAAAGCCAGTGCTCTTAAAATAGGGAGCCCAGCTTGCCAGGGTCAGCAAAGTAAATTTCTGAATGTGAATGACAACTTGTCTTACGATGTTAGAGGGAGCTTTTGGACAGATATGGAGCGGAGTAAATGGGCCTCTGAGGTCTATTCCTGCTCTGACTTAAGCTCTAAATTAGATCACATGATAACTTTAGTAGAAAAGAGTTTTAGAATTAGGTAGTCAGGTTTTGTCAGATGTTATCCAGAGAGTTAGGTGGGATGGTAGATAGAGTGCTGGCCCTGGAGTCTGGAAGACCTGAGTTCAAATGTGATCTCTAATATTTACTATCTGTGTGACCCTGGACATGTCACTTAATCCTGTTTGCCTCAGTTTCCTCATCTGTAAAATGAGGTGGAGAAGGACGTAGCAAACCACTCCAGTATGTTTGCCAAGAAAATCCCAAATGGGATCACAAAGAGAAGAATGTGACCGAAATGACTAAACAACAGCGCCACCCAAAAAGGCAGTGTGAGCCATATTGTTATTTCTAGTGTCTCAACATGGTGACTCCTTTCTATCAAGGGACAAAAGAAAGGAGTATGGTGAAGTAGATAGAGCGAGCATTAGATTTAAAGTTATGGTTTGTGAATTTAAATTCTTCAAAATTTATAAAAGTAACTGTCTAAGCAAACTATTCAATACTTTAATGCCTCAGTTTACTCACCTGTAAAAATGGGAGTACAAATGCACAGTCTGACTCACAGGATTATTTTTAAGGAAAAGGATTTGTAAGCCTTTAAAATGCTATCAAAAGGTGAGTTATTACAGTAAGTTCAAAACAGTTCTCAAAAATCTATGGGAAATTGGAATGTGACACATTCTGTTGTATTGGGAAAAGCACTGGTCCAGGAGTCTGAAGAACTGGGTCCTGATTCTGTCTCTACCACTAATTACTCATGGGACTTTGGATAAGTCACTTTCCTTCTCCAGGCCTCAGTGGTCTTGTCTGTAAGGTGAGGGGGGTAGATTATATGTCTCAATATGGCTCTTAATGTCATAACATTTCATTCAAGGAAGATTTTGTAAGGATATGAGCAGTAGATAGGTAGAGAATAGAAGGTAAGTATCTTAGCTAGGAGTAAATGGTCATCTGTTTACAGGCTGTAGATGCCAGCCTAAAATAAGAGTTTGAGACCCTAAGAAAAAGCCCTGCAAGCAGGTTATTGTTTCTTCTGTACATTGTGATATGTTACAACCAAAAAGTCCCTTTGGGCCTCAGTTTCCTTATCTGTTAAATTAAAAGTTTGGACCAGATGATCTTTCTGGTCTCACCCTGCTCTGAATTTGTTGAGCTTGATCCTACTAACTCTCAGGAATTAAGGCACCATAGCAATGCGGAATAACAATTAGGGTGTAATTTAATATGGCCATTTTATACAGTAATTTTCATTACTGTCTTTCCCAGAGGCAGTGAAAAGATCATGTGAGTGTTAGAATGCAAAGCACCACATTTTAATATGAGTGCCTTACACTTGTGTAACATTTTGTATGTTTCAAAGTGATCTCTCGTTTGAGCTTTGCAACAATTCTGTGAGGCTGTATTGGGTATGTAATATTAACCTCATTTTACAGATGAATAAACTCAGGCATAGTGAGTTAAAGTGACAGACAAAAGTTGACATAGTTATGTTATTCCTGAAGAATCAGGACATAGAGCCTACTTTTCTGGCTCATAACGTTCTTTCTACCACAACATACTATCTCCCGGGCTAGAAAGTATAACTACCTGCAAATAGGTGTGGAAAATGTATTTATGACATAGGAGCATAGAATCAGAGCTTGAAGGGAACTTAGAGATCTTAATGACAACAGAAATAAAAATAGCTAGCATTTATATAGTGCTTTAAAGTTTGCAAGGCACTTGGCAAATACCTCATTCTATTTTTACAACAACCTTGGGAGGTAGGGGCTTTTATCAACCCCATTTTACAGTTGAGGAAACTAAGGTCAGATGATTTGCTCCCCATAGTCACAGGGCAAGTAAGTGTCTAAGGCTGAATTTGAACTCAGGTCTTCCTGACTCCAGGGAGCAGCCCTTTTCACTGCACTACTTAGGTGCCCACTGTAGCACCTAACCACCTGAGAAATAAGGGCTTGGTCTCGTTAGTTTGCAAGTTTTTTCAGGGCAGGAACTCTGTAGTTATCAATGAATCAGAGAAAATTTTGCATAGTACCTAGCTTTATTCTTTACATCTGCTTCAGTAGCTTTTTTAAAAATCATCTGTGATTTTTTCATTGAGAGTCTTCCCCTTCCTGCCTCTGCATGGGTTGCTGGGATCCCAGACTCCATCCATCACCTGTCAGCCAGTGTTGTGGTGATGAGCTCTTGGAGCTTAGCTCCCAGGCCTATAATCTGAATCCTTCTAGCTCTGTGCAACGGTCAGACCTTGTGCTTCAGTGGGAGAGCTTTCAAGAACGGGGGTCTCTTTCCCACTAGAGGGCAAACAGGAAAGGGTATTTTGTTGAATTTCTTTTAATTTAAAGGAGTCTGAATTTGAGAAGAGGGAGTTTTCAGGTCCAGGTAACCCTGAGATCTCTTCCAGGTAGAAATCAATGATCCTAAGAGTGAGAAAACATGTGTGTGTGTGTGTGTGTGTGTGTGTGTGTGTGTGTGTGTGTAAGTAGTGACTATATACTACATTGAAAATATGACATATAGATACTTACATAGAATTATAATCAGGATTTTATATGAATATGACCCTGGGATCTGTTGTTTGGTACACACCTTTTGCTTAAGTTATAGAGATGAAAAGAAAATCAAATTTATTTTCAAATTGTAAGGAAAGTTCCATTCTTATTTTTTTAAGTGTGGTTAATTGAACAGATGGGTACACTGTTGCCATCTGCTAAATTAACCATAAATGTGGTTAATTTCACAGATGACAACTTTCAGCTGACCCACCTGGGCTTTATTTGAATAGGTGATAGACACAGAGGTGAAAACTTTGCCCTATTCTTGCTAGTATGGTTATTTTAACCCCAATTTTAGAGGGTAAACAATCCTATTTTCTATTTGAATAATTTAACCAAGATTGGTAAGGAAAAAAATACATTCTAACTCTAAGAATTTTTAATTTCTTCATCTTTCTAACAGAATCTGTCGTATCAATTCTACTTCCCAGTGTGGTAATGACAAGAATTTATAGGAGGCTGCAACAAAGTGAGTGACTGGATTCAGACCCAGAAGAACAAAATTTGAATCCCAGCTATGCACTAAACCTTTCTAAACTTCATTTTACTCATATGTAAAATGGGGATAAGACCTTTGTTACCTACTTTACAGGGTTGTTGTGCAGATCAAATGAGATGGTTTTCATCTGATCATTATTTCATCTGCACCTAGCTGGTGCCTTGTGCACAGTAGACATATAATAAGGAGTTGTTATATTGGATGGCATAATGTCCATAAATACTTGGTAAATCTATGACATTTTATGTAAATGTCAGCTTTGTTCACAAGGCTCTTTCCTAAAATCAGCATTGTTGTGAAGCTGAAATACAAGGCAGAAATGTTATATATTCATTTCATTCATTCATACATTCATTCATTCAATAAACAGCTTTCCTGTTTTTAAGGACATTCTATTTGGGGGAACCCAGAAGATATATACAAAATAGATGCAAAGAAAATTCTGGGGACAAGGACCTCACCCTCTCTTTTTCAATTCATCCCATGAAATCAGTTATAATTTCTGTAAATATAATTCCCAGATCTACATACCTAGTACTGGTTTCTCATCTTAGCCACCATCTGACATAACCAACTACCTATTAGATATCTCTGTATCACCAATTGCTTACTGAACATATCCAAAACAAAACCCATCATTTCCCCAGTCCCCAAATACTTTCTTCTCCCAAAATGCTCTATAAGTCTTGAGAGTATTACATTCTTCTAGACACCTGGCATTGTAATCTTGATATCATCCTCGACTCCTCCTTTCCTCTCATCCCTCAGAGCCAATCAGTTGACAAGGCACATTGGTCCTTCCTCCAAAACCTCTTTCACATCTACCCCCTTGTCTTTAGTCACATAACCACCATCCTGGATCAAGTCTTTACCACCTCTTGCCTAAAAGCAGTCCTACCAAATTCCTTCTATGACACAAATATAATCTTGATACCTAAACCAGGGAGAGAAACAGAGAAAAAAAATTATAGACCAATATCCTTACTGAAAATTGGTACAAAATTTTAAAATAACATTAGCAAGAAGACTACAACAACATGTCAGAAAGGATTGCAAGGCTAGTTTAATATTAGGAAAACTATGAACATAACTGACCTTATTAATGACAGGAACAATAAAAATCATATAATTATAATTTTAAAAATGGAGGGGGGAAAGCTTGTGACAAGCTATAACATCCATTTCTGTCAAAAACACCAAAGAGAACAAGAATAACCAGAACTTTTCTTAATATTATAGTATTTCTCTAAGATCTACCATTATCTATAATGAGGATGAACTAGAGACCTTTCCAGTAAGATCCGAGGTAAATCAAGGAAGTCAGTTATCACCATTACTATTCAATATAGTGCTGGAACTACCAGGGAGAAAAGAATGGGGGAATAAGCATAGGCAAAGAAGAAATGAAATTATTGCTCTTTTTTTCAGATGGTATGATAGCCCTACAGAGTCAAGCAAAAACTAATTGAAATAACTAACTTCAATAAAGTTACACAATATAAAATAAACCCATGCAAATCATTAATTTCCACATATTACCAACAAAATCCAGCAATAAATGTTAGAAAAAGAAATTTCATTTCAAATAACTATAGAAAATATGACATACCTGCCAAGGCAAACAATAGAACATTTGAACATAGTTACAAAACACTCTTCATACAGAGACAGAGCTAAATAGTTGGAGGAATGTAGTGGTTCATGGGTAAGTTCAATCAATTAATAACTTTAATTATTTGACTTGATTTCATTGATGAAATTAGAAACCAGTTTGCAGAAGATTCAGAAGAGAGGAAAAGGAGAGGAAATGGAGGCCCCACAGGCAGATAGCTTTCTGGAAGAGTTTAGCTGAGAAGAGGAAGACAGATACAGATGATTAGTAGGAATGGTTGAATCAAGTGATGATTTTTTAAGGAATAGGGAGACGTGGATGTGTTCATAGGCAGCAGGGAGGCAACCAGTATACCCATTGTGTATGACTGCTAAAGATTCTACTTTTTTATTTTTTTCGGTTACTTTGTTATTTTGTCCTGGTTAAATATTTTGCTATTTAATTTATAGTTGTGTTGGCTGTGTGGCTGCTATGTTGGTATAGAATACATTGGATAAGCCACAAGTTTCATATTAATCCCGAAATAAAACAAAATGCCTATGTGATTTTAGAGTATAATACCCACTAAATACAGAACAGACCTATCTAATGAAGAATCAAATCCAAGATAAGTAAGGAAAGGATAAGTGAATATAACCCTCAATTAATTCAAGTTGACAGGCTACGATAATTACCCAGGATATAGAAAGTAATGGTGAATATGTTTGTAGTTAGTAAGCACTTAATAAGGTTTGTTGAATTGAGTTGAATTGATTTCTGAGCTGCTATCGATCTTTTAAACATCATAGAATATGGAGAGGATACCACAGGACTGGAAATAAGACAGCCTCATTTCTTCTTCGTGGTCTTCCTCACAAATTAGTTATCATATATGAAGGCTACTAGACCAGTAGATCAGGGAATATTGTAAACATAATGTACCTGATTCTAAGTAAAACATTTGGCAAAACAGTTTCTTGGGGCAAAACGTTGAGATGTGTGGGCTGAGTGATATGGCACAATTAGGTGGATTTGGAACTGGTTGAATAACTAAATCCAGAGAATGGTGACTGAAGGAAAATTAATAAAAGAAGTCAATGAAGGTTTAGCTGGAATATATATCAAATTTTCAGATAGCAAAAAACTGGTAATGTTGGTTGATAAAGTTGGATTCCAAAAACAAGAAAAACTTATAGGATGGGCTGAATCTAATAGCATGAAATTTAATAAAGACAGATGTAAAGTTAAACAGTTGTCAGGTACAAAACACAGAAAGTCAAGTTCAGGATTTTTAATCCATGGCTAGATGATGATTCTTGTGCCCAGTGAATCAAGATAGAACATGGCAGCCAAAAAAGAAGCTAGTGAGGTCTAAGGACATTGTAATAGTAGCATAGTGGTCAAAACAAAATATTTCATAATTTCATTATCCTTTGTGCTGATCAGACCATGTCTGGAATACTATGATCATTTCTGGGATGTTAGATTTCACGAAGAACTTTGATAAACTGTAGTATATCCACAGGAACATGATTCATATGGTGAAGAATCTGTGCTATATGAGGCTCAGTTGAAGTAATTGGGGATGTTTAGCCTAGAGAGTAGATTAACGGAGTCTTCAAATATTGGAGTGCTTTTTTATCTGAATTAATACAAATCAAAATAATTACCACATTTCTATAATACTTTGGGTTTTATGAAGCAGTTTCTTCAAATAGACTACATGAAGAAGCAAGTTTTGTGTCTGGCCCAGTACACATACAGATTTTTCAAAATGTATAAACTGTATATATGAACAGCAGTACGGACATCTTCATGGGTTCTACAAGCATCTATTATGCAAAACTTAGAATGAGGTGCCAGAACAAAAGTTAGATAAAAATAAAACAGGGTCCTTGACTTCTTGGAGCTAACAAAAATCAGAGGGAAGTCATGCATCCAAGTAACCCTAATATAAAGCAGAATTTGAAAACACAACAAAAGACATACTGAATTCCATCAAAGGATGGAAACATCTCTGACTGGGAAGAAGAGGGAAGGCTTCTTAAAGTGAATTCAACTTCTATGGACACTTAAGCTATACCTCAAAAGGATGTGTAGGCAGGCATCACAACAAGCAGAAGTAGAGTAGGGTGGGGAAAATGGCTGGATAAAGCAGTTGGATATAATTGTTCCTTTGGCTCTAACAAATAGGGTACCATAGGTTTCCACATCAGCCTATATCCTGACAAATCAATAATACCAATACCCAACCTGCTAGAAATATTTTGGACTATTGGTGCTGAGCTAAAGTAGGTAAACCTTAGATGCTCACGAAATGAATTGAAGACACAAATACTCTTATTATGTGCCAGTGGTACATTATAACAGAACTGGAAATAAATTTTAGTAGTTCTAGGCTATACTTCCAGTTGCTGCTGTTTATGACAGTCTTATCCCCACATTGCCTGATTGCATTTTAGAGAACAGCCCAGGGTAATTGTAAGAAACAACTTCATTCTGAAACCCAGATTAGATAAAATAAGAGCAAAAACTGAGGAGTCACTTATCCTAAAGAGGTAAAAGGGGAAGAAGTCCCCAGGGACATTAAAAGTCTAATACACTAAATACAAACTCCAGAAGTGCTACCTGCTAATGAAATAGATGGCAAAAATGATGCAGATGCCTCAAATGCCTGTGAAAAGGAGATGGGCACACTTAGACTGTATTTTGAACTCTTTCGAGTTTAATGCCAGAAATTCACATAACAGGCCAACTATATATAAACAGAATAACTTTTTAAAAGTTAGCATCTGCTATAACTATCATGTTTTATTTCTATCCTCTCAGCCACTGCATCCCCCTTGCATTCTACCCCATTTGACAGAGTATAAAAATATTTTCAGAATCTTCACTCAATGGTATATGCAGCCATCCTATGATGAGGATGCTATGAGTATTCCTAGAACACTCTATTTTTCTTCCTAAAGACTGGCATCCATACCACCATGGCAGAAGTGATTTGAGGAAACTATTGAAAACCCACAGAAAGACTGGAATATTTGATCAGCATCTCAGTGGTGGTATAGTAGAAAATGTAAACCCCATATTGCCCAATGAAAGACAATAGAAAAGAAAAAAATGGAATAAAAGCTGGAAAAGTATGCCAAGAGTTTTTGACACCTTGTTGATTTTAATTAGTAATTTGAACTGAAAACCAAAAGGTTAACCAAAAGATTATTCAAGGATTCAGAGCAGAGGAAAGTATGAAAATAATCAGTTCAACATCAATGAAAATATAAAAGCTTGAGAAATAAAGAAATTGGAGGGGAGAGAGAGAGAGAGAGAGAGAGAGAGACAGACAGACAGACAGAGACAAAGAGACAGAGAAGACAGAGAGACAGAGAGACAGAAGCAGAGAAAGATAAAGAGAGAAGACAGAGAACCCTTGAAGAAGGAAGATGAGGAAAATATCTTATCTTTGTGGTTAAAGTCTAATATAATGAAAGTACAAGTTGTGTCAGACACAAAACAGAAAGCTCACGTATCATTAGTATAATGAGCAAAAGAATGGCTATGTCAAGGGTGACTGAAACTCTAGCTAATTTACAAAACTGGAAAGTGTCAGGTCTAGATAAGTTCCAGAGTTATTGACTCAGACCCTTCACAGAGGTGCAAAATTATTAGCAAAACACTTTACCAACTTTCTTTTTGATGCAAGCTTGATTCCATCTTTCTTAACAGAAGGCAACACATATTTATTACCAACAGATGAGAACACCAGTGACCCCTCCAGATATAGGCCAGTTTTGTGTTTGTATATTTTATGCAAAAGCATTCACAGTTTGTATTGCTCAAAAAAAAAAATCCAATAACATTTATAAGAATATACTCTATTGGCTATGGAGCAAAAATGGTATGCTAAAAGTCACAGGAATGTAAAGGACAACTTGGTTTCTTTGGTGATTTTTGAGCAAGCCACACAGAAGTACCATAACACTCATACCACTTTTACTGATTATCATAAATCATTTCAATATTTGAGTTGGATTCAAGTTCTGCACTTATGACTTTCATATATTACAAATATGTAAATATATGAAATGGATCCTATATGTAAATATATAAAATGGATCCAAGCATAGTGAGAACGCTAGAGTATTTGATGTCCATATGGAAAACTTTTCTATTTAAAATCTGCCGCTAACATATTTATTTCAAGAACAACTGATATAAATCATGGCATCTTCCAGGGGGATAGTTTAAACCTGTTATGGTTCTGCCTAACCTTAATCAATTATCCTCACTCCTTAATAGATCTGAGCATGGCTTTCAAATAAAAGAGAAATTCATAGGTACACAGATGATATCAAGTTGTACATCTCAAATGAATAACATAATAAACTTATGCTTCATCTCATGAAAATTTACCCCAATGAAATAAAAATGTTATTTAGACTTGTAAGGTATAAAATTCTTAACGTGTTCCAAAGAAGAATAGAAAATTAAGGCTTTGAACTTGTATCTGGAGGCCAGATATTACCAACGGGTGAAAATAATGCTTACAAATAGCTTAGTTTTCCTAGGCAAGGCACTTTGAACATAGAGCCACAAAGGAGAGAGCTGAGACTATGCTTTAAGACACTTATCACTGTCCTGAAATCAAAACTTCATTAGAAGAAGGAATTTAGAGTAACATGTATATAATGCCTGTCTTAAAATGTACTTTCAGCATGGTAAATAAATGATAACAATATGTAAGAGGTGTACAAACAAAAAGCTGTACAAAGTTAATGAAAAACAAAGCTTTTCACCCTAAGGCAGATGTAGAATGATTATCACTTTTTTGTCAAAAAGGAAGAAGAGGATTGATAGCTATTTTAAGAGCATACAATAAACAAGATAAAAATCTACAGAAGTACTTTTGGAGAAAACAGATATTATTTTTCAAAACACAATAAAGGATGACATGTTAATATACCAATAGATTTGTTGAATATAATCAAAAGTGGTTTATCCATTGATGGAAAATAGAGAATGGCTAATATCCAAGAGTAGGAGTAGAAATAAAAGGTGCTCCATGGGTGATATCCATATGAACTCAACCAACCAGAAAGTGATAATGACAGCAACAATGCCAACAGCAATAAGACCAGCTGACATTTATGTAGTGCTTTAATATTTATTGTTCATATAATTTTTCTTTTATGAATTTAGATGCTAAGGCATTTTGAGTATATAAGCTTTACAATACTGGTTTATCTACTGTATATGATTCCTTCTAGAATAGTGTTGTTTCCCCCTTTGATGTTGTGAATGTTTCTTTTTGCTTTGTCTGATATCATGATTGCAACACCTGCTCTTTTTGGATTCTCCTGGTGTATAATAAATTTTTTTCTAGCCCTTCATGTTTACTTGGTGTCTTTGTTTTTTTATTGTATTTCTTATAAGCAACAGATTGTGGGGTTTTGTTTTCTTAACCAATCTGCCACTTTTTCATTTTATTGGATTATTTAGTCCATTCACATTTAAAGTTATGAGAGTTAAGTTTATATTTCCTTCATTTGTCTCTAATATTACCCCCCTACCAAATTAGTATTCCCTCTTCTTCTGCTGAAAACTTCTCTTGAGTTATTTTTGCTTAATCTGCTTAAAAGCAACTCATTTCCCACTGCTCTCTTCCCCTTACCTTCAAATGATCTCCCTCTCCTTTCTTGCCCATCTCCATAGTTTCATTTAGTTTATTCATTACTGTCTTTTTTCTTGCTTTGATTTGGCTATTTAATTCTTCCCTTTTTTAGGTTTTTCCTCTCAGTCAGGTTAAGTCTCTCTTCCTCTTGTACTCTTTAACTTATTTTGTTCATTAGTTTTTAAAATGTCACTTTTTTGTATCTTTTTCTGAAAAAAGGTTTCTTTTCCTTATTCTCTTCATTTATTTTCCCTTTCTGTCTATTCTAGACTTTTTTTCTTTGATTCATGACTTTTACACTTATTTAGTCCTTCTTTAGTCTCTATTTTTCATGTAATTAAAGTTTTAAAAGTACTCATTTTGGCTTCCCTCTGCTAAATACTATGTGTTATTACCTTGTAGTTCTAGCCTTTTGACCTCTTTTTTTCTCTTGTTAACTCTTAGAAATATTAGTTCCTGCACGTGATAAAGGACATATCCCATGGCAAGAATTTTCCCCTGTTCCTGATTCATTATTAACCTCTGACCTTCCCATGGCCATTTTTTTGGTCAAAGGACCACACTTGAGGACCTAGAGGGCCACATCTGGCCTCAAGGCTGTAGATTCCCCACCCCTGTCCTAGACCATAATGAGTGATCTCTCTAAGTACCAAATGCCTGAAGATTATGTCCATTGTAAGATGCCCCTCTCCCTTTATAGGATGCCTCTAACTTCCCCATGGGAGCATTTGTTGATGGTACTCCCTCCTGCCACTGAAACAAAATTTCTCACTCCCCTCTCCCCCTTTCAATCCTTCCTTTCCCCTCTTCTCTTATTCCCTCATAGATTTTCCTATTCCTGAGAGTTTATAGGAGTCATTTCCCCTTCATTCTTAAATTCTTACTTGATTAGGGAATATCACATTTCCTTCTTATTCCTCTCTTCTATGTGCATTTCCCCTCTCCCCCCCCAGTTTAGTTCCATAAACATCATTACGTCACCTGTAGGTATAGGGGGTATGATGTTTTAGGTCTGTTTCTCCACCATTCCTTATATTTGACTTCTTTTCCTTCACCCTACAATGTCCTGTAATTGGAGAATTCTGATTGCATGAATTTGGGAGAGGGCTCTTCTGTTTTCACTTGCAGAGAAAGGTTATTAGAGAAGCTGGTAGAAGAGAAAATGTGATAGAGGAATTTGGAGCCATAGGTAGCAGGATGACAGAGTATGGATGAGATATGAGTAACAAAGCTAGACAGCAGGAACCATGTAATAAAACATCAGTGACAGAGAAAGAGACAGAGAGAGAAACAGAGACAAAGACAGAAAAACAGAGAGACAGAGACAGAAACACACACACATACACACACACACCAACAGGGAGCCTAAGCTCTAGCCACAGGCACGCTATCCCTTTTGTCTTTGTTCACTTTGCTTAAAGAGTGCCAAAGGCCTCACAGCCTGAATAGAAGGGCCATGTCTGTGTTGGGGAATTAATGTCTTGTAAGGGTTTTTTTTTTGCCCCTCTACCTTAAGCCCAACATTACTATTATTCAGTTGTTTCAGTCATGTTTGACCCTTCATGATCCCATTTGGGGTTTTCTTGGCAAAGATCCTGGAATGGTTTGCCATTTCTTTCTCCAGCTCATTTTTTACAGATGAGGAAACTGAGGCAAACAGGGTGAAGTGACTTGGCTAGTGTCACACAGCTAGTACGTGTCAGAAGCCACATTTGAACCACCTAGCTACCCCAGAGTACTACAGAGCTATCTGTGATGCTTCCATTTCCATCTGAGGGTTGAAGGAATGTGATGTGTGCTAATGAGACCATTTCCTTCTTTCTAAGTAATTTTGCTTTTACCTTCCAAAAGTCAATGTGGGGTAGCTGACAAAGAGCTCTGGGCTTGGAAACAGAAGACATGGACATAAAATATTCAATTCACTTTAACATGAACTATACAATACCAAATGGTACCTAGTATTTTTTTTAAGTACCACTTTTTTTTTTTCAACCTAGAGGGAATCTGAAGGACATAATTAGAAACAGCTTGGGCTACGAGTGACACGGGTACATGCGGTTACTTTTTATGTCAGTGATGCCCTTCCCGTGCTACTGAAGCAGACCTTGCAAATATTTTTGAGCAAATTCCATCTTTCCCCTCCAACGCTAGCCATAAGTTTGTAGAAGAGGGAGCAGTGGAGACACAGCAGAACAAAAAGAGTCAGATGTGCTAGCTAAGAGAAAGTGGCCCACTTTGACATCAAGTCGTGCTTGCTGTTACAAGATTGACAAGAGTCATGGTCTGATGTTTCTGGCGACTTGATTTGGCTACTTGCCTTTGCTCACAAGAGGGACATTGCTGAGAGATGTTGGACCCACCAAAGGAAACATAATGAGGACCATGTGAATCAGGAGCTTCCATACCCACTGTGAAGGGAACTCCTCTCTCTGTCATATACTTGTATGTGTGGGTATATCCACTCAGCATCTCCATTCAGAGCAGTGTTTGCTGGGATTAGTGGTGAGTAGATAACCTCTTTATGTTTTGTATGTGGATAATAGAAGGCAAATACCTGTGTGCAAATCCTTTGTGTAAGTTCTTTAACCTCTCTGGGCATCAGTTTCCTCATCTGTAAAATCTCTGACTAGATGATGTCTGAGGTCTCCAGCTCTGTGATCCCATGAAGGGAGCATCTGTCCTTTGATTAAGAGTTAGTCCTGATGAGAAGTGCACCCAGACTGGGACTCCTGCTAAAGAGCTCTGAAGTAACATCTAGCTATAAGCACATCATCATCATTGTCATATTTTGAGAAGTATTCTCCTATCTTTGTTTAACTGATAAAATTTCTACTTCTGTCTATTTATTTGGCTAACTACAGGTTTCTTCAGGCTTCCTGACATCTTTAATCTTTCTAGTTTACCCCATTCTTAACAATGTAAGTAATCATAGCCCCAGCAATGGCTTCATTAACTCCGTTGTGTTAGCACTGTTGCAAATGGCCCTCTGAAATTCACCCAGTTTGAGGCTTTTTTGGCCTCTCACAGCAAGCAAACAACTTTGCTCTTTCTGTTCCCTCTCTTGGACCAAACTTCTGCTGGCGTCTCCTCCAATCTTTTATAATGGAGAGATGTGCTACCCTTCCGTATGCCCCAGCTGTTTCTTATTACCTCTGTGAGGGGCTTTTTCTTCTAGGGGAATGACTCAGCATGACTCAGCAACTGGGAGGGGCCAGACTATTTTGCCATACAAGATATTTAATTTATTTTTATTTTAAATTTAATAGTCATCAACAAAGCAAATAACCAAATCAGCATTTTTTTAAAAGGGCCCAAACTGTACAAAAATATATTGAAAAAAACCAACCCCAAACAAACCAGCATTTAACAAGGTAGAAGCAAACGAATGAACTGAAGGCAAACAGAATCTCCTTTTGTTCTGTGCTCCCTTCTAGGTCTGTCTGAAGCTTTACTATCCCTGGCATTGTTTTCTTTGTTACACATTTTCTGTAGAGTCCTACTACAAGTGTGCATAGCTCCGGTTCAACCCCTCACCCTTTGGATCACTGCACAGACACCGACAGATGTGAAAATTGCCCAATGTAACACAAAGGGAAATTGAACATGGCTCCCTTTGCTCCCCCTACCCAAGAAAAAACCAAACCAAAACAAAATATGCTTGATTTTTTTTTTTGTACTCCAACTAAATAAACTTATTTAAAAATGAGGAGAAACAGTTAAAGGGAAGCTGATTTTCTCAGGGATAAAGCAGAAGAGATGGTCAATGGACAGTGACCCAAGGAGAAGGTAGAAATAGTAATAAGAGAAGTTTAGTCATGAGAGAGGATTCAAGGAGATATACTCAACACTTTAAAAAAAGAAGGTGGCAAGCCGAATAATTTTAACTAATTGTCATCCTTTCTATATCATCTTTAAGTTTTATGAATCACTAATCTCTGGCCTTACAAAAAGCTCAGCATCAAAATATGGATATTTTAAAAGGGTTTTGCAGCCATTGAAACTTAGGAGCTGCTACAGACGAGATTTCAAAGCCTTCAGTGTGCTGTAGAGATGGTTCGAGCATTTCTCATCTTATTTCTAGCATGTGTGCAACATTTCCAGAGTTTAAGGACAGTCTGTGAGAAGCCCCTGACCAGGCCACTCTCTCCTGCTTGGGATTTAGGGTTAGGGTTAGGGTTTCTAAGTACTGGTTGCCCAAATGAGGAAATCTTTTGCAGTTCTTTCTGCTTTTAGAGTTGGGTGTTCCTTTTAGCTGCTGAAATTTGTCATGTTTTGGGAGAAAGATTTGCTTTATTGGGTTATAAAAACTTAGACTGTTGGGGAAGAAAGTCTAGGGTGAATTATTACTTTCCCCCCAACTTTAGGGGAAGCTGCTGTTAGGAGCTGAAGTGAAGCATGTGGAGATAGTGATTAGCTAACTGAAATGCTTTAAAGGAGCTGGGGAAGCCTATGACATTACTTGAGTAGAAGTGGCATCTCTATCCTGTCCGGTAGGCATGAGTGTCTCAGGTATGGCAGCTACCAAACTGATATTGCTAATATCAGACCATATCATTTCAAGAAGCTTCAGCATTTCCCATAGGATAAAATAATGGACTTCTAGCTCCAGTCTCCCTTTCCAGGTTTATTTCACATTTCTCCCCTTTATCCATTCTATGGTTCAGGGAGACAAAAAGGTATCTCCCCTGTCTCCTAGATTTAGAGCTGGAAGACAACTCAAAAGCCATCTAGTCCAGTTTCCTTGCATTACAGATAAGACTGTGAGATCCAGGGAGGTTCCATAGGAACTAAATGCTAAATTAAGTGACTTTCCCAGTGTCACTCAGTAAGTGACAAAAGTGGAATTTGAAACCAGGTCCTATTATTCTATAGCCAGTGCTTTTTCTTTAAATTTTTTTTCCAGTGAACAAAAATCTATTTTTTTCTTCCTCTCACCTCCCCTTCCACAAAGAAAAGCAAAACCTTTATAGCAAAAATGCATATTTGGCAAAAAAACAAAACCCAAAACAAACAAAAGACTTCAAACATACCACATCGACCATAAACATTCCCCAAAAGATGATCCTTTCTGTACCTTGAGTTCCTCACTCTCCTGGGCTTCAGTTTTGTCATCTGTAAAAATGAAGAGGTTGGAAACAACCCCCACTCTGGCAAAGGTGGTGCATCAAAGTGAGATGGGGAAGGGGTCAGAAATGCACATGAGGTAAGGATAATGTGGGTTTTATACTTTAGTGGAAAGAACACTAGATTTGGAGTTATGGCACCTGGGTTTGAGTTTCCTCTCCGTCACTCAGTAGCTACGTGGTCTTCAACAAATAACTTTCTCTCACTGTTCCTCAGTTTCCTCATCTGTAAAATGAGGGGGCTCAACGAGATTATCTTTAATACCCGTTCCAGCTGTAAATATTGTGTGACTAGGAGAACCAGGACAGAAGTCACTTAATCAGGAAATAGAGAATCAGGCAGTCACAGAGGTTGCCAGACAAAGGTCTGTCATAGCCTCTGTGTGAATTTCCTTTAAGAGTGAATTAGGGTTACTGACCACACTCCCTTCTGGTCTTAAGGGGACCACCTGGAATTTGGGACCTAGACAGAGAAGACTGCTCTCACACTGAAGGCATTAGGCTTTAGGTATCCAACATATGATGCTTGTCAAATCATCTAACCTCCCCCAGCCTTTCCTCATCTTTACAGTAGAACATCTCCGAAGTGATTTGTTCTTGTTTAAGCTACCTGAAAACTTGGGGCAGCTAGGTGGTGCAGTGGATAGAGCACCAGTGCAGGAGTCAGGAAGACTTGAGTTCAAATCTCACCTCAAACACTTGACACTCACTAGCTGTGTGACCTTGGGCAAGTCACTTAACCCCAATTGCCTCATCCTGGGTCATCTCCCGTCATCCTAATGAATATCTGATCACTGGATTCAGATGGCTCTGGAGGAGAAGTGAGGCTGGTGACCTGGACAGCCTGTCCTCACTCAAAACAAAGTCAAGTGTCATGTCATCATTTCTCTGATGGCATGGTCTTCTTCAGCAACGAAGGATGAACACACACAGTAGGGATACTAATATATGCAGCATTTCCCTAACAGGGCTATTGTGAGGACTAAATGTGATGAAAGTATGTAAAATACTGCATAAGTTTCAAAAATTCATATGAATGCCAGTTTATATTGTCCTCCCTTGCCCTCAAGAATAGAAACTCCTTGAAGGCAAGGACTTTCTTTTGGTTTAGCCTTAGAAGCCTGAGTACTTTTCTTTTCCCTTCTTTCTATCTGGCTTTCTGGATTTTGATGCCGTACTTCAGCTGCTATCTCACCCTGGAATTTCACAGTATCGTGCTAGCCACTGTCTTTCACTGGTGATTTCCTGGCTGAGGCCTCCATTTTTGGAAGTTTGAGAGAAAGGGCACTAGTATGTGAGAGACTCCCCCTACCCCCTTTTTCCCATCTCCCACTACCAAGGGGAATCAGAAAGGGCTTCCTGCAAGAGGCAATGTATGAGATGCATACAGAAAAAAGGGATTCGATGAAGTGGAGACAGAGAGGGAGGGAATTTCAGGCCTGTGGGTCAAGCAGACACAAAGGCACAGAGACAGGAGATGGAGTGCTGTGTGAGAGAAATAGAGAGGTCAGTTTGGCTCGATTGTACATTGTGGGAGGGGGAAGTCATGTCCAATGTAATTTGAAAGATAGGTCTGAGTAAGGTTATGAAGGACTTGAAAAGCTAAACAGGGGAGTTAATATATGATTCTAGAAACTAAAGGAAGTCAGTAGGGTTTAATGAGTAGAGAGTAATATCAGATCAGCACTTAAGGAAAATCACTTTGGCAGCTGTATAGAGTCCGGACTGGAGTGGGGAGAGATTTGAAGCAGGGAGACCAACTAGGAGACTGTTGCCATAATGTAGATGAGAAGTGATGGAGTCTGAACTAAATAGACAACTGTGTGAGTACAGGGAGGGATGGGACTGTCAGAGATGTAGTAGAGGTAAACATGACAAGATCTGGTAATGGATTGGATGGGTGGGGTGAAGAGTGAGTGTTGAGGATAAGCCAAGGTCATAGACCGGGGAGACTGGAAGAATTGCGGTGACTTTGGCAGATTGAAGTTAAATTTCAATTCACTATTATATAGACCAAATCCACTGAAGAGTGGGATAGTTGAAGGAATAACATTAGAAATAAAGAGACTTGGCCATAATTCCTTGCTCTGCCACTAGCTTGTGTTTGACCTTGAGATTCACTGTCTCCGCCCCTTTGGGGTTTCTGGAATGAGGTGATCTCTAAGGGCCTTTCCATCTATGGTTCTTGGCTGATAGTCTAGGTTTTTCTCCTACCCCCTGAAAACATGACACTGTACTTAAGACAGTCTGGTCTCAGAGGTTACATGGGTTGGTTGGCTTGGATTTTCACTCTTTATGCTGGACCTGAGAAATACCAGAAATCTGATAGGAGTTCGATTTTTTTTTTTTTTTGATTCATCAGACCCCTACAAAATGGAAATGTAAAAGTGCAAACTCATGCTGTTTCCTTTCCGCTTCAGTCAGTATTTTCCAAACTGTCCCACATGTGAGACTAAAGTTTGTAGAAACGAACTCTATCTTTCAGCTTCTGACTTAGTCATTTCCTCAAGCAAGTCAAAATTCAAACCTGTAGGGAGTATTTGAATTGTCAGGACTGCGGAGTGTAAAATGCTTCTTTTATTGCCGAAAGGTGTCATGATTTTGGAAATCCCTTTAGGATTTTAGTTCTTAATTTTGGATACTGTTATTTTCATTGCAAAGAGGGAAAAGAAAAGCCTTTCTCCTTCTTTCATCTGTTTGCTGTTGGTCTATTGGAAGCATTTCCTTTGGGAACATTCCCAAGATGCCCTAGAATTTCCAATTCAACACCTGATGTATAATAATCATTTTTTAAGTTGGTCTGCACCTGATGGGGAAACAGGGAATTTGTCCCAATAGGAATGTTAAGTTCATCCTCTGGAAATTGGACCAAAGTGAAAAATCTCAGTTTTTTGCTACTTCTACCTACAAAGTATTCTCATTTATAAAATATACAAAATCTCACACAATTCACTGATTCTTTTCCTTTCCTTTACTAGAGCCAATCACTTCTTAGTCCAACTGCCTTCTCACATGTTGTTTAAGTTTCTTATCTACTAAGTTAGTGAGATCTTTCTGAGGAAAGATGACAAGAATAGAAGTGGGCCAGCTCAGGAGTTCTTAAACATTTTTGTGTCACGGACCTTTTGACAATCTGGGGAAGATTATGGACCCCTTCTCAGAATTGTGTTTCTAAATGCAAAAAATAAAATGCCTAGGATTACAAAGGAAACCAAACATATTGAAATACAATTATCAAAATATATTTTGTTAATGTTCATGGACTCCAGAGTAAGAACCCATGATGTAACTGGTGGAAAGATCAACATGTAAGGGAATAAGGATCTTGGCTAAGTATATCTCAAGAATTATAGAATATATATATACACATGTGTTGGGGACAGGATATAATAATGAAATACAAACTTTGACAATTCCTACTAAGCTGGAAAGAATTCGAATATGGTTATGCTTGGTGATTGACAATAGTTTTTTGTCTAGCAACCAACCTAAGAGAGGCTCACTACCAAGTTGGTCACAGGATAATGAATTTTTCAGTTGCAGAAACTCTGGGGGAATGATACAATAACTTATGGGGTGTAGCAGTCTGCTTCAGGGAAGGGAATACCCATGATAATGAAAACAGAGGTTTTTCAGAAGTTAAAGTATGGGAGCTATTAAGCAGTTTGTCTCAATTCAATTCATTCCTATTTAATTCAATAAGTATTAATCAAACATCTACTATGTGCAAGGGTCAGTGCTACTACTCAGCTACAAAGATAAAAGGAAATTAAGGCGATCACATAGAATGTGTAGAACTGGTAAGGGGTAGAGGTGGGGCTAGGGAAACAGCATGTACACAGATGAGCGAATATAAGGTATATGCAAAATAACTTCAAGAATGAAATATTTAACAACTGTATAATCCAAAAATGTCTCCACTAGAAGTGATATCTGAGCTGTGTGTTCAAGAATGAAAGGTACTGTGTATTGAAATGTTTCCAAAATCCAGAGGTGAGTGCATCCCAGGCATGTGTGATTGCCCTTGTAAAGACTTGGAGGCAGGAGATAAAATATTATATGCCTAGAATATTTAGAAAACCAGTTTGACTATAGTACATGGGGAAGATGGGGTAGAAGAGGGAGGGAATATGAAACAAACTTTGAAAGGCAGGCTGGGGCTAGACTGTGAAGGACTTTAAATGTTTCTATTTCATTTTATAGGTAATAGGGAACCAATCAAGATTTTTGAAAGGGTGTTTGACATGGTCAGATATGTGCTTTACAAATAACAGTTGAACAATGACTGGAAGACAGATTGGAGAAGGGAGAGAGGGGAGTCAGGGAGACTATTTGGGAGACCAGTGCCATATTCTTGATAAGATGCCAAGAAGGTTTAAACTAGGGTTGAGGCTGCTCTAGTCAAGAGAAGGAGAGATGTGAGAGATGTGAAGCTAGAATAAATGAGTCATGGTAACTGATGATGTGGATATTAAGGGGAAGGAACAGTTAACATGACAGGAAGGCTGCAAAAGTAGTGACTAGAAGGATTGTGGTACCTTCAACAGAAATAAGGAAGTTTGGAATAAGGATGGATTTTATGGGAAATTTAAAATCCTTATGTAAAATCCAGGTGGATATATCCCACTGGCAACTGATAATGCAGGACTAAAATTCAGGAAAGAGATTAAGGCTGAAAGTATAAGTGGTAATTGAGCCCTTGAGAGCTGAGATCACCAAAAAGGAGGGAAAATATAGAGATAAAAGAAGAGAACTAGGACAAAGCCTTGGGAAATGGTCAAATCTAGTGAGTAAGATCAGAAGGATCCAGCAAAAGAGACAAGGAATAATTAGGTAGGAAGAGAGTCAAAAAAGATCAATATTACAGAAACTAAAGAAGGAGAGAATGATGGGATTTTTTTTGGGGGGAAGGCACAGTCAAGAGTGTCAAGAGTTGCAGAGAACAAGTTAAATGAAGATAAAGAAAAAACTACTGGATTTTTACTATTTAAGAGATTGTCAGTAACGTTGGAGGGGGCAGGTTCAGTCAGATCCTGGATTTGAAAGTTGAATTGCAAGGCGTTGAGAATAGAGGTGATGAAATTGAGACAGGGAAGGTAGATGACTTTTTTGGGGGATTTGGCTGTGAAAAGGAGAATAATATGTGTATAGAACAGCTTAAGGAGATGGCAGGATATTATTATCCCAAATGGAGTTGTTGTTGTTTTGAAGGAAAGGAGAGACTTAGCTGTGTTTGTAAAAACATAAGAAAAGAAACCAGTGGATAAGGAGAAAATGAAAATGAGGGGGGGAAAAAAAGGAAATGATTTTAAGAATAAGCTCCTTGAAGAGATGGGTCTGGATGAGATCAAGAAAATAGGTAGAAGGGTTAATTTTGGTAAGGAGAAGGGACACCTCTTCTTCTGAGACTGGGACAATGGAGGAGAGAATGGGGGATGTAAAGAGGGATTTTGAGTTATGGAGTTGGGGAGAAAGGAGAGATTGCGATGGAATGTCTGTCTTTTCCTAGTTAAGTAGGAAGTTAGATTCTCTACTGTGAGGGAAGAGGGAAGTGGTAGTTTAGGAGATATTAGGAGGGAGGAGGTTGAGGAATATCAGCTGTGGAGAGGATAAAAGAAAAAACTTGGGAAGAACAAAAGGATTAACAAGTATCAACCACTTGAGATTCGTTAACAAATTTAAAATGAATTTAAAATGAGTAGGAAAATAGAGGGCAGATGATGAGTATAACCTGGCATTGGTGTCCGGCTAAAGGTGACGGGTGGTAGGACAGGGGGCAAAGAATTTAAGGGTAGCTGATAGGTGTGGAAACCTATTAAAAATACAACATTTCTTTTTTTTTTTGTTTCTCTAGAAATATTAAGAAATAATAATTTTCTCTAAAACTCTTTCCAGACTCCAGGGAAAAGACCATTGGAAAAGTGAAAAATAGGTTGAGGATTAAAAGGCTTTGCATGAGGTGAATGAATTAATGGGCAGTCTATTTATCCCAGAAGGGATTAGACTGGGGTCCACCCTATGGGAAGTACCCTTTTTCTCTATAGGGAAGCACTCTCACCACAAACTATCCAATTTGGATTCTGATATAGATCTGTGGACCCCACTGATGGCAGGACTAGTGGTTCAAGAATAACAGGATGGCAATTTACTCAACTTTGTTTCTCCGCCCCCCTACCTCTCTTTCTCTCTCTCTCTCTCTCTCTCTCTCTCTCTCTCTCTCTCTCTCTCTCTCTCTCTCTCTCTTTCCTCCTTCTCTTCCTCCTCCAAATAACTTAAATTAATGATAAATTAAATAAAAATAATATCTGACAGATTAGTGTCTTAATGTGGAGTAAAGTATTTGTATTGAGAGTTTTTCTTCAATATAGTGTATAGTTGAAATGGTCAATCACAGACAGCGTCAGAAATGTAAAAGGAGGATATTTTCCCAGAAAATTGAAGACACCTAGTTTCTCTATTATACACAAATACAATATTTTAAGGTATTTTATAGGTGATACTTCCTTATCACATGTTTTTGGAGTTGGGAGGGACCTCAGACTTCATCCAGTCTTAGCCATCCCTGAGTAATTGCCCTTTTTACAACATCTCTACAAGTGGTCATCAGACCTTCACTTGAGTGAAGACCTCTAATAGCTGTTAACTTGTTACTTCTTAGAGCAGGCTATTCCATTTTTAGACAACTGTAATTATTTTGAAATTTGAGAGAGTGAGGATTGAGTCTCTTAAAGAAAGAAACTTTCCTGATTTAATAGAACATGTTCCTTGGAGAAAGATCATCTACATGGTTCCTGAACAGCATCTTGCTGGGAGAACAAAGCCTGTGAATTATTTGGACAGTGCAGGTCTGATAGGAAAGGGGTTGCTTATTCAGCAGCCTCAAAGTGTTCTTGCCTTCTGGGAGAAAGCCAAACCACAGGGTGAAACTATGAGGTTGTGGGGGACTGGGCAGAGAGGGCGCTGTAGGAGGGCTAGAGATCTGCTAGAATGTCAGAAGTTTGCCCCCATGTTCAGATCCTTTCCAAGGGGGAGCTAATAAGCTATTTGAATGTTTTATGGACCTATCTATTTATGGACTCTTGTGAATCTTTTCTGTTTTTTTCCGCAGTGACATTTTAAAGGCTGTCCTACCAATAGGAATTATTATTATCTTGAGTGCCTGTATTGGGAGCTGGGACCCTGTACATACATTTGTGGAAATGTAGACACATAGAAATTTTTTTGGAGTAATTCTAAGTAGGATTAATGAGCCAAAGGGAGAAAATGTCCTTCTTTTTGGTCAAGTCCCCAGGAATGAGAATTCATTTAGGGCCCTGGGCCACATGAATTGCTCTTAAATGGAGGATGGTTACCAGCTGTTTTCTCTCTACTTTAGATGAAGAAGATGGGGTGGGTTTAAAGTTTTGGATGATCACTTCTTATGAACAGGAATTATTAAACATTTGAAAGCAGCTCACTGTGGAAGATTTTCTTGTGGTAGAAAGAGCATTGGTTTTATAGTCAGAGGGCCCAAGTTGGATTCCGACTTTGCTATTTGTCACCCAAGTTCATTCTTCTGGGCATCCATCAAGTAAGAAGATTGGGTTGGATATCCCTTCCAGCTCTCAATCTTAGGCTCATTACAGTTTTTATAATAGGTTATGCAATTATTTGTTCTAGAAGGCAATAGAGCCTCTCTAACAGAAAATTTTAGGGTCATTTATTCCTACCTTCTACACCGACCTATGACACTTTCCATAATAATGTATTGCCATAATAATGTATTATATGAGATTAGGATAATGCTTTAATATTTGAAAAACCTTTAATGCACCTTATCTTAATTTTATCCTTATAACAGCCCTGTGAGGCAGATGATAAAGGTATTATTTTATTTCTGTTTTTCAAATGATTTTAATTGTGTCCAACTCTTTGTGACCTCATTTGAGGTTTTCTTGGCAGAGATACTGAAATGGTTTGCCATTCCCTTCTCTAGTACCTTTTACAGATGAGGGAACTGAGGTAAACAGGGTTGTGGCTTGCCCAGGGTCACAAAGCTAGTAAGTATCTGAGTCCAGATTTGAACTCAGGAAGATGAGTTCCTCCTGAGCTGATACTCATTCACTGTGCCCTACAAGTATTATTTTTCTCATCTTAAGGATGAGGAAACTGAGGCTTAGATACATTAAATAAGAGATGGAGTGATTTCTTCCTTTTCTTTGCTCCTCTCACTGCAATAAAGTGAACAGAGTTGCTGGTGAATATGATCCCATTGTGACACAGATAGTAAATTTCAGAGGTGAGATTATTTACTTACGTCTACCTTACTCTGTTACTTCGTGCACTATCACCATATTTCTCCTACCATTCAGATCGGTGTGCACATCCACAAGTATTTCAGAAGGATGGAGAGGAGAAATTGCTTCCTTTTCATATTCCAATCTAAGTAGGTTTATATTAGGTTAGATGGCGAAGTGCTCAGATGTGACTGGTGTTTTGAAAACCCATGATAATTGTATGTATAGTGGTGGTAGCTGCGTAGTCAAATTGGAGGAGGAATTATCTGCTCCATCCCTGAGTGTAACCCTTCAGAGGACTTCCCTCTTTGGGTTTATTTAAGCCTACCGTCCTCTTAGTGTGTCTGCAAATCAAGTTTAGAGACTTATAATTTTTTCTTTATTGAAATACATATCTAATTTTAATACAAAATAACTGGTGGAATATTTTCTTTAGGATAAGTTAAAATTTGAATTCACAAAGAGATTTAAACTGCTCTTCTCTAAACTATGAAAATTAGTTCACTTTTTGGCAAACAACCAAGAGGGAGAAACTTCAGCTGAAAAGATAATTATCTTGAAAAGTTAGGAAAGAGTCAGTGATGATGGAAGAGAAGCTGTCTTAACCATAACTAGCTAATGAGTAAATGCTGGAAAGTTTGAAAAGGGGAAAGTGCACAGAATGGGTAAGCCAGCAATGAAAGATGATTGGAAATGAGCCCATTTCAGGAAAAAAGAAAGAGATCTCTATGTGACTTCCCAGAAGTTGCAAATGGTTGGCCTGGCCATTAATTGGTCATGGTATTTTTATCAGTGTTCTTTAAGGAAAGTCTGGGAAACGATACATGTGTTTCCTCCTTGACCCTTTAGAGACTTGTGTCCGATTAATTACTAGAGCCTTATGTACTTTTTCTAAGTATAGGATTTTTCAAGCCAGAGCACTAATATTCTTTAGAAGCCCAGCTCTCTTCACAATGGCAACTTCCTGCAGGATGCACACACATCCGCTATCACGATTGGACTTTGAAGCCATTGGCATGTAAATTTGGCTAGTTCTTTAGGCAATAGATTGTTGCCAGAGGAAAATGGAGGTGAATAGTTTTCAATTGGAAGAAAGTTTCCAGCTCCTGACCTGAAGTGTTGACTTTTTTGTTTGAGATTGAGACCTGAATGACTTCCAACTTCAATAGCTTTTCTTCCTTTTCTTTGCTCCTCTCACTGCAATAAAGTGAACAGAGTTGCTGGTGAATATGATCCCATAAATAGCCACAGCTGTGAACACTTGCAAAACAACAAGGCTAAGGGTGAGATTGGAGGTAGGGTTGATGTTCCATGGCATGTTTGGAAAAATCCAGGATATTTCATTCCAAACAAAATTTTTTTTTTAAATTTTCTCAGAGAGTGTTTATTACTCCTCTCAAAGTTTTGTTTTTTTTTTTTTTGGTAAAGAGAAAAATATGTAGTTATGATGGGTAAGAACACTGAATTTGGAGTCAGGGGACCTGAATTCTAATCTCTTTCTGTTACTTATCATATTTGTGACCCCGAGCAAGTCAAATCCCTTAATTTTTCTTATCTCTTTAATAAGGGTATTGTACTAGATCTCTCAAGTCTCTTCAGCTTTAAATTTTCTGATTCTATGGATTCTTTGCCCCATTACGAATACAGTTCAAAACGACAAAAATAACAGTGACAACCAAAACAGCTCCAAATCTTGGATTCACTTTTGAAAATTTGGAAAAAAAAATTCATTCCAGCAATGCACTTCCTCTATGTAATAAGAAGAATTTATATGGGATATAAAGAGGAATGTATAAAGAAGTGTCATTTCTACCTTTTATGTCTCATGATTATGGAATACTACTTATTAAGATCCCAAGTATGTATATAGCATTGAAGAGAGGGTATCTAAAAACACATACTGTAAAATATAATCTTTATTATTGTTAACCTTTTATGTTTTACACTGTTTATAGGGCTTGCAAAGCATTTTCCTTATAGTAAGCCCACGAGGTAACTAGAACAAGTGTTAGCTTGGTTTTTCAGATAAAGAAACTGGGACTCAGAGCCTAAGGACCTTGGCAAGGGTCATGCAGCTAACAGTTGCTAGCCTGAGCTCCCCACCCCCACATTTATTTATGCAGAACATGAATGAGATCATCGACTAGGCAATGTACACATCATTCTGGAATTAGCTGATTAGTGGGTGGCAGGCAGGACTAGACTCCACTGAGGTCTAATTCTGCCCTAAGATTCTGTAATTCCTGATCCATGACGCCCCACTGGAGGCTTCCATTTCCTTATGTATATGATGAGAGCTGCTGAAACAGGTGGGAGGGCCTTTCAGAAGTTTTTCTTGGATGCCTACAATTGAAATTCTTTCTATTAGAGAAATTGCATCTCTTCCTGGAACCCCACCACCTATGGAGTCAAGCACATGGGTTTTTTTTAAACTAAATATAGCAGTGCAAAACAAAAAGAAACGTAAGCAAACATTTTCTTATTCAAGTACAGCTAAAGAATGAATTTAGGAAGGTAGAAAGGAGCAAATTGCCTGAGCTGGAATTTGGCCAGGCATTTAGGGTATATAGCTTTAAAGATTTTTCAAAAAAAATCCTGGGAACTTTTAGTTACTCTGACTTTACATTTGAAACAGCATTTCTGGAGGCACCATAGTACAGTGAAAAGGTATTTGAAATCAGAACCCCTAAGTTCAAATCCTGGTTCTGCTGCTTACTTGTCTTTGCATAAGTCATTTAAATTTGCAGGGGATACAGACCCCTTATCTATAAAGTGAGGGGCCTGAAATAGATTAACTTTAAAAGTCTTTTCAATTCTAAATCGATGACTATTTTCACCCATATCTAACACCAAGAAGCACTGATTAAACGCCTTCAATTACCAGGCAGTTTGTTAGGTAGGATAGCTAAGTGGCACAGTAGATGGAGCATCAGATCCGAAGGTAGGAATACTCATCTTCCTGAGTTCAAATCTGACCTGAGATATTTACTAACTGTGTGAGCCCAGCTAAGTCACTTAACCCTGTTTACCTCAGTTTCCTCATCTGTAAAATGATCTGGTGGAAGGAAATAGAAAACCACTCCAGTATCTTTGCCAAAAAAACCCCAAATAAAGTCACGAAGAGTCGGAAACAACTGAAAACAACTAGACAATACGTTAGATACCGAGGATACAAAGACTAAGATATTTGTCATCTGGATAAGACATCGTTCGGAGTAGGCAGGGTTCTTTGTCTTGCAGTGTCTTACCAATCTCCCTTGTTGACCCTTCAAAGGGAGAGGGAGCTATTACTTATAAACAGAGAATCTTAGAGTGGGAGAAACTTAGAGATCAGCAGGTCCAATCAGTCAACAAGCTTTTATTAAGCATCTGCCATGTGCTGGAGATAAAAAGATGAAGATGAAATAGTGCCTGCCTTCAAGGAGCTTACACATCATCAAAGCAACATTCCAGGGTAGGAGTTCTTTCCATATGTCCCTGAGAGATGGCCACATCACCCTGCTTGAAACACTTCCAGAGGCAGGGAGAGGACTACTCCAGGTGACAGCTTATTCTGGTCTTAGCTTTCATTGTTAGGAAGGTTTTCCTTGGGTATGAAGCAACATAATTGAGGTGGGGGTAGTATAGCAGAAAGGGCACTAGATTTAGAGTCAGAAAACTGGGTCTGAATTGTGACTTCATTGTTTTTTTACTAATGTGACCTTTAGTAAGTCACTTAAAGTCTTCTGAACCTCCTTTTTCTTTGTAAAAGGAATAGGTTTGATTTGATGAGGATTCTTAAGCTGGGGAAGGGGAGTGGTGTTCATAGACCACCCACAGGGTCTGGTTAGATTTCAATGAATATGGGAAAAGATTCATATCATTTCCACTAATCTAACTGAAATTCAACATTTGCTTCAATTAGGAATATAAAAAACCCCACAACAGCGATAGCATCTCCTTCTGAGAAGGGGTTCATCGGCTTTACCATGCAGCCAGGGATGTCTGTTACCTTCAAAAAGGTGAAGAGCCACTGGACCATAGGATGTTTAAGCTCTCTTCCAGTTTTGATATCTATGATTTACAGTCACATGAGCCCTAAGATCCCATCCATCTCTAAACCTGATGAAAATTGGCCTTCTTGGAATTTCTAGCTCCTAAGTCTGAAGAAACATGACTTTTCCCCCCTTTTTCTTCTAGTAATCAGGCCCCTTTATATATTTCTTTTGCAGGCTAAGAATATTACTCTCAATATTTTCATCTTCCTCTTTAGGCTACCCTTTAGTTTGTTGATGTCTCTCTGCCATACAAGCATATGAAAATGAAGATATCGAGCCTTGGACAGAGTTGTTAGGGATATTTTCAAGAAGAGGAATTGTTTGGATCCAGGTGGCAGAACCAGGAGAACTGAGTACAAATTTTAGAGAGGCATATTATAGCTTAATGTCAGAAAACAAGCACTTTCTAGCAATGACAACTGCATAAATGGAACAGGTTGGCTTTGGGAGGTAGTGAGTTCTCTAACACCTGGAGTCAAAGTCAGCATGATGTAATGGATTAACTCTTGCAGTCAGGAGATTTGGGGCTGAATCACTTCTTAGATACAAGTCTTGAGACCATGGGCAAATCACTTAGATTCTCAAAGCCTCAGTTTCCTCATCTATACAATGAGAATAATGATACTTATACTACTAATAATAGATTTTTTTTAAGCTTAAAGGTTTGTAAAATTCTTTGCCTAGAATTAAAAACCATTGTCTATACTTGTCATCTCAGCTCTTTTCAACCCTTTGAAATCTGGCTTCCTACCTGCTCACTCAATGGAAACTACTCTCTCCAAAGACACCAATGATCCCTTAATTGATGAATCTGATGGTCTTTTCTGAGCCTTCGGTCTTCTTTATCTCTCTGCCACCTTTTACAGTTTATCACTCTCTTTTTCTGGAGAACATTGCTAAGGTTTCATGCTGCTTATCTCTCTTGGTTCTCCTTCTACTTCTCTGACTGATCCTTCTCAATCTCCTTTTCTGGATCATTATGGAATGGAAAGGAGCAAGCATTTATATAGTGCCTAGTATGTGCCAGGCATTGTGCTAAGTGCTTTACAAATGTTATCTCATTAAGTGGTATTATTATCTTCATTTTACAGTTGAGGAAACTGAGGCAAGCAAAGGTAAGTGACTTGCTTCAGGTCAGACAATATCTGAAGTCACATTCGAATCCAGGTCTTCCTGACTCCAGAGAAACAAGGGAGCAGAGTGGATAGAGTGCCAGGCCTGGAAACTGAGGTAAAGAGGGATAAGTGACTTGCCAGAGGCCTCAGACACCTAGTAGCTGTGTGACCCTGGGCAAGTCACTTATCCCTCTTTACCTCAGTTTCCTCATCTATAACATGAGCTAGAGATGGAAATGGCAAACCACTCCAATATCTTTGCTGGGAAAACCCTAAATGAGGTCACAAAGAGTCAGGCATGACTGAAAATGACTTAGCAACAGCAACTTCCTGACTCCAGGCCCAGTGCTCCATCCACTGGGCAATCCTTTGCGTCTGCACTCTGAGGCTCTATCCTGGCCTACTTCTCTTCTCTCTTTATATTTACTCACTTGGTGACTTCATTGTCTCCCACTTATTATCTTCACGCAGAGGCCCCCAGATCTATTTCTCCTGAGCTCTAGCGGTGTATCACCAACTAACTAGTTGATATTTCAAACTGGATGTCCCAGAGTTAGCTTAAACTCAACATCAACCAAATGAAACTCATTATCCCCTCAGACCCTACCTTTTTCCAAGCTTCCCTGTTTTGATCAGAATCACCCTCATGCTTCTAGCCACTCATTCAGCACCTTGAAGCAATTCTTGACTCATCGCTCTTTCATTCTACTTGTACCAAGTCTTGTTACTACTTTTTCTTCATCTGTTATATCTGTCCTCTTCTTTCCACTAACACACCATCACCCTAGTTTGGGTCATCTATTGTCTGGCCCATTGTATTAGCTTCCTTATTGGCTTCCCCGCCTCTTGTCTTTTCCCTCTCCAACCCTTCTTGCGCACAACTGCCAAAGTGGTGTTCCTAATGCACAGGTTTGACCACAACACTCCCCAGTTCAAGAAGCTCCAGGGTTTCCTGTTGCTTTTAGAATCAAATACAAATTATTTTTTTGTTTTGCTTTGAAAGACTTTCCCAACCTTGGAAGCTCATCTCAAATGCCATTTTCTATATGAGATTCTTCCTTATTCATTTAGTTATTCATGTCTCTTCCCCTCCTTCCCTGGCTTCCAACCACAATTACCTCATGTACTTAGATATACATGCTTTCTTTCCTGATAGAATATAAGTTCCTTGAGGGAAGAAACTATTCACCTTTTGTCTTTGTATCTCCAGGACCTGGCAGTGTCTGCTTCATAGAATATATTTACATGCTTTTTGATTGATTGACCTCACTTGAGCCTTGAAACTATTCCTTTGAGGTAATATCATGTGTATTATTACTGTTTTTTTAGTAAAAAAAACAAAACAAAACCAAAAAAACAACTGAGGCCTCTGGAGGTTAGATGACTTGCCCATGTTCATTTGTCTAGTACATATTAGAGGCAGAATTTGAATCCGGACTTTCCCAAGTCTGGCACTTTATTCATTATATGTACCATGTTGCTTTAATCTATTTCACAGGATCTTTGTTAGGAGACTACTTTGCAAAGCTTAAAGCACAATATGAATGTGAATCTTTAAAATTATTCAGATGGAAATTGGATGAACACTTGTCAAAGATGTAGAGGGCATTCCTACTTAGGTACAGGTGGTACTCGATAGGCTCTGAGGTTCCTTCCAGTGCTGATGTTGATTCTGCGACTGTGGTGTGGTGCCCAGAAATGGATGGGATAGCCTTGATGTGGTCTGATGAAAAGATTAGGGAATTCAGCTCCATTGTTCAGAACTCTGGTCAGGCACCATACTAGATTACTTTGTCTATCTCTGAGCACATACACATGACAAGTAAGCCTGCCTTGTATGCCTTTATCCATATTTTTTATAGAAACATTGAACAAGACATAGCCAGGACATAGCCGTGCGGCATGCCACTAGAACCCTCTTTTCAGGTTGATACTAATTAATCACTGATTTTTAGGCTTTCCCACTAGCTTCAAATCTCCCTCACTACACCTAACTCATATCTATCTGCAAGGATATCATAGGATTAGTTTCTTTGTCCATAAAATGGATGTAATAATACTTTTGTACCCACTTCATAGAGAGCAGAGAAATGCTTTGTAAATGTTCAAGCAGGCTAGAAATGTTTGTTGTGGTTACTACTGTTTTGCTTTTTTCACGGGGTAGCTGAGAGACCTAAGCATTTCTGGTAGCTTTGTTTCTCTACAGCATGGCTATTACTGCCTTTGAAGGGGATTTTGAAAAGGTTTCCTCCCTTGTGACCTCTGCCAGGAAGGAGGAGGCATGATGCACAGAGAGAGCCTGGGCTCATTTCCTGGCTTTGCTATTTGTTACCTACACGACCTTGGGCCAGTCACTTATTCTCCTTAGGTTCTAGTTTCCTCATCTGTAAAATGAAGGGGTTTATACTAAATGACTTCAGAGGTGCCTCCCAGCTGCAAACCTATGATCCTGTGATCCTACCTTGCATCATGACATTGACAGCTGGAAAGGACTTCAGTGATTACCCAGTCCAAGCAGAGAGTCAAATTGAGGACCACAGAGGTTGAATGATGAGGAGCTTTGTCTACTGCCTTGCAGAAATGAAGATAGATACTCCAGCCAAATGGGGTATGGTCCTTGGAACACAGGGTATTCATCTATGTTAAATCGGTAAACTTCCAATTCTATCATTACTGCTTTGACTGGCTATGCTCCTTGCCAAGGCTGCTAATATTTCTTGGAGAACACCGATGCAGGTGGATGTTCAGGCCCAACTGCTTATCTGAGGAAAAATCTGATGGGAGTGTAGCCTAAGGTAGTGGTGGGCTCATCACATTCCATTAATACTGTGACCCAGCCCAGAAGTTTTCTTCCTCTCTGCAGTAGATAATGATCAGCTTTTCATAGAAACAGAAGCTGATGAAACTCAACAGGTTTCTCCATTTCTAAACTGGTTTTGTAGCTATTCTAAAGACAACAAAGACTCATTTAGGGAAATAAAATAAGTTTTCCTTTCCCTTCCAAGGGAAAAGAAAATGTAAAAACTGCCAGAAATCCCTCCTCTCTCTCTCCCCACCCCCCCCTTTCTCTCTCTCTCTCTCTCTCTCTCTCTCTCTCTCTCACTCCTCTCTCTCTCTCTCTCACTCTCTCTCTCTCTCTCTCTCTCTGTCTCTCTCTCTCTGTCTCACACACACACACACACACACACACACACACAATCTCTCAAATCTCCTCTCCTCTACTGCCTGCTACCTTCCTCTTCAAGGCCCCATCTCTTCTCTCATAGACTATCGTGGTCATCCAAACTCACTGTCCACTCCCTACCCCCATTTATACTTGACCAACCTCTTAAATACTTCCTGTGGCTCCCAATTGCCTTGTATTAAATAAACTTTAAGCTTCTTATTCTGGCATTCAAAGTTCTCTGCAAACTGGATCCCAAGCTACTTCTTAAACCTTATTTCATACTTTCATTTATGTATTTTATTGCCAAGCCAAATCAATCACTTAATAAGCATTTATTAAGCACCTATAATGGCTGTCTGCCCTCAGGAGCTCATTGTAGCCTAACTAAACTATTTTCTATTTGCTTTTCATCTTTTCCTCCCATCTCCGTGTTGTCTGCAATAGTTTCTCTTCCCTTACTTCCATCCCAGTTTGTTAAAGTCCTTTCTTTCTTTCTGGTGCTCCCTCCTCCATGGAGCCTTCCCAGGTGAACATGAGCTCTCTTTTCTGACATTTTTCATAGCACCATTCCTTGGACTTTACCTAACTCTCCCCTGTATCAGAGTTATTTCCTAAATCTTCCTTTTGCTGTCAGTTAGATTGTAGGCTCCTCATGAGCAGTATCTGTGCTATGTCTCTCTTTGTATACCCAGTGCCTAGCATCTTGTCCTATACTTAGCAAATGTTTAGGAATTTGTGCTGATCTAAATTGCATGACAGCACCCTGCCTTGAACTTATTTGTGAATACATCTGTAACAGTCTTCCTTGAAAAAAGGATCAGGACCTCATTTATTTTCCTATCACCTAGCACGATGGCTCCCCATGTAATACTGCTTAATAAATGATAAAGAGATTACTAGGGAAGGGGCCTGTTTCCTCACTGGTCAGATAAAGTATAAAGGATAGAGATAGGGACTAGATCTGTGATTCCCTTCGTATAGTGAGCTCCCAGAGGAGGAAACTCCTTCTACCAAAGCAGAATGGCCCCTTCTATGCAACTCATCGTCTTAGAGAATTGTCTTAGAGCACTAAGAGGTAATTGACTTGTGCTGGGTGACACAGCCAGTATGTGTCAGAGGCAAGATAACTAAGAAAGGAAGAAAGAAAAAGTGACAGAAAGGAAGGAAGAAGGGAGGAAGGAAGTAAAGAAGGAGGGAAGAATTTTAAAAACAATATTTCTTAAGTACAGGTCTATCTAGGTCATTGCACCCTGCTCTGGTGGCTCCCTAGTTCCTTGAGGACCAAACCTTCACATAGTGGTTCCATGGTCTAGCCAAACTAGACTATTTGCTGTTACATACAAAATTTCATCTCCCACCTATGAGTTTTTGGGTATCACCACTATGCCTAACATCCTTATTTCTGCTGCTTAGAATCATTGATTGAAATTTGCAAAGAACCTCAGAGGTCTAGCCTCAGCCTTCATTTTACAAATGAGTAAACTGAGACCTATAGAAGTAAATGACTCGTCCAATATCACAAAAGCAGAGATCTAAACTCAGGCCACAGGACTCTCCTCATTCTGCCACACTGTCTCACTAAATTCCTCTGAAGTTCAGTTCAAATGCCACTAGAGACCTTTCCTAACCCCTCCAGATACTAATGCCTTTTTCCTTGTAAAAATGATCTTGTATGTGCGTGTGCACATATATGCACATATTTACTCATAGATACACATGAATATCTGAAGAAGGAATTTATCTATACTAATATATGAATATACTAATATGTAATTTATCTATATTTATACTAATATATTTATCTATACTACTATATACCTTCTAAAGGCAGCTTGGCATAATGAACAGAATATTGAGCTAAGGGTCTGTTCAAACTAGGTCCTTCCTCAATATTTACTAGCAATGTGACCTCTGTGTCTAAATCATAGATCTGTGTTAGCAGAGAGGATTCCCACAACTGAAATCAATGATCCTGTCAGTACCCTCTTATTCTCACATATCAGGCCTTGGAGAAAAAGAAGCTGAACTTGGAGTTTCTCCCATGACACATTAGTGGTGTTGAGGATGAATTGTAGAGACCTAGGAATGACAGACTAGAGAATAAGGAGAATGTGCATCCTTTCTTTTGGGATCAAAAGTAGTGTTTCATGCTTACTCAGTATTTTTCTCCATCAATATAATTTGCAAACAATAATTTAACAACTTAAATTTTATTGAAGAATTGATAAATGACTCTTTTAACGAGTGATGATAAAGTTTTGGCACTCGGAGTCCCATGACATTTTGACTGTAATTTCTGTTTTCAGTAATGAAACACACTTAAATTAGTTTTGTGATGAGCACAATTCATGTTTCCTAATTAGGAACTGCAATTCTGTTTTCTGGGGTAGCTGGATTGGGAGAGGAAGGAGAGAATTGGGGTCAAGGCCAGTTTGGCCTAGCAGGAAAGAACCTTGAATTTGAAATTAGATCTGGCTCTGTTTCTGTCTGTCATCATGGGCAAGTCACTTTCCCTCTCTGACTCTCAGTTTTCTTATCCAGGGAATGAATGAACTGGACTTAGACTCTCTTTTAAGATGAAAATGATGGATATGGTTTGTATTACTTCATAAGATGCTTCATGCTTTCTTATTGTTTGATAAACTTCATTGTGTTTGTTATTTATTGCCGAAGAAGAGAAATGATGACATGACTTGCACTTGACTTTGTTTTGAGTGAGGGAGGGCTGTGCAGGTCACCAGCCTCACTTCTCCTTCAATACCATCTGAATCCAGTGACCAGATATTCATCAGGATTAACTGGAGATGACCCAGGATGCACTGGGAGACCTTGGGCCCTTTAGGCCAAGGTCTTTGCAGGTACTCACTCAGGGTGAGGCAACACCCATTCATTGAATAGGCCTGTTTAAGTGGCCAGGGCATGGCCCCTTTAGTGAGGTCAAGAAAAACAAACACATCAGGCTGGGTGGGAAACAGCAACTGTTACTATTGTTAATCACTGTAAAGCTCGGAGGGTCCAGAGGAACCCTTAGGCAGAGCCCCTTACTCCTTGATAAACTGTATAGCATCTAAAGAAAGGCAACTTGGATGACAAAGAGCTTTGAGAATTAGTTGAGGAACTGGGTATATTTAGCCTGGAAAAGACTCAGAGGCACTGTCTTAAAGAACTTGAAAGGCTATTATGTATAAAAAGAAACGGACATTAGGAACTCTTGTGTGCATGTGTGTGTGTGTGTGTGTGCGCGTGTGTGTGCGCTAATATTCCTAACGTAGAGTCTGGATGACCACTTATCAATGTCATAGTTGGTATTTTGGGGGTGTGGTGGGTGGGGGTTGGGATTGTGGTCAGACCATAGAGTTGCTGAAGTCCTTTATAACTAAAATTCTGAGATTCTGAGATAAGATGATCTCTAAGATCCTTTCTAGCTCTAAAGCTCTATAATCCTATGATCATATTACTTATGATCAAGATTCATTGGAAGATATGACAAGAAAAAGTACCCCATTCAGTGATGCCCCCATAATCAGCATAAACAGTGCATAAAATGGTACAGTGTATGCTTGCCAAAGGTATTTGTCAATGTGGTAGGGGAGATCCAGGGAAGAGTCTAGATTGAAAAAGGAATCCTGGCATATCCTCCAGATGTTTCTCTTCATGAAGTGCTATCGATTGTGTCAAGCCTTGTGATGTTGCAGAATTTCCTGGAAGAGATTTATAATCATTCAAAAGGATTCAATTTGTCAATTCACACAGGAAAGACCAAGTAGATAAAGCATGTCTAACTGCCCGGATTTCAACATGCATTTTAATGGACACCGTTATCCATCAGTACGTATGTATATCTCAGACTGTATGAATGATGGATAGAAGCAAATTGGACCCAGATCTGAACAGAAAGGGAAAAGTAGGTTGGAATACTCTTGCAAAACTGCAAATCTCCTTTGACCCCTGGATTCCTGTGAATGAAATGACCCACCTTTTAAACACTAATATTTTGCCAGTATTGCCTCTGAAGAACTAAAATAGAAATTATCTAGAGGTCAATGGAGAGGTATATGATGGCAGGTTACAACATATAGCCAATAAGGAACTTGGAAGAAGGGTAGGAGTAAAAGACATTGTGGAAGAATTGTATAAAAGAAAGAGAAGGTGGGCTGGTGATATGGCCAGAATGATAACAATTAGACCCTTGCAATGTCTGAAGAAATTTAGGAAGGCCTCCAATATGTCAAAGTTCTCCCTGGGAGTACTTAGACAGCATTGTCAAGGACAGGGATGCATGAATTGCGTTTGGTCCTATAGGGAAGAGCTCTGGAATTGATGAGGTCACATATGCATTTGATTATAAACCCTAACAGTAGGTGGAGTAGACATGATTTAAAAGTCTGGGAAAAACTTCCCTGCTTAAAGCCATCTTTCCTAAATAGCTTCTCTAGTTGCTTTACTTCCCACCCTTAAGAACTTGTCCTCCAGACTAAAGAGTTGTGCCTTCTGAAGGTTCCTGTTGAAATGCAAATGTACCACTTGGGAGGGGTTGGCATATTAATTCTTCATCATCCACTAAGGCATTAACACAAAAGGGTTTATCTATGTATGACTTAGCAGGTGTCCTTAAAGGAGGGAGATGGAAGATAGGTTTGGGAGAAATGAATAAATGAAAATGAATGAAAAAGTATTTGTCAATGCTTATTACAGGTAAAGCCTTGGGCTTAGTGCCAGTGATACAAACAAGGGAGACCACATATATCAGGGGTTTCAGCTATGTAGTGAATAGTGCTGTAGAGGCTAGGGTCTAGACCAGCTAAAGGGTGACAACATTGCAGAGACATATATGGTGACAAAAGGGAATATCGGATAGAATGTTAAACTTGGAGTCAGTGAGTCTCATCTCAGAAACTCTCAAGTCATGTGACCCTGGGCAATTCACTTAACCTTTCTTATTCTGTTTCCTCATCTCTAAAAGTAGGAATTGGACTTCATTTCCTGGGTGCCCAGTAGCTAGAAACCTTTGATTCCTTCAACACAGAGCAAGTAGCCCCTGACAAAGTGGTTACTAATGGGGAAGAGGGAAGTTATGATTGCCTAACAGTTTAACCAGAGCAAGGCCAGGACATAGTCATCATCCTTGGTATTTTTTTTAAAGATCATATATAAAAGATCATATAAAAAGAAAGGATGAAGTTAAAACTGCAGATCAAAACATCTTAACGAACTTGATAACACTTTTAGTTTTCTTAGTTGGGTTATTTAAAGAGCAACAAATGTGTTTTATGGTGAAGCTATATAATGCATAGATTTTGAGACTGCAGCAAACCAGGCTTCTGGAAAGCCACAGGACTGTGATTTTAGGAAGGTCACAAGATAGGAAAATGAATGGGTGTTAGAGTATTCCAGATATGATTCAGACTAGAATGAGGATTTTGTTAAGAGAACGAAGGTTCTTGGAATTTCTTATTCTTAAGATAGTGGTTCAGTGGAACTATTGAGTTGTGATGTACACACACATATAAAGAGACAGTAATAATAGTCATAGGATTTTTATGGTGCTTGAGGTTTGCAAAATGCTTTACATATGTCTTGCAGACCTGTTTCTGTCATCATCATCATCACCACCACTACCATCATCGTCATCACTAATGACTGACTCTTAAATATCACTTTAAGTTGCAAAGCACCATACATATATTTTCTTTGCCCTGTTGTCCTCATTCTCCTTATCTATGAAATGATGTTAGATTATATTTGAGTTGTCTTCTAGCTCTAAATCTTATGGTCTAAACCCAAACCCTTCATCAAGCAAGATAATATAAAGAGCTTTTATTTTTTCACCCTCAGTAACTGAGTAGATGTCAGATATTATTTTACTGATGAGGAAGATGAGGGTTTTTATTTGGAGGACTGTTCTGATGTGTGACAGGACCTGAGTCATGGATATAGAAACTTTTTTTTTTTTTTAGCATTTTTTCCCTCTCTTGAACAGAAGTCTTTGAAGCATCCAGATATAGCAGGTTGTAACATATCTAAGTATATTTTTTTAAAGTATATTTCTGGGAATAATGCTCAAGGCTGTTAGGGGAAACGATGCCTTGAAGCAAATGAAAAGAAGCAGCATAGGACAGGGGAAGGAGCAATGAGTTTGCAGGCAGAAGACCTGGCTTCAAATTTCAACTCCATTACTTGTTCTAAGGGTCATCACAGACCAGTCACTTTCCTCCTCTGGACTTTGTGTTGACATTTCCACCTGCACTGACATTATACAGGGTTGGGTTAGAGAATTTCTAAGGTCACTGCCAAGCCTAGAGCATTAAGTTGGGCAGGGATTTTGATACCCGTAGATCTAGTGCTTAGCACAGTATCTGGCACATGTTGTTCAGTTTTTTTCAGCCCTGTCTAACTCTCCATGACCCCTTTCGGAGTTTTCTTAGCAAAGATGCTGGAGTGGTTTGCCATTTCCTTCTCCAGCTCATTTTACAGATGAGGAAACTGTGGCAAACAGGGTTAAGTGACTTGCCCAGGGTCTCATAGCTATTTAAGTCTCTGAGGCCAGATTTGAACTCAAGAAGATGAGTCTTCTTGGCTTCAGTCTTGGCACACTATCCACTGTACCACCTAGCTGCCCTGTATGTCTGGCACATAGTAGGCGTTTATTAAATGAAAGAATGAAAAGTCAGGTCATAAAGGTGTTATCTTTTTTTTGTGTGTATAAATAGTATTTTATGTTTTCCAATTACATGTGAAAGTTTTCAACTTTCATTTTTGTAAGATTTTTGAGTTCCAAATTTTTTCTCCCCCTCTCCACTCTATCCCTCTTCCCCAAGATGGCAAGCAATCTGATATAGGTTATATGTATGTGATCATGTGAACATATTTCCACATTAGTCATGTTGTGAAAGAAGAGACAGAACAAAAGAGAAAAGCCACAAAAAGCAACAACAAAGAGAGATGGGAAAGCTGGTTCCAAATGGGAATGAATTCCCTTAGACCTTCTCTGTAGCCACTGGGAGCTTTATTGACGCAAAAGCAGCAGGCCTGAGATTTAGCAAGGAGCTAAACAAGGGCAGTAATATAGGAGAAGGGTCAAAGTTATATAGGATGATTTTAGGGTTTCCTTGTGGTAGAGTCTTACAAGATGAAGTCTTGCAAGATGAAGGCACAGGGTGAGGACTATGATTGTCACAAGATAAGAAAATCCTATTCCCCAAGATGAGGGGTGGGGACAGGGAATTATATGGTCCATGATAAAGTTCTGTGGTAAGGGGAGACTTTAGGACACCAAGGGCTTCACAAAGTCAATCAATATTATTTTAACTCTTATGGCACTGTTTCTATCTACATCAGTATGCTTTGATCTGTATTCAAACTCCATAGTTTTTTCTCTGGATGTGAATAGAGAGCATTTTTCCATCATGAGTCTTATATTTTCCAAGAATTTTCTGGGATCACTGTATTTCTGAGAAGAGCTAAGTCATTCATAGCTGATCATCACAATATGTTGCTCTTACTGTATACAATGTTCTCCTGGTTCTACTCACTTCACTCAGCATAAGTTCATGTAAGTTTTTCCAGGTTTTTCTGAAATCATCTGCCATCATTTCTTATAGCAAAATAGTATTCTATTACAGTCATATACCCCAACTTGTTCACCCACTCCACAATTGATGGGCATCCCCTCAATTTCCAATTCATTGCTACCATAAAAGAACTGCAATAGATATTTTTTTACATGTATGCCTTTTTCTCTATTTCATAATCCCTTTGGGACACAGATCTAGTAGTGGCATTGCTGGATCAAAGGGTATACACAGTTTGATTGCCCTTTGGACAGTTTCAAATTGCTTTTCAGAATGGCTGAATCAGTTCTCAACTCCACCAACAATACATTAATGTCCCAATTTTCTCATATCTTCTCCAACAAGCAATCTAATAGATATGAGGTGGTAACTCAGAGTTGTATAAAGATGGTACCTTGAAGGTGAAAGGGAAAAGTGAGCAGATATTCAGGATTAAACCTCATTCCCCTAGAGTAAAAAATATTTTTAATCTGGTAGTTAAATTTTAGAGAATTCAGTCAAAGCAAGTTGAAGCAGGAATAAATGTTCTTTTCCATCTAAGGGGAAAGCAGTGAGAGGTAGGCAGAGTGATGTTATGAAAAGGTCATTGCACTTTGAGTTAGGAAATCTGGGCTTGAGTTCCAGTCCTGGTACTTACTGGCTATGTCATTTTATCAATTGATCAATAAGCATTTATTAAGTGGCTGCTATCTGCCAGGCATTGCGCTAGATTTTAAAGATACAAAGTTAAAAAAAACCCAAACAATTCTTGTCCTCAAGGATGTTCTTTAATTGATGATTATATTCTGTAGGAGGAGTCAACCTATACATAGGTAGATATGTGTGTGTTCGTCCTTCGTTGCTGAAGAAGATCATGCCATCAGAGAAATGATGGCATGACTTGCACTTGACTTTGTTTTGAGTGAGGGAGGGCTGTGCAGGTCACCAGGTTCACTTCCTCTCCAGAGCCATCTGAATCCAGTGACCAGATATTCATCAGGATGACTGGAGATGACCCAGGATGAGGCAGTTGGGGTTAAGTGGCTTGTCCAAGGTCACATAGCTAGTGAGTGTCAAGTGTCTGAGGTGAGATTTGAACTCAGGTCCTCCTGACTCCTGCACTAGTGCTCTATCCACTATATGACCTAGTTGCCCAGAGGTAAATATAGAATATATACAAAAGAGATACAAGGTAATTTGGGGGAAGATGGGCAGGGATCAGGGAAGGCTTCATGATGGCCATGCTGAATTTTGGAGGAAATGAGGAATTCTAAAAGCTGAGGTAAGGAGGGAATGTCATGTGTGCAAGGCAAGAAGGAGGAACAAGACCAGTTTGGCTGGACCACTGAGTTCAAGGGGTGAGGAATAATGTCTGATATGGCAGAAAAGGCAGGTTGGAGCCAAGTTGTGAAAGGCTTTAAATCTGTGAGCCTTATTTCCCTCAATTAAATGAGAAAATGAGTCTGATGTGTCTTCTGCCTACCTCACTAGGATTCTTGGGAGGATTAAATAGAGGCAGTGGTGATGCAGGGAAAGAATGTGGTACTTGAAGTCAGGAGCATTCAGTCTGAATTTTGACTTTGCCCCTCATAATTTGTCTGATGATCAGCCAGCCTCTTGGGCTCTGAGTGTTAGTGTCCTCATCAGTTGAAATGGTGTTAGAGTTAATGCCCTTAAAGTTTCCTGTGGTTTGAATATGCTGTGGTTTTATAAATGAGGGAATGTCATGTGAAACATTTTATATGTGGAAAGCAGTACATGCATGTAAAGAGGTTCATATCATTAAGAGCCCTTTGAGCCTTGGAGCCTGAGGCACCAAGAGTTTGGAGATGCCTTGTATGTTGCAACTGACTTACAATTGGGTGTTGGCCAATGGCCTCACTTGGTGAAAGGGAATGTGCAGTGGGGAGTGGCTGATGCCTCTGCAGGTACAAGGTGTGAAAGAGCAGAGGCAGGGAATACATTAATAACAGGAAGGTAGATGAGGGAAGAAAAAGGAGACTGAAGAAAGGGATTGAGACAGATGAGTCACTGAGACAGAGTTGAAGCAATTCAGCAAATACTGCTGTAATAAAGATGTTGGCTCCCCACCAAATGGGCATTGGGCCCAAAGCTGAGGGGATAAATGGAGTGGTGTGATGATGGCCCAGGGGAGCGATACCTGCAGAGTCCCAGAACCTGATTCAGAGGGGTTTGCCTTGGCTGTCACACTATGAGCAGAGTAAAGAGAAGAGGTCTAGACCTAGAAGGGAACTGCTTGCCCGCCCCCTCATTTTACAGATGAGGAATTGAAGCCCAGGGGGTTAAAAGACTTTCCAAAATTCATATGGTTTTCAAGGGTCTAAGAATGGGATCCTAGCTCCAAAGTTCTTGCCTGTCTTTTGAATATCTTCAGAAAAGGCTCAAGTCCTATACCTAAGAAAAGAGCTTCTTCTTTGGAACTTGGATGAGTCAAATTCCCAGGGACTTTCATGAATGTTTCTTCTCGAGTTGAACAGTTCATTCCCTGATAATTGTGGTTTGTCCATTTTCAAAGAGGACCAAGGACATCAGCCCTCACCCTAGAAGTGCTAATTCTCCCTAAAAACCCCATATAACCCTTCACTAATAACAGTAATAAGGACCTAAGGGTCATATAATACTTTGCTTTAACAAATCTCCTGAGCACAAAGAATCCAGTGACTTTTTCTTTAGAATCTTTATATCTCTATTTTACAAAACACCAGCTCAATTAAATTTAATTAACATCAACACAAAATTTTTAAAGCACTTGTTATGTGCAACTTCCTGCACTGAGAAGAATGAAGACCAGCCTCTCCCTTCTGGAGCTTCCATGCTGCTAGGTTTTAGCAAATATAATAAATGCAGGAAAATAAATATGATATAAATACAAGGTAATTTGAGGAAAGAGCACAAATAACTAGAAACTAAATTTTCCAAGGCCATATAAGGATAATTTCTATATTAACAAACATTTGGGAAGTACCAAATTTATACATATGGCCAGCTCTGTGTTAGGCTTTGGGGATACAATGATGAAAAATGACATGGCCCTTGGCATCAACTATTGGTAGCAGTAGGAGCAATGGAGGGAAGTTGTAGAAAGGCATAACTTGGCTTAGCATAAGGCAACTTTTCCTGACCCTTAGAGTTGTCCAAAAGTGAAATAGGCTTCCTTGAGAGAGAGAATTCCCCCTTACTAGATTTTTAGGGGAAGGCTGGGTGACTTCCTGTTGGGGATGTTTTTGATGTTTTGCACCTATATAGGTGCAGGTTGACCAAGATAACCTCTGAGGTTCCTTCCAGTTGTATGATCTTGTGATTCAATGAGAGATCAAGACAAAGTGCTTCTTGAAAACACGAAGAGAGGGACCTAAAAGGTGGCACCCACCTGAGTCAACCATCTCTTAGTTCCCCTCCTCATACCTAAGGGATTGCCTTTAAACATAAATGCTAACCAGCATTGGAAAATTTTGATGCTTTTTGAGAGATGTCTGAAAAATTGCTCTATCGGAAAGCAAAATCTTGAAGGATTATCAAGCTCAAGGAGTCAGGAACCCTCTTTCTCTCCTTCCTCCTTATATTCCAAGTGACTTTTCATCCAGTCAAGAGCAGAAGTTCTAACTGATCCTAGAAACCACTCCATTGCTTCAGTAGCCACTCTCTTCATCTGAGGTGTATAGGATGTTCAGGAGGGCTAGCACCTCTAGTGTGAGGACTTGCTGAGTCCTTTTCAGAGTTCATCCACTTTAGGTATCCACCTGATTGATTCATCTACCTGTAGCTCCAAGAAGCTATAGCATGGTAAACCAGCTCAGCAGATAGGTTAAACCAGCTTGAGGGTAACCAACAGACTTTTCCCATCAGAATGGGCAAACTAGAATGATTTGTTCCAACAGCCATGAAAGTGGCTGAAGCAGGCACTGTGGAGGAACTAGAGCTTGGTTAGGCATTGAAGACACCGAGGTCATTTACCACATCCCAGGCCATCACCAGTCATCTTGACTTTTGTTCTGCCACTGGACTTTGATGACCCTGGAAGAAAGAGTGTGGCTGATGACCTTGTGTAACTCTCCCTCATATAAATCCAATTCATGCACAAGTCAAGAGATCATCCCATAATATCTTTGGTCCTCTTTGAAAATGAAGGGCAAACAATTCTTTTCTGATGGAAGGCATTTGCTGGAGGGAACCCTAGCATCCTGATTCTGGTCGTTTTCTACCTGCAGACCATTCCAGTTTTTGCTTTTAGCAATCTTTTCTTTACAATAAGTTGAAATTTGTTTCTTTCACACTCATTGATCCTAGTTTTTTCTATGTGGCCAAATAGAAGGTGTCTAATATCTCATCTGTGTGATGGCCCTTCAAATAAGCTTTGTACCATGATTTCTAGCCCCACCCCAAGTCTTCCCCAGGCTACACATCCTTAGTTCTTTAATTGGTCCTTGTGAGATATGACCCTGAGTCTGCCCACCATACTGATTCCTCTTCTCTGGACATTTTCTGGTACTTAGAGTCCTTAGAAAGGACTGAACAGAGTATTTTTGATGTGGTCTGATAAGAGCACCAACTCAATCCTCCATACTCTTTCTTTTCCGTTTTTTCAGGATGGAAGTACCATAGGGTAACCTGGATTGTTTTTTATTGAGCTCATATATCTCTGGCTAGTGACTGTGGAGAGTTAATTTGCTGAGCTAACAGACTTAATTTTCAGCTTCCCCCAGGTCTACAGAACTTGTTGCTCTTTGTCATTGCTCCTCTTGTCCCTCTCCAAATGTCCCGTAAGTCCTGGTGCCAGTGCTTTTCCACCTCTGTTATTGCCTTCACATTATAAAGTCTTTGACATGGTTCTTCCGATGCTCAGTACAAGCTCCAGTGGCTGGGGGCAAAGGGGGTGAAAAAGGAGAGGAATTGAGGGACAAACATTTGTACATCAGTGACTTGGCTCTTTCTCTGAGCTTGATCTCTTCTGGCTTGGTCTTTCTGTTAGTCTGCATTCTTTCTTTTGGTGTCTGGTGAATCTTGCTGGCTTGGCTCTTCAACATTCATCCTTTCTCTAGATCTGTACTTTGAGATTAATGCTCTTGGAAAATAATGAGCTTTATGTTTCAAAATTTAAAGTTGAATCTATTAAGGTTATTTTTTCTGACTTCTGGCATATTTAATGCTTGGTTAACTCCAAAACAGAATGTTTTAGAACTATTAACCTCTTTTATGTGATCTAGTATACATTAGGTTTTTTGACTGCCGCGGCCACGTTGAGCTTTAGTCCACTAAACCCACAGATTGATAAACAGGAGAATGGCTAGAAGAAGACAACAGAGAAAAGCCACTAGCAAGGAGGTTAAGAGCAAAGAGTAAGGGATTTCTCTGGGGTCTTAAGAGCATGACCCTCTCTCACCACAATATCTCCTAACACTAAGAGAAAATTTTTAATATTCTTCTTACCCCAAAGGCCCACAGGTGGGTAGTACCAGATCAGTCCACTTGGGGGGAAAGTTAACTCTGACCACCCCAGGTCTACCCTAGGGCTTCTTCAGTCACAAGTCTTGGCTGGTGTTGTAGGAGTTGGGTGGGGTTGAGAAGGGAAGAGTTAGTGGCAGTGTTAATTCAAGCCTCCCCGTATGAAGATCTATTTAAGTAACTGGAGACATTTACTCCAGAGGAGAAAAGAGCCACCAGTATTATTTCAATCTTCCATTATTATTTGGAAGACAGTCATGAAGAAGAGGGTTTAGAATCATTCTATCTGGCTTTAGAAGTAGAGCTAGAAGTAAATGGATATTACCGAAAGTCAGATTTCAGTTTAATGTAAAGGGAAAACTTCCTAACAATTGAGCCATCCCAAAGTGAAATGATCTTGGGGACAGGTAGGGGGTGGGGGTGGGACATGATAACTATTTGTAGATATTTAGAAGGCTGACATATAGAAGGTGCTGCTTGACTCCAGAGGGCAGATCCACAAGCATTGGGTAGACATTCTAGCTATTAGAGTGATGCACTTATGGGGTGGGCTGATTTCTCCTCACTGGAGGTCTTGGAGCAAAGGCTGTCAGATCACTTACTGGGTGTGTTTTAGTGGGTTTTCTCTTTCAGGTATGATTTGGACTACAAGATCCCCTGGAACACCTTTCAACCTTGAGATTGTATTATTATTTTTTTTTTTTGCCCCTCACAAACTTTTCTCCAGCTTTAGAATGCTTTTCAACAAGCCATTTATGAGGAGTGTGATGAGGAGACAGAAGGAGGGACATATGATGGCACTTCCAGTGACAGTTCTGTCTTTCTACTCGAATCCATTTTTTCTTCTCTAATGAGATACTCTTATTTTAGCAGGGGTGGGGAACCTGTGGCTTCTGAGACCACATGTGGCCCTCTAGGTCCTCAAGTGTAGCCCTTTGACTGAACTTCAGCAAACAAATTCCCTTAATAAAAGGATTTGAATGGTGAAGTTTGGATTCAGTCAAAGGGCTGCGCTTGAGGACCTAGAACAGACCTGCAAAACTTGGCAACAGGTGGGGCCAAAATTCAAATAGGCTAACCTTCTTTGGGCTGCAGATAGGTTTTTAGCAGCTCACTTTCCAAGTAAAGGTATAATTAATGATTAAACTATTTTGCAAATAGGTTGTATTTTTAGAAAAGAGAAGTTTCAACTGATACAAATTAATCACACTTATTACTTATGATTTTTATTTATCATGAAATTACTCTTCTCAGACTAGAGACTGACAGTGATTGGTTGACATGGGTCTTGTGAAAAATAGGGGCAAGTGTGCAGTGGCATCCCACCTGCCAAGTTTCACGAGGAGCTCACTAGTGACTAGGGGAAGGCGGGTTAAGCAGGGCACGGACAAAGCATTCATTACCCCTTTACTTTTTGGTGGACCAGAAGTGGCCTGTGGGACAAAGTTGTACAGGCCTGACCCAGAGGGCCACACGTGGCC